>JAUTXW010001519.1:0-335648 GCA_030620095.1 Kuschelorhynchus macadamiae
TAGTCGGTGGGGTTGTCATATCTAATGAAACTTCTGTGACTGGTAGTAAATGTTTGATCCCTGAGGCTTCGGGTATGTTGCTTGTATTATACTAGTTTGCAATAAAAGTAATTTCTTTATACAACTTAGAAACTAATATTGGAAAAAACATTACCATTCTTTGATTGAAAATTTTGTTGCATCATGTTTAAATATATTCACCGTAATATAAATTCGTGTAAACATTGGAATGTCTGGCTAGGCTTGGCATCGTCGTACGATCGACCTTATACTGTGAGGTAATCTTGGCAGTGGCTAAATATGTAAATAATGAACTCTATTTTTGTTCTTACTCTAAGGTTGTGACCGTTGTATTTATATAGATACTGTAAAATCTTTGGCAGTTTCTCTGCAGTTAATCCGTATTTTATTGAAACTATATGTGGCCTGGAGGTTTATCAGCAGTCGGCGACACAGTTACCTGGGGTACTATTAATTGTGTGAGGTGACTATTTCTAGTGTTTTATGTAGCTTCCGTGTATGTTCAGTTTTCCATTCAAACTAAGAGATTATTCGTAATACGCGCCAGAACGGCCTTTAATGGTAGAATATACTGTTGAATTGTTAACTTGTTTCGATGTTATATTGTTGTTTGATTTTTTCACATTGGTATAACTTTGTTATATTAATTATTACTACTCTCGAAGAGGAAAGTATTGTAATCGTGTAAGTACCGCTGAGTTTATATTTTATTATTATTATTATTAATTTTATGGCAAAACAAAATGGCTAATAAAATGTTTAAATATTCGGACAAAATCCATGTCCTGGAATATACTATCTTTATGAAAGAAAATAATAAAGGACTTAATTTATTTTTTATGAGCTACTTACGTAAAAAATTAAATACTAAACTATTAGTTATTATTAAATGTATATAATCTGTTTATTGTAAGTAGTGAAATTCTGGACGAGTTCAATTTACCGATTTTTATATTTGCATATATATTTGTTAATTGGAAGTTTTGTGCCTTCCTTGTAGGAGTATTGAATCTGTACAATGTATGACCGGAATATATTTCATAAAATTAATTAATAAAATTTAAAAAAGTGTGAATTTTATTTTGTTAAAGTCGTTATTACATGTTTCTGGAACAGCCCTGTTTTACCGTATGCCTCTTTCCCGGGAGAAAAAGGCACTGAGCCCACGTGGATTTTTGAATACCGACGCCTATGGTATTTAGTTTGCATTATTTTACTCTGGTCCAGATTTAAAGCAATAAGTAGTGAAAATGGCGGACAAATAACAGTGTTATAGTAATAAAATAATATAACATTAGTGTAACTAAATTTCGGGAAGAAATAGTCGAATCAATATTTCAGTTTTGCTGTACAGAACGTGTACCTTCTCAAAATGCTGAGCACATATTTAATGAAATTTTTAAGCGTAGGAAATGCGTAAAGTCATTATGCTAACTACAGCAAAATGGTAGAAGTACGCTGCAGATTTACAAGAAGAGTAAATACCGAATATCGTGCATACGATGAAAATTTTTGTGTACATGTTTTTTTCGTGTATACCTAAGCAACAAGCAGTTAATTTTTTTGGTTACATTATGCGAAATAATAAATTTTTTGTTGTATTTAATTTCTGTAATAACAATTTTCAAAGCTAATGCGTTTTCTTTGTTATATTCATGAGTTCAAATAGACTATCTATTCCTAAAGTATGAAAATTTTATAGATCTTGGACCGTGTGTAATAAATCAGGACGCACTACCTTGCTTTTCCCTAAAGAGAAATTAAACAGCTACTTATAAATTAATATTTCTAACGTAGATTTCATAAAAAGTGGTGGTCCAAAACGATAATTTAAATATTTTGTGCTTGGGAGTCAAAATGTTTTAAACAAGCTATGATTTTTCCTCTCACTATATTTTCAAAACTATGCAAGGTTTTCTTTTTCAGAGATATGACCATTTAATGTTGGGCAAAAATATGGGAAAATCGGTTGAAAATCGTTATTTTTATATATAGCTCGTGCAACCGTTTTCTGTACCTCAGGTACAATAGTCTATAGAGAACATTATTAATTAAAATTAGACTTTACGGTAAAAAAATGCATTCGTACTGAAGTTTCCTCGATTAATAGGACCACCAGATATGAATTCCTTAAAGCAAGGACCAAAATTGGTATTACTCGCATATCTGGTATTACTAGATCTATTTCATATAAATTTAATTTTCCCGTAGATGTCATTTTTTAATGCAACAATTCTCTTTCAATGTAATAGCTGAACCAGTTTAATGTAGGTAATTTTACCATTTACTTGCTGTAAGATTTGCGTATTCATGCTCAAAGTTGATAGTAAATAACAGATCCATATAGTCTATCTACAAATGAATTCCAAATTATTAGAGCATAGCTATTATATATGGAAGTAATATACAGTCACAACAGTACAGTTAATTTATAAACAGCGCAACAAGTTCTGAAAATGAACTACTGTTATTTATTTCGGTCGGCCAAGAAACCTCTTTAAACCAGTGGTGTCCCGTCGTTCTTTAAATAATATGGCACTCCTTTTTGACTATACGCACTTCATATAATTAAAAAATGTAACTATGATTAATGAACCTTTATCTATATTTATCTGTTTTCTTTCGTGTACCGCACTTCTATATCTCTTTTGTGCTGCAAAAACGGCGCACTTTCGAATTTTAAAATGATTTAATTTTGATTTTTCTTGATCGATTTACCTATAAATATATTTTTTCTTGAGTTCTGCCATTAACGGTTCCCGGGCTACTGCCTACGTCCACTATTATTGGACCACCCAGTATAGTGATACACGATTTACAAGTCCAGATTTTACAAGGGCAGCCAGCATCAGATCCAGTGAACGAGATTTATCAAAATTTTAATTTATGCAGTTCGACTTTGGGCTACTCGGGTATGCCAAAAGTGGGCGTCTGTCTCCGTTTGTCATATTACTTTATACAGGGGCCGTCATTGTGAAGTACTATACAGGGCGTTTCCTAATTGCGTGCTGATGATAAAGGGGGTGTTTTTATGTCCTAAAAGTCTTAACTTTTGAGATACAGGATGGTAAACTTTAAAAAGAAAACATTTTTTTTCATCCCAATTCTGATGCTATTGTAGATAACTGCATGAAATTTGATACACGTCTTCTATGCATTAAGGAGCATATGGATTTACCCAGGTTAATTACATATGCACTCCACTGGTAGAAATTTCAAAAATTGATTGTTAATAAAAAATGCCCTTTTATGCATAAAAGACGTGTATCAAATTTCACACAGTTCTTTATCTATAATAGCATCAGAATTAGCAGTTATAAAAGATGTTTTTTTAAAACCCTGTATCTCCAAAGTTAAGGCTTTTAGGTTCATATTAAACTTTTTTCTTCAAAAGGTCCAAGAATCACCCCCCTTTAACATTAGCACGCAATTAGGAAACGCCCTGTATAGTACTTCTCAATGACGCCCCCTGTACAAAGTAATATGAGACAAACGTCACTTTTCGCATACCCGAATAGCCCAAAGTTGAACTGCATAAGTTAAAATTTTGATAAATCTTGTTCACTAGAATCAGTGCTGGCTTCCCTACTATAACTACGTTGATGATGTGTTAATTTTGGAAAAATATGAGTTCTGTACTTTTTCAAGTATTAATTGCAATATTAGATATTTTTTGACACCCGGTATTAAACAGAAAATTAATTATTTTGAAGCAGTTTATTGACAGCTACTTTATGAACAATTTTACAAAATATATGAAAAAAAACTAAGCCATTTTTGAGGTTGACGGCTGGAATTCTAATGGTTCGATTCCTTCTAAATCGTTGTCTTCCTCTGAAAATGAGGTTTCGTCGTCACTACTTGAAGATCCCAGTGTGATAACTAAATCATTAATAACCGTTTCAATTTTGCCATCTACTTCCCAGTATTTATCTTCAATAGAACGAACATGTTTAACACACGATTTCCAATTTTCAGCCGATATTGAGTCAATCACCGGTGGTGCGTTCTCGAATATATTTTTTTACTCCTGCCTATGCAAGTTCAATAGGGTTGAGGTCGCATATGGATGGAGGCAGCCTTAAAGGTGTATGACCGAGGTTACGTAAAAGACCGTCAGTTTTATACTTTTTTTTCTCTAGGCTTGTTGGCTGATATTACTTCATATAATTGATATTTTCTCCATGTTGGATCACATAGAAGATGGTTCGATTTAAACCACGATATCATATGAGCTTTTGTAGTTGCCACTTTATCTTCTACGTGAGAATGATAAGACGCATTATCCGTTACCACGTCTGATTTGGAGGAATGTTAGATAGAAGCTTCTCGAGCAACCACTTTTCAAAATTATCTCTATTCATCTGTCCATGATATTCTCCAGTTGTTAGTCCCGAGCGAAAAACTAAAGCAGCACCTGGAACAAATCCGGTTCTGAACCAGCATGAACTTTAATAAACCGACTACTAGAGCGGATTCCCTGAACAACCTCTGTAACACTTTCACTTTGCCAGCATTTGTTCATTGTGATATCATTATCTACCCAGGTTTCGTCTAGATACACAATATTGCGTCCTTCTTGCCTATATTTCGTTACAGTTGATAGATATTTCACCCGCCAGTGAAAATTATTTGGTCTCTCAATGAGCAATTTTCGTTTATTTTGGCACTTGCACCAAACAAAACCATTTGATCGTAAAAGCCGATTTAAGGTTTTATACCCATACGGAAAATCTTTTTGTTCTTTACAGCACGAAGTAGGGGTTTGCAGGTCGGAACCTTCTTCAAGTTTATATAAAAATCCTCTATTGTTCGTCGAATTACTTGAAAATCACCATCGTCAATTTTATCTTTGTATGATAATCGGGGTCTTTTTTTCCAGGAGATTTTAAAGGTGAAGTAGAACATGAGCGATCATTATGTTCTCTTTGAATTTTTCTTACACTACTTTCCGAAACACTAGTGTAAAATGCAGCGCGTTCTGTTCGGTTTTGAATTGGAATAGTCAAACTATTATTTTCAGCTTCTCTAGTACAGGCCTCTATAACGCTCGCAATAACTTCACGTGCACCGCTTCGAATTGTTTTTCCTCTTTTGCTCCCCATCGTTACTTCGAAATAATAATTCAAATTCAACGCAACGCATTTATATAGAAATGAAAACAAATGCTCGAAATCTATAGGCGCCACTGGAAATAGCTAGAAGCTTCTAGCGGCAAGGGCATGGAGACTCTAGGCACAGCCCAATTACAAGTGAACCAGTGCGAAATTTACTAAATCCTCGATTAATTTTCAGTAGCGCTTAGCTGGCGCACTTTATAGGTGAAGCGGCAAACTATTACAATAAATAAAACAACATAAAATTTATTTGCGTACACAAATTTTACTTTTCCGCTTGCTTAAGACTATGAAGCTTTATTTTAAGGACCGCCCGGTTTTCTTTCGTGTCCCGTACTTTATTTAGACGGTCTCAATTGCGCCCGGTTTGCGCAGTGACGTCATTGCGTTCGTAGATTTTTAAATTCCTTATGGAGATTCATGTCGTTTCTAGCGTTTAGACATTATATTGCCATTTTTTTCAATTAAAAATGTTTTTCTAATGAAACATTGACATATAATTCACTAAAATAAGAAACTTATGATATGGTAGTTATATATTTATTTTGTAAAAATACAAAAAACACTCTAAAGAAAGAGTGAAAGTTGTATAAAATCCGACAGTATTTAATTTTATACTGTTTTTTTATTATACACATTTATATTTAGTTCAATTTAAAACTAAAAATGCTATATCTGTATTTTTTGATAAGTACAGGGACGTAAATAAGTCTCATTTGACGGGAGGAGGTCTAATTAAAAAAAATGCAGGTATAAGAGGGAATAAAACAACACACACTAAACAAGTTTAACCTTTATGTGCACAAGCTGCGGTTTGTCCCTATATTATACGTAATTATACAAACAGATTTAATATAATCCTTATTCTAGTTGAAAAACTCTTTTTATTAAAAATGTCGACTATTTCTTCCAGATTTACATTGTTGTCTTTTTTGATATAGATTAATGACATATACTCATCCTTATACCTTGAGCATATCCGCGCCAAATTTGTATTAAATTTTGCTTTGCGTTTACACAAGCGTGTCCATTCACGTAAACATTTTTTGTCTTTAGGGAAAGTAAAAAAACTTTATATTTCTATCAAAATTCTTTGCCTGGTTATCCCCGTCACACCCGAACACAACACACCTCATATTTGTTGTTATTTAATTATCTAAATACAAAAAAGGACACACAAATCCGCAAACACTTTTAAACATCAACATCAACTGAAAATGCATTGAAATCATATGGCCGAAGGTTGACAGCCGGCGTTAATCACGCGATGACGTAGCAGAGGAATGCGCGATATCATACCTTCGGTTTATTGTATCATGATATTAGCTTAAGAGGCATACCCGAACACGTAAGGATCCTTCCATAATATGTATTTCCATTGAATTTATTTGTGAGAACTATTAAAAGAATAGTAATTCAAAAATCGTTTTATTATTTTAGTGAATTTTTATGTTGTAAATACTAATACTCTGTTTGTTTAGTATATTCTAAACTTCTGTAGTCGTTTTACATTGTATTTTCTTTCATTTAAAATATCTGTTAGCACTTTATTTGACTGTATTGAATAAATAAAACAAAAAATAATAATTATCGCCGATCGCCTTTATATTCTAGAAAAAAAAAAGACTAGAATGGTTACAATAAGAGATGTGCATTTTTTACAATGGACGACGAAATATTGTTAAGTGATCTGGTCAAAATAAGGCAAAAGATTTGACCGTGAACGCCAAGGTTAGGAGTGTCAGTGGGTGGCCCATTTCTAAAACTAAATAGACCAATATATGAATGACTCTTTAAAGCTATAAAATATGTACATAAAACTACGCAAACAATATGCCATCACGTACGATATTGCTTTAAAATAGCTATCATTTATATCTAAACAAAATGTACTAAAGACCAAATTTTAATGTTTCCGTAAAATTGGCTTCCATTCAAAATAAACTCATTACTTTAGACAAAGGATAATTTCACTCTTTAATGTTCGTTTGTATGTATTTCGTAATTTAAACAATTTATTCTAACCATTTAAATTACACAACAAAAATAGGATAATCTTTATTTTAAGAGTATAATCCTAATAACGATGCCAGTAAAGTGACCGTAATGTTGAGGAGAAACCAGTGATTTTCAGCAGGAATTTAGAAAACATCTTCAAGATATGAACCTAAGTTACACTTCTCTTTGTTGGGGTTGAGAACAAGAAGATAACACAATATCACAGATTAGTCCTACCAGATAGGAATCTTCTCCATGCAGCGCGGAACTAATTTTCCTCGTTTTTTTTTCAGTTGGCGAGCGCCAATCGACAACACACTCTTACAGTCGCAATCGAGGCGTCATTTTCAAAAACTTTATTAGTTTGGCGCGGAGTTTAACTCCGCGCCAAACTAATAAAGGCAGTAAGACAATATACTCGTGATATTATAGATATCAAAACACTCAATTTTTGTTATTCACTAATTAAGAATAAGTGGTCAAGACAGGGAACAGCAGTATAAAAGGGATGATTTTTTTAGCCATCAGTTATTTGTAAAGCGCTGCGTCTTGCAAAACCTCGCGCGGATCAAGAGCCCTATAGCCATAGAGCCCCATCAATGATTTTTTTTTAGCCATCGGATATTTCTAAAGGGCGGCCCCGCGCGGTTCATTGGCCACACAATACTTAAAGTCCCATACCCCCGTAAGTCCGGTGTTGCACGCGGGAATAGTATAAGGGCGAGAATTATAGAATGAGCATTCTTGAGCAGCCAATTTTATGATGTTTCGATGCAAAATATATTCGCCTACAATTTCCATCTAAGTAGAATGTGGAGATATGCGCTAAAAATTTCGTAGGTTAAATTTTCGATGCATAGAATTGCTAGGAAATGAATTTTTGCAATCCTGACTAGAAATTACATATCTCAACAATGAATAAATGTTATAAAAACAATTAGGATTGTTCCGTCGATTAGTCTATATGTCTGTCCGCGACAAAGCTCAAGAACTGCTTGTCCTATTTACTTCAAGTTTTGGTTAAAAATTAAAGGTGATATGATGATGACGTGGTAACATTTTGGTAAAAATCCAATATGGCTGAACAAAATGGCGGTCTATTGAAATGTTAAAAAATTATTACTAAAAAACTGCTTATAAATTTTATCCAAATTTTGCAGAAAAATTATGTGTGACATGACCATCAACTGATAAGTTTTACTACAAATCCGAAATGGCGGCCTAATACAATTTTATAAAAGTCAATGCAGAAACCTACTGCATCGATTATGTTAAAATTTTGCTCAAAAATGAAATATTAATTCAAAATGGGGGAATAAAACGATGGCCTAATTAAATTTTTAAAAATATCTGAAAAAAGTACTTATCGGATTGATTGATTGATGACATCCCCATTTTGAATATTTATTACTAACAATGTATAAATTGCATACTTTATATTGATTTTTTATCAAATCTGTATAAATGTTAAAATTCGCTCGCAATCTAGGCATTCCTACTCTCATTTTTTAAATATTTACTAAAAATGAATGATATGTATTCTCAAATCTGTACAAATGTTAATATTCCGCTGCCATGTTGCCATTATAATCTTGAATTTTTAAAATGTTGACAAAAATTCATTAAATTCTTAAATACCCCTAAATGCCGAATTTTAATCAGATCTGCAAACATTTTGAAATTAGTCTGCTATATTGGTGCCGCCATTTTTCATTCTCAAATATTGACTAAAATTTCATAACTTTCATTCTTAAATACTTCTAGATACTGATATTTCAGCCGAATCTGTACAAATAACACGCCACCATTTTTATTTTTGTTGTGCATTCTTAAATAATCCCCACAAATTTTAAAATCATCCGTCCGACCTGTTGACATTTATTTTGGCACGACTATTTTGAATTTTTAAATGCTGACACTCTTAAATTTTCCTAGGCACCAATTTTCAGTTTAATCTACACAAGTAACAAAATTCGTCGGCCGTATTGGCGCCGCCATTTTGGATTTCTAAACGTTGACTAAACAAATTCGGATTTTTTATATCCGAAAGTGTATGCATGTCAAATTTGAAAATAATAGGTCATGGAAGTTGTGAAAAATCCATTACAAGATTTGAACCAGACATACAAACATACAGAGGAGTAGGAAGCCAATAAAAGCGCGTTAAAAGCATTGATTACAGATAAAACTCTAACAATAGTAGTCACTAAAGAGGTTTAAATTTATACAAGGTCTAACTTGACAGTTACAGGTTTAAGATGACATTTTTAACAACTGAACAAATAATTTTTCTAAATGTCACAATTACAAAATGACAGTGACATATGGCAAACATAACTAAAAACTAAAGTTTAATAATATATAAATAACTAATTTCCTTTTAAACTTACCCAACTTATTGGTTTGATTTTAATAGTGAAGTAGGGAACGATTATTTCTTTGATATTTGTAAAAATATTTGCCTCATTAAGGAATAGGTAACAATCCTTCCTTTTGTAAGATAATGATGGTACATTTCTTCATTTTCGTACATCAAATATTTTACCAGGTTATAATTTTGTTTCGGCATATTGAATTCATACCAATATTTTTTTGTATCAGAGGTAATTTTTGTGGAAAATTAAATAAAATTAAAGTTAATCGAGTAAGTGGATTTTTTAGCTATACCGGAACAGACCGACCGACAGTAATGGAAAAACATGAAGATCTGTAAAGACGATGATTTTTTCACGATTAATGATATTTCCTTATGCGGGAAGTGAAAACTCACGCCGTCACTGGCATTCGTCAACAAATGGCCACGGCTTGGGCATGGGCCATCCCCACTTCTTGTTTTATCGTAAACATTGGTCGATAGAATGTGAAAATAAGGGGAACATGTAGGCGCATACCCCTAACGTGATTTATGAATGAATTGTGATCTCTACTTTAATTCTTACTCTGACGGCCGGTTGTAGAAAGCTTAATTTAAGTTTAGAATGTTTAAGGGAATGTCAAATTTGACAGCGAGTTCCTAGACTTCTATAAGCAACTTGTCAAATCCGAAAACTCGGTTAAATATTCTAAATAGCAATTAAGTTTTGTGCAACCGGCTGTAAGTGTATAACAATAGAAATGGAATATTGTTTTTATAATTTGCAGCACCCAGTTTGTCCACTGACATTTGATTTGATGCAGGAGTAGTAAAATATACATATTAAAAAATAGCGTCCGTAGTTTTTTTTACCCAAACTTGCTGAAAATACCAAAAGGATATTTTCTAATTTCTTCTCTTTTTACATATACAAGGTGTTGTATTTTTTCTGGTTGAGATAAACTTTCTTATCTTAAATAGAACATTATTAGTTTCTAATAGCGCGGTTAAGGACGAGTTCAACGATATGTATGAGTATAGGCCTGTAAGGTAAAACGTTTCGGATTTAAGGACATTTTTCTTCAGTTTTTTTAATTTTTAAATTAACAGAATTAAGGTAGTTTTAAACTTTTTTAAATTTTATTTGAGCCAAAAAGAGTTAGAGGTTCATTCTAGTTACAGTCTCCTACTCAAGTTTTAAAACTTAAAGTTACGTTGCCATTTGTCGCGTATCGTATTATTTTAAAATCACCCTCCCAAACTTTTATCAGATCTTTACATTTCAGGGTTTCTAGATGCCGAAAAACATGTTTTCTCAATTCCGTCGGTCTGTCTGTCGTATGTTCGCGGCATAACTAAAAAACATATGAGGATGACCTGATAACATTTTGGTAAAAATCCAATATGGCAAAACAAAATGGCGACTTAGTGAAATGTTAAAAAAAATATTACTAAAAAACGACTTATCCAATTAATCTCAAATTTTAGTACGATGCCAAGATAACGGAACAAAATGACGGCTTAATAAAATTTATAAAAGTTCAGCCTGAGAAAATTACTTAATACAGATTTCAAATTATGTGGTATAAGGATGAACTAGTAAAATTCTGGTACTAATTCAAGATGGCGGAACAAAATGGCGGCCAAATAAAATGTTTCTAATCGTGAAAATATCACATTTACATATATTCACGTTTTAGTGTTCTAGATCCCAAAAAAATATGTTTTATCAATTCCGTTGGTCCGTCTGTCCGTTTGTTTGTCGCTCACTTCCCGGTATAGCTTAGGAACTACTTATCAGATTGACTTCATATTTTAGTCAAAAATATGGGGACGACCTAGTAATATTTTGGTAAAAATTCATTATGAAGTAGTGAAAAATATGAAAAGTAAAAAAAATTATTACTAAAAAACTAATTATCCAGTTTATGTCTAATTTTGCACAAACATCAAGTATTACATACGAATAAATTCATAACATTTTGGTATTAATATAAGATACCAAAACAAAATGGCGGCCTAATAAAATATTTAAAAGATTAGCCTGAAAAAATGTTTTAATAGATTAATTTCAAATTTGAGTCTTCCGAATCGCCTCGTCGAAAGCAGACCTCTGTGTTTTTAACATAACTGGTTCCACGTGTTCGGTTTAGCTGCTTTATTTCGGAGGAAAGCGGGAGACTCAACCGCTCAGAGTGGAAACTAACGACCCCGCTAGAAAGGGAGCAGACGCTGTAAAAGTGTGAGGCCTAGTTGTTCCTGCATTCTATCCTGTTCGTCTGCCGCAGTTCTATATAGAATATTAGCGTAATGTCCGCTATGTGGCGGGAGTGAGAGGGGTAAGGGCATATCTTGAAAGAAAAGGTCATCTCGTGAGACCAGTACTACTCTCAAGGGGCATCTAGTTGAAGCCAAGATGCATTTTAAAAATTAAAAAGTTATTTGAAAGATTCGGGGTGTTCCGGGAGTTTAGAGCTCGCCATCCGGACATCCTACCTATCGGGCTGGAGAATGGCTCTGAAAGCAAAAAAGTGGCAGCCGACTCCATATTGAAAAAGAAAGAAAGAAAAAATTTCAAATTTTGTGCAAGCATTAAGTATGGATATAGAGATAAAAATCTTATTGAATCGACTTTAAATTTTGCAGAAAAATTAAATGTGATAGGGATAAACTGGTACGAGTTCAACATGACAACAGAATGGTGTGTGTCATTGTAAAAACTACTTATCAAATTTATTTTAAATTATGCCCAACAACAAGGGCGGCATAGGTAGAAAGTGGTTAAATATTGGCAGGAATCCAATATGACGGAACAAAATAGCGCACAATAAAAATGTTTGAAAAGACAGTATATACCTAAATGTTACTAAATAATTATGTACTGAACTAAATCGGGTCGCACTTCACTATTCCTAATAAAAGGAAATTATCATAAGGAGGTAAGTTCTGGGTAAAGAAAATTTACCGGTTTTTTTATGCAACCCCCTGTATATTATATTAAATATAAATAAACCGTTTCGATTTCAGCAATAGGTCATAATATGGGTCTACGACTCACTGTTTCAGATTTGTTGACGATCATCTTCACAAAGTTTTTTTTTAATATCAAGGCTTTTAAATTGTATAATGTTAAAATCTGAACACAGTACAATGGTCGATTTTATTTGTCATTCGAATAGAATGACAAACAAAATCGAAAAAACAGAATCCTTTAATCTGGAAATTAAAATTTACATTGACGAGCAAAATACCTCTGTCATATAATCCCACCCTTTCACCGACGCAGGTAAGAAAAGACCTTTGGTGAAGAAAATACGCCCTGTTCTTTCAATCGATCTCAACAGAAGATATAAGAGGCCAGCTTTCTGCTCTTTAGAGATACTACAAGCCCTAAGAATGGTTGAAACTGTCACCAGCGGTTTCAACCTAAAAGAGGCTACTGGCATGGTCTTCCTAGACGTAGCCAGAGCTTTCGATAGAGTATGGCATAGGGGACTTGTATACAAAATGCAAGATGCTGGATTTGCAACTAAAACTTGCAAACTAATAGCCCATTATCTTAAAGATAGAACGGCAAGTGTCAGAGTAAAAAACTCGAGATCGACACAAAGGAGACTAGAAGCGTGTGTGCCCCAAGGACCGCACTTATATAACGTGTATACACATGACATCCCAAAGACACACACCACTTCTCTAGCCCTATACGCTGATGACAGTGCTATAGCGGCCAAGTATAGATATCCAGGAATAATATGCAGGAGATTGCAGGAAGAGATAGATCTGATAAGTGGCTGGTGTATCACTTGGAAGATCAAAATAAATGCACAGAAAGCCAGGCCATCCTCTTCCAGAGGAGGACGACGCCCCCAGTGGCTATAAACATAGAAGGAACAGACATACCGTGGACAAACACGGTAAAATATCTAGGGCTTACAATGGATAAGGGGCTAACATGGAAGCCTCATATTGAACAGACACGAACAAAGACCAGCAGGACTATGGCTAGACTATACCCTCTTATGAACCGAAAGCCCTATGGCTCCTCGAACAAAGCTGACAATGGTAAAGATGATCGCAAGATCACAACTGACATACGGAGCAGTAGCGTGGGCGTATGCAGCGCCCACCTACATAAACAAGTTAGCATCAACAGAAAACAAGTATCTGAGAATGGCAGTCGACGTACCATGGTACGTCAGGAACGCCCAGATACACTGGGACTTGCAATGGGAACCATTGCAAGTCACATCTGGATGTGTACGAGCTGACACACCTAGGATAGAGAAGACTTATGGTTTATTAAGGCCCTAGGCTCGTTAAACGTAACTACCTATCACAGAGAGGCGGTTTCCTAGGTTAGGGAACCGGATGGTGGTGGGACCTTGGCCCCTTCGCGTTTAGAGATAGTAGGTACAACGTTCTACAAGATTTAACTAGAAATAAAAAACTATTTATTTTTATTCTGAAGCACGCCTATAGTGATGAAATAACCACTTTTTACCAAATTTTGATATCCACTTTAATTCCCGAGAAATCGACATTTGAAGTTTAAGTGAAAGTGAAACTCCCTGAGATATTAAAGTTGGTGGAATTGTTTTGTTTCTTCTTGGCGTTACGATGCCTGTACAAATGACAATGCCGATTTTATTTTACCTGTAAATAAATACATTTTACCCCACCAAAGAAACCATTTCTACCAAATTTTGATGTACTGTTGTTTAATTCTCGAGAAAACGGAGTTTGGAGTTTTCAGTGAAACACCCTGTCTAAGACAATTTTTCCTCTATTTAGTTTATTAGTTAGTATATTTTCCACCGTCGGTTCTAACCAGTAGTTATATTTTTATAAACATTCATTTTATTATTGAAATTTTACTGCGGTAATAAAATTAATCTTTTAATAATCAAAATATTATATATCATTTCATTGGCATATAGTTTCAATATATAGAGGAATGTTAACACGTAAACTCGAACAATCAAGAAATTTATAGCAGCAGCGCACCTATAAACGATAAAAATCAATAAAGTGTTGAAAATCGAATAGCGAGGAAAAAGTGATTATTATTTTTTAGTGTCATTACCTTTTTATGGACCATTAAACTTTCCACATAACATGAAACTTTCAGCATAGACATAATATCGTTTTATTTTAGAAGATTGAAATCATACTGTTTCTCTGTATATTGAACAAAAACAGTAGGGATCAATACATCATTTGTTTAGTCAAGAAGTGATAATTGATTTATGCGAGGTAACGATATCATTAGGATACAGTTATTTGTCTCCGTAACGTTTTAATTGTTGTTGATATTATACACATAGTGGGAAATAACAGACAACTTTTTTAAGGCTCTAATAAAACAGCGCTGTATCAAAATTTCACTGTAACCAGGGTTGCCAATTTGCGGATAATTATCCGAAATGCCGGTATTTTGAACAATCTTGTGGGTAAAAAATCGTTCTGGGTTAAAACGGGTAATCAGGAGTTTGATTAATAAAATACATTTTATTTGGTATTACAACGTAGTCAAGAAAGTAGTAATTCGCCTTTATTAAATAAAAATATGAACACCGTCTAGTTCTTGTGTCTCACATGAGCTCGACCCTTTATACAATCTGAAAAACACTGTTTATTTTATTTATTCACAAGCCATAACTTCGTTTTTCGAATGTCAAAAAATACGTAACAGCCTCCGGTAACGGACGGTTCTATAGCTTAGTCGGCCCCAGCTACCCTGTTCACCGTCCTTGTGAACCTGTAATTCAGCATAAACAAAATATAGGTTTCAAAATTAACAGTATTACGAATAACACCAAGAAAAATTGCCACTTAAATCGCTAGAATCACGCGCTAGATCAGCAGCCATTCTTTGTATTATAATCTGCCTTAAATCTATCGCAGTGCCTTGCGTTCGAGAAACGTCTTTCTCTTGGAATACATTTTACCTTTGAGCAATATTTTTCTCTCGGAGAACGTTTTGCTCTTGGGAAACGTTTTCCCTTTGAGCAACGTATTGTTCTTGAGTAACGTTTTCCTCTTGGGAAACGTTTCTCTTTTGAGCAACGTATTGCCCTTGAGGAACGTTTTCCTCTTAGGAAACGTATTCCCTTAGAGAAACGTATTACACTTGATGATCGTTTTCCTCCTGGGAAACGTTTTCCCTTTGAGCAACGTATTGCTCTAAAGGAACGTTTTCCTCTTGGGAAACGTATCCCTTTTGAGAAACGAATTGTTCTTAAGCAATGCATTGCTCTTGAGGGTTGTTTTCGTGTTCTGAAAACTCTGAATCACTATAACACCTACTATCGAACTGCTTTAATTTATCTACAGCACATATGCCAGTGTATTTCTTTTTTCTTCTATCTGTGCCGGGTAGATCTTTAACCACATATCGATCTTTATCTAATACATCACTAATAATAGATGGTCAAGCATCACTTGATCCCCAATTTTGCACTGAATATTCACTAGTCGCTTCTTTCGTATCTTTCCTTTCGTTTAGCTTGATTGTTCTCAACATGGCACTTCGCCTATTTTCTACGTTCAGGCAACGTATCTGAAAACTCTGAAGTACCCACTTCAGAAGATAATAATGAGTCGTTTATTCCTCTTGGACGTTATTCAAACATAGGTTTATGTGGGGTTTTTCCGGTGCCCTTGTAAACTGAAGAATTAATATGAAACTTAATTTGTGGGAGATTCTAGTCCCATTTTTTGTCACCATCGGTCGTAGTGCTTAGTCCAGTAAGTTGCGTTCTTGTATGTTTAATGTTTAACTTAGCAGTGAAATCCCTAAAAACTTTACTTGCATAACATGTTCCTTGACCGCTTATTATTCTTCGAGACGTTCATCAATATCTATTTCCGCATCGGTTGGTTCTTCCACAGGATTTCTACTTAGTGCATCAACGTGTGCCATTCTAAGACCAGGTCCATTTTCGAAATTGAAGTTGAATTCTAAGATAATTAACCACTAGCGTGCTATTCTGGGAATTAGATCCTTTTTTGAGAAAGTACTTCGTATGAACTTAAGGCCCAATAATTAAATTAGCACCTCCTAACCTCTGCAGACAGCTCACTACAGCAAGAATCTCCAGTTTATAGGAGCGATACCTCTGATCTTCCTTGCTCGTGTGTCGTCTAAATTATATGTTAATTGTCCATTCTTTTGTCTCTAAAGGAGGATACTTCCAACCCTCAATTTTGTTATCTAATAAATCTTGTATAATTTGATGGACCTTTTCTCTTCAATGATAAACGATATGTCACAGGCTTAAAATCTGATAAATGAATTTCCATTGGGCAATTTCGCATACATCCCAAATCATTAGTATTTTGAGCAAAGTACTAGCGATATTTATTAAGCAAGTCAATAAAACGTTTCTTCTCCGTTTTACTTAAAGAATCATCTCAACTTATATCAGACAATAATAATGGGTTATATTTATTTAAATTAATGCTTAAAAACACTTACCCCTGTGAGTGTGGTGGACCTCTGGAACACATTCTTAACTCTGAATTGTAACGAGTTATTCAATACAGTACCACAGCACATATTCGTTTAGTCATTTGCTCTGTGCTTCAAAATCGACAAATAAATCACCATTATACTCATCCTCTGTGCTGAACTTGACATGACCAATATGATTATATATTGAATAACTGTCATTTTTATTTTTGGTGGTGGTAAGTGGTCTACTTCAGATAAATCTAACATATTGAAACTGAATAGTCGTATTTGATTCTCCTTCACTATCAAGACAACGTTTGCCTGGTTAGTCTGCTACAATCAAAGCAGATACAGTGGCTTCAACCAAATCCACTTCAAGTTTAATTTTACACTGGCAAATTGTTTGAGATCACCTCCCGCCATAACCATTAATTTGTACAGGGTGTCCCTTTTTGGGTACTTTTGCGGAGTATCTCCGTTATTTTTATAGATAGAAAGTTGAGGCTTTCGCGACGGTGTGCTACATTTTCGTAAAACTAAAGATGCAGGGCTAAATTGAAAATGCTGCATTTTCAGGCACCTCTCGTATCTCAACTATCAGATAACTTATCGAAAATGTGAAAACTGTTTATTATATAACTTTTCCAGTGGAACTCAATTCCGTTTTCAAGTTTACGTATTTGGTTTTTAAAAATATGAAATTTTCGAAATTTGAAACTTTCATATTTTTGAGGTAGACTTTTTGATAACTCAGTCACACTGATCAAAAATACGTTTGAAATGGCATGTCAAATTTGATATTTGGCGGTTAAATTAATAACATAACCACAGTTGATTTCTGTGTACAAAAGAATGTTTATTTATTGTGAATTTAATGATGGATTATGGTTTTATCGACGAACCTGGATTAACCTCACGCTAACGGACCACACTAGACCCACCTAACAGTAGAGGTTTTGTTAAAATAAATCGTTGACCCGGAATTTTTTACAGCAAACCTAACCAATCTTAACCTAACCTAATCCGCATTTTTATTAATTATAAGTTTTGTTAAAAAAAAAACCTAAAAAAAAGTTTTGGTCTGAGTCTGGATTCGAACTAGTGTTGCCACCCACACTAAATAAAGTATTGTGCATTATTTGTAACAATTAGAGGTTCGCGAGACCACGAGACTAGTCTCGGTCTCGTTTCGAGACCGAGGCTTGAAAAGTTTTTCGAGACCGAGACTTGGTATTCGAGACCGAGACCGATACCGAGACTTACCTATCGAGACTCTCGGTCTTGATCCCAAAGTGAAGTAGCAAAATAACTAATGCTCGTAAATTATTTGTTTTGTTAAAATAATTCGAAAAATATGTTTGGGGGCAAATTAATTGTTGCAAAAAATAATTTTTCTGTGATCAATTATATTATACTAGCATTGTTTATGTTCTTGTAACAATGATACTAGTGAAATAGTCATTGAAAAAACGATATAAATAACCATAAAAAGAGAATTTCCCAAATTTACTAGCGAAATTCCACTTCACATGTCAAAAACCGTAAATTGCGACCCTGTTCTCAAAGAGAGACACTTTTTCACAACTATACTATATAGGATTTAGATATTGTCATCTTTATAAATTTATAATCGGTTTTTATGTTTAATTATTGAAAGTAACTAAAATCCAAAAATTTTTAGTTTTTTGGTTCAATAATTAATAATAGACTGTAAGAACTAAAAACATCGCAATATCATATTTTTATATAGTATAGATACGGTGAAGTCTCCAAGAGACGATGTAATTGTGGTAATTTTTGTTTAAAAATTTTTCCGACTTAAAATAAACAAAAAATTGTTAAAAAAAAATCAGTGAAAATGTTTCTTAACATTTTCTTCTTTAATCGCTTCGATGGCTTGCTAATTAAAGAAGGTACGTGTTTTATAGAACAATATTTTTGTATTGATTTTGTTTATATTTGAAAATAATGGACGATATAAAATTTTTAACTCTATATGTATAATAAAAATAATACATATACATACGGACAAGATTTTCAACAAACAAAACACAAAGTAGAATTAAAAAATGACGAACTGTTCTAATAACAAAGTAAAAATTTAAATTTCTATACATACATTATAAGCATATATTTAGATTTTATTTCAACCTATATAATAAATCTAAAAATATTACAGAAAATTTAAACTAATATTTTATAATTTCATTTTTCATGTTATTTTTATACCATGAATGAATACATAATAAGCATTTGTTTGAAGTTTCATTTAACATGCTTCTTAGTTTTGTATTAATTAACCCTGCTTGTGAAAATAAAGGTTCGACTGCTACAGAGATCGCCTGTATAGACAAAAGATCTTTTGCCATTTTGGCTAAATTTGGAAATTGTTTATCGTGTGCTTTCCACCATTCTAAAATATCTGTACCCTTTGGAGCGCGCTTTAATTGCAAATATTCTATTATTTCTTTTCTCCAATTTTCGGAATCACTTTTTTTTTTCAAATAGTGATGTATAATCGATGTCATAGTTATCATCGTTTGAGGAACTTGATATTATTGGTGATTCAGCAGGCACAATATACTGTTGATCCCTGTACATTTTCTCAAAAAAGGCTATAGATTGATCTTTCAGGCAAAAAATTGAACAAGTAGATATTTGCTTAATAAATAAATTTACTTTTTACACAAGTAGTAATATTAACCATAGCCACCTTTGTGCAAGCACAACGTGCAGACCCGTAAGAACGGTCCTGGTTAAGAAAGTAAATACGCATCAAAGTAATAAAAGTTTGGTTCAAAATAGCAAAGTTTACAGAATACCTAAGGGTGTTTTACTTGGCCATCGGTTGTTTTCTACCTAATGAATTATAACGTTTGTCCCTAGAATGCCCAGCACGTTGCTTGCATGAGTTCGGCAGCATTATAAATTGTGTCCTTATTTTGTGTTTAATATATCTTATTCCATTTGTATATCTTTCGAAATGCCAAATAATTATTGTTCTGTGGATGGTTGTTTAAGTAACTCTAGTGATGTGTGGCCTTTCTGTTGATGTCCAAAGAACAAAGGATATGTGATATTTATTTTGATACACCTACTATTGTCCGTATATCTTCATTTACTGATTCAATCTGTTGGCAACATCATTTCGAATTATAGATTTTTGGAATAATTTTTTATATAAATATACCTACATTTTTCTACTTTACTGAAATATTCAAACATTGGGTTTTTTTACATTAAATTTTTAAGATTGGAAAAACTCTGGGTTTCGAACGTAGGCTTCCATGTACTTTTGACTGAGACCGAGACTGAATCAGTCTCGGTCTCGCGAACCTCTAGTAACAATGGTACTTTATGTCTTTTGTCAATTGCTACTATATCAGCATTTATTGAAAGAATATTTTCGGTAATGAACATTAAATGCATGGCGTGAGGAGATAAATTAATCTTCTCTCAACCCAACTTCATTCGAAAAATGAGCCGTAGCAGTTTTATTTGTTGTTCAGCTGTTGTTCATTTTCGGATTCCATTTCGGTTTCCCAAATCAAGACACCCATGGCGATGAAAACCGGCTTGTTATTTAACTCTATACACACGATTTGTAATGTGTTTTCCCCTCTATCCTCAAATCCTGATTCCACCAGAATTTTGCGAACTCCTCCTTTTATGTTACCACAATTGGAGATATCTAGTCCTAAATTGTTGAATTGTGACCCTATTCTATTATTTCTCCATTTTACTATTTTACATCTCTTGACTTTATATTTTTATATTATATATTTTTGCTTCCATAAAGTATGTATTGTTGTATCGTCTACACAGCATATTTTTATTTCTCTTCTTCTCATTTTGTATCCATCTGCTACATATTTCACTTGCTGGATCCATTATTAAATTAGAAATAGTTAAAGTCATTAACTATTTGTAAGAGTCTTCTTCTAGCCTGACGAAGGAAAGCTTTAGTGAGATCGATAAACCGCATATAAGCAGGAGTGTTGAAGTCATGGATGTATATATTGCAAGAAAAAACTACAGATCGACGCATCCAGTTTTATTATTTGGATTATCGAGTTACTATTTCAGTTAAACGATGAAGTTTTGCCAAGCGTTACCTAAACATTTCAAAACCCAAATATTTACTAATTTTTCTAGTCGAATTTACAAATCATTCATAAAAAAACTGCCGTGTTCCCGCTTTTAATGAAAGATATAATTAATTCCAGATGTTTATATTAGGAGACTTAAGCCAAAAAAATGATGATTGAAAAATGAGAGATTTATATACTACAGACAGGTGTCTGCTGCACCTTGCAAAAGCGGATTATCAAAGTGAAATGTCGAAATATTATAAACTGGGGCCCGTCTACGCAAACCCGAATTTATTTTCGTTTTAACCAGTGAGTGAGTAATAGGTTCTGTTAATTTGTTATACTAAAACGATTTCATCTGCGACCATTAAATTTTATTCACAATGCCTCGATTAAATTATGTTTAGATTTAGTTTCAACATATAAATATCCATTGTTATCGCGCGCCTTTATTTTTTTGCAGGCCATTCTGTTTTGTTTAACTTGTCTTTAATCAGAGAATCGGATTATACTGGCACCGGGTATCAAAAGAAACGGTTTTTCAAAACTGACAGATCTATTTTGGCTTTGAGAAAGAATGAAACATCGAATAAATTTAAAGAATTTATTATAAATTGTTGATACCCGCGCTTCTTTCTATGCCAGTAAAATTAGACTCAAGTATAAATTATGTAAAAAACCAAAAAAAAATCCGACGGTACAAACTAGTATAATAAATGAAATTAAACCACAAAACGTTCTAAAATAAGCGGCACTTTACTTTATAGATGTACTCGGCTTCCCGTAGTATAAAACAAAAAATAAAATCACTTCTGAATACCCCGTACTCCCTAATCCGATGTCAGGTTTATTATAATTATATGCATTTGGTAAACAAAACTCGGCATGAAATATATGTTAAAACTTTACAGAATGTGGGCAAGATCCGTAAAATTTATTCTACTTTTTTAGATATATCCATTTTTACCGCCCCAAAACTTTATGAGGTGAAATTTACAAATTTCTAGGTCCACGCCGGGTTAAAAGTCCGTCTTGTCAAAATGTATATCCTGGCGTAATAAAAAAGGAAAGAGAAAAAAGCTGGCCGGAATACTGTACGTCTTTAAATACAAATTGAAACTTACGAGAAATATGGAACAAAGTTAATAGATACAAAAATATCCCAATCGACATAAATGAAAGTGATTGGATACACAAAGTTCATAAAAAAAAATAGCACCATGTTGGGTAGAATCTCCTGAAATTACAGAAATGACTTATTTACCAGAACCGTTTTTAATATATTCAATGATTCAAGGATTAGAAAGAGCCCTAAAAAAGAACAATAATTTAGCTCCAGGAATGGATAATATCCAACATAGAACGGAAGTTTTCACGGCTTTGGTCAATTAAGAAATCATGGTTCTAGGGATTAGATCGTGTCAAATTGGAATTACGATCCGACGTTTCTCCTTCGATTGCACGAGGCATCTTCAGGAATATTTACTCCACGAGATCTGAACACTGAATGAGCTCGGAGAGATTCAGACCGGCTTTTATACCCGACTTGTGCTCGCCGAACCGTGACCCTGAGTTAAGATCGATTTCCACGTGTGATGTGGACCGTAACCCGTATCTCATCTCTATTGAAATTTTTTGTATGTTTAAATATTTCAATAGATTCTCTAACTTTTCGTTTATAAAAACCTGAACCCGATGCTAGAACCTTGGTTTCCTTTACATTTATGAAATGGCCAGTTTTATGCTGGTGTTCAGCTACAGTAGATTGAACAATTTGTTTCTTTTTTATACATCGTTCATGTTCCTTAAGTCTAGTTGATACTGAGCGTCCTGTTTCTCCCACATATACTTCTCCACAGGAGCAAGGAATTTTATATACTCCTTTTGTTTGGAAAGGTACAAGATTTTTCGGGGATCGCAAACATTGTCATCTTAACAGGAGTCACGGTTCGGCGAGCACAAGTCGGGTATAAAAGCCCGCCTGAATCTCTCCGAGCTCATTCAGTGTTGAGATCTCGTGGAGTAAAGATATCTGAAGATGCCTCTGGCAATCGAAGGCGAAACGTCGGATGATATTTCCAATTTGACACGGTCTAATCCCAAGAACCATGATTTCTTAATTGACCAAAGCCGTGATAGCTTCCGTTCTATGTTAGCTAACCTCTATGGGGAGAAAACCAAGAAGGATGCCAAAACTTTTGGCGATCTCCGGAACAGCAAGAAGAAGTGACTCTGCCTGTTGGCCTTTCTCCTTAGATGCCGAGATGAAGATGTAGTACCAAAATTGCTACAGGTGAGACATCACATTACCTCTAGAACTGCTAAGAATATTTATAAGTGTGCTAGCAATGCATAAGTTAGAGAAAGGATTAAGGCAACACGTCGTAATTTAGATACAAATGCCCGGAAACTATTAGAAATTCATCTGAAATTAGCTTCTAGACCAGAAAGAACTACATTTACAACTTTGGACAACATTACCAATGCACAGGCAGAAAAAATCCATCAAGAAGTTACACTTAAGCAACAAAAGAAGTCAGAAAAAATCCAGTGAAGCTTCCGCAGAACACAGTTATCAACCTGTCATCGAAGCCGTTAACCCAAGCAGAACTTTCCGTCCTTTCCAAGGCCCAAAACTTCTCAATAGCACCGAGCACCATTCCCGTAGAAAATATAGTATCTTCTGTTGAAGCAGCAATCAGAAGATTACCATTGGAACAAGCCGATGAAGTCAGATATGAGACAGCGAAGATTATTAAATACTCAAAACCACCGAAGTCGAACCTCTCCGGAGCCGAAAAAACAGCAATGAAGAGCTTAAACGAAGACGCAAACATTCTGGTACTTCCAGCAGATAAAGGCAACGCCACAGCCGTCATGAACAGAACAGAATATGTGGAAAATGTTACTCAACTTTTGGACAACAACACCTATAAGGTTATGCAGGCAGACCCCACAAGTAGAATAGAAGACAAATTACCAGTTCGATCAACACATCCAGTCTACCACCAGCGGAGAAAAAATCACTAAAACCAAGCAGCTCCAAGACTTCCAGGTTCTACGGTCTTCTGAAGATACACAAGGACAACGTACCACTTGGACCGATCGTCAGTGCAATAGACTCGCCCATATACAAACTAGTAAATATCTTTCAAATTTTCTTAGTCCATTTACTGGAAAAACAGATTCTTTTATTAAAAACTCTGCACATTTCGTGGGAAAACTCAAGACAATCCAGTTGTATCCCGAAGATATTTTAGTCAGTTTCGATGTAGAATCACTTTACACAAATGTTCCTGTCAGCGACTGAACTTCCATTATATCAGACATACTGGATAACAATAATCTTGATAAGAACTTAATAGACCTAGTGGAAGCTTGTCTTACATCTACTTATTTCATTTTTTAAGGAACTTTTTATGAACAAACTTCAGGGGCAGCTATAAGATCTCCTCTATCACCTGTGGTAGCGAATATCTTTATGGAAGCCTTTGAGGATATTGCTCTAACATCCGCTCCACTAAAACCGAAGCACTGGTTTAGATATGTAGATGATACTTTTGTTGTTTGGCCTCATGGACAGGATAATCTCCTCATATTTCTGGACCACCTTAATCAGCAACATCATAATATCAAATTCACGATGGAAATTGAATCTAATGGAACAATTCCTTTTCTAGATGTGTGTTCAAAGGAAGGAAAATGGTACATTAGGACATTCTGTGTATAGAAAACGGACGCATACAAATAGATACTTAAACGCAAATTCTCATTACCATCAGCACAAAAGAAATCGGTTATTAACTGACTAGTATTCAGAGCTATTTCGATTTCTGATCAAGATTCTTTAACATCGGAAACATCGAAACTGACCGAAGCTCTCGGAGGGAATGGCTATTGCACTGAAGATATTACGCGTTCAATTAAAAGACATAGTAAACCAACTCCGCCAAAGGAGAATGATAAAGAGCCACCATTAGGTAGTGTTGTTCTTCCCTACATACATGGCACTACAGACAAAATAGGACGATTACTTCGGCGGTCCAACATACGTACAATCTTCAATACACATATGAAGATTGGACAAAGCTTGCGATCCCCGAAAGATCTTGTAACTTTCCAAACAAAAGGAGTATATAAAATTCCTTGCTCCTGAGAAGAAGTGTATGTGGGAGAAACAGGATGCTCAGTATCAACTAGACTTAAGGAACATGAACGATGTATTAAAAAGAAATAAATTGTTCAATCTGCTGTAGCTGAACACCAGCAACACTGGCCATTTCATAAATGTAAAGGAAACCAAGGTTCTAGCATCGGTTCCAGGTTTTTATAAACGAAGAGTTAGAGAATCTATTGAAATATTTAAACATACAAAAAATTTCAATAGAGATGAGATACGGGTTACGGTCTACATCACACGTGGAAATCGATCTTAACACAGGGTCACGGTTCGGCGAGCACAAGTCAGGTATAAAAGCCCGTCTGAATCTCTCCGAGCTCATTCAGTGTTCAGATCTCGTGGAGTAAATATTCCTGAAGATGCCTCGTGCAATCGAAGGCGAAACGTCGGATCGTAATTCCAATTTGACACGATCTAATCCCTAGAACCATGATTTCTTAATGGATAATATCCATTACTCGATGCTTGCTAATTTGAATGTGAATTTAAAAACTAAAATACTTAATCTTATTAATAACATTTGGAAAGCTCGTATAGGGATTCCACAAATTAAACCAGGAAAGCCTCCAGGGGTAGCCGACTTTTCTAGATCTCTATCTTTAATATCCTGCGGAACTTGCTTAGCAAAAAAAATTACAGGGTTGTTTTCCTCGTTGAAATACTTTATCGTACAGGGATATGCAGTTGGTGCCTACTTCACTCGTCAGGAGACTAGAGGGAGGAACGTTAATATTATTAAAAAGTATACTTGAATTTAACCAATTTACATTAATTTCTCAAATGAATATTGAAAGATGCCCTGAGTCATGTTCTATTGTAATGAACCATTCTAACATTTATATAACTGTTATTTACACACCACCTACTGGTGACTTTGGCACCCTTCTGGAGGCAATGGAGGATTCTCTGGAACGTCTGGGCTTTGATGAAGGTTATTGTAGCGGCTGATTTTAATGTGTCATTCGGCACCGGGCACGGGAGGGTAGTTTGTTTGACTGGCTTGTTCGTCATCTTTGGCTATAAGGCAATGGTGTCTGGGAGTACTGCCTGCCTCAATAACATCCTCATACATTTTTATCTTGACTCTACCGATCAAGTGTGTCAAGTGATGTATTTCAATGCCATGCTCTTGTTTAGTAAGCCAATAACTCATGGGACTTGTTAAATGATGATATAGGTTTCGAGGTTAAACCACCAGATCTGTTTACACAGCTAAAGACATAAAATATTGATGCCAGTAACTTTAATCAACTATTAAGTCTAATAGTGAACAAACTTAGCCTGCATGGATGACATGAATATGAAATGAAAGTAACGATCTAAGTGAATGTTTAGAAAATATGTAAATTTGTGAAAGAAATTACCAAATATTCTTAAAAAGAATGATGTATGGCCTTTATTTAAAAATTAAAAAAAAACGAAGAAGTCATCTAGCAGTGACAATAAAAACGGTATAAAAAACGTAAACCTCTTGAAAATCTCTCACTGAAACAGATAAAAACAAGAATTAAGTCACTCAGGAAAGAAAACATAAAAGAATTAAGTTTCGTCATGACTTCAAATATGCGCAGCAATGGAAATCAAGATGGTAATTAAAATACCTCAATATTTAACTCAAAATCTACGACATGCGACAAAAGTTGGACCTTTGTGTGAAAACAATGGGAAATATCATCAGCAATCTTATTCAAAAGAAAACGCATTATCGTTATGTGTTTCATTCTACAACATGCGACAAAAGTTAGACATTTATGTGAAAACAATGAGAAATATAAAAGTCTCACAAAATTAAGCTACATTGCTTGAAGAAAGTTGTTTCCTGTATCCATCGTATTACCAGATTCAACAAGCAAATTGCGCCAATCCAGAAGCTCCAACATGGTAACCGATACATCCTCTGAGAAGTCTCTTTTCGACCAACAGGTGGGAGAATTCTAGAATCTATACAATATTGTGCCACTGGCGAATTAGAATTCATAAATTTCTTCTGAAGAAGCCGTGGATGCCAGAAATACAAATTTTAGAAAGTATAGAGAAGCAAGATCTAGAAAATGCACCAATAAAGACATTTTGCACAAATTACTAATTTCTTACAGAGCATATTTTGATTTCCCTTTATGACCAAGAAAAGTACGAAGTTAATTTCAGAAATGTTGCCGCTACTTTTGCAAGAAAATGACCAAGAAGAAAAAAGTGAAACGAAATGGTGGATTGTAGTTATTTGATCTCTTCTTTCCTTGAAATAAAAGATTTCTCATATATTCTTGTACTATTAAGTAAGTAAAGACAAAAATAAATTATACGCATAGTATAATAACATTGTGGAAATTAACGATTTTTGCATATTTTAATTTACATATACCCAACATACAATAAACAACACAAATATCTCAGTTTGTATTAGCATCTGAAGAACAGAGTAAGCAAGTTTTAAAATGACATAAGCAATAATTGGACAAATAATTTTTCGTAAATATCACAATACAATGACAGTGATATACGCAAAACACAAGTGGCGAATTAACAGTTTCAATTGTCATGTCAATTAGATCTGTCTAACTCTTAAATTTTTTTAGTGAATACGGGGGCAAATGTACAAATATTGGTATTTGTCAATCCACTGTGCATCGGCAGATTATAACTTTTCTTTTCTTTAAAAACGAAAAATAGGCACTTACCCCAAGAAAAAGTGATTTCAGTGGAATCACTTATTTAGCGTGTTATACAAAAAAAATCGTGGTTCTTACGATTAGACCGTGTGAGATTGGAGGACTTTAGGCCGGCTGTTTATACCCGACCTGTGTTCATCGAACCGTGACCCGGTGTTATCATCGGTTTCCACGTATGATGTAGACTGTAGCCCGTATCTCTATCTTAAAATTATTATTCCATTTATACCATCCCGAAAATGATGCACGAATTTTGGCTTCTTTTAGATTTATGATATGTCCAACGGAATATTAGTGTTCAGATACATCAGAATGTAAAATGTGTTTGTTTCTAATACATCGTCCATGTTACTTGAACCTAGCGGATATGGAGCGTCCATATTCTCTAAAATAGACATCACCTCAGGAACAAGGAATTGCATATACTCCTTCCGTTTGAAAACGAATAATGTCCTTTGGCGATCGCAAACAATGTCTTTTTTTCTCGTGTGTGTTAAAAATTGTACGTATGTTGCAATCTTGCAATCTTGTCTGTGGTTGCGTGTATAAATTGAAGAACTACACTTCCTATCGGTAATCGTTTAATATCCTTAGTGCACTGTCCATTCCCTTTTTAAGCTTGAGTCAGATTCTCTGTTTCCGGTTTTAAAGAATTTTGATCGCAAATCTGAAAACCAAAGAATTAATAACTGATTGCTTCTGTGCCGGATGATGATGTGAATTTGCGTTTAGGTATCGGTTCATAAGTGTACTATATACAGAGTATCCTAAGGAATCATCTCCTTTTCTTTGTACAGCAAGGGAATCGTGCCTTCTATTTTTCATTGTACATTTTATATTAGAGTGTTGCTGATTTAGATGGTTAAGAAACACGGGAGATTTTCTGGACCATTAGGCCATAGGGCAAAAATGTCGTCTACATATTTGAACCACACTTTTGGCTTTAAAGAAGACGACTCTAAAGCTTCCATGAAGATACTGGCTACCACAGGTGACAGCGGAGATCCCATGGCTGCTCCATGGATTGGTTTCATAAAAAGTTACAAGTACTGGGTTATGGATGAAAATAATCTCGGAAATAATTCTGCGAGCGCCCATGTATATTAGAAAGAAACAAATTATTTTTTATGCAAAAAATAAGACATCTTAACGCGTATTTCTCATTTCATTAATACATTATCAAAAACTATCTAATACAATAATATTAAATACAACAATAACAGAAAATAACACTAATAAATTTTTAAATAGGCGTAAAGCTATAACAAATGTTCGCGTCATTGATTGAAGTATTCGCGCAAATATTCTTGGTGTATTTCTTATTGTCTCACAGCCGGCTATAATTCGATTCCTCAGGTCATCAACATTTTTGACGGGAGTGTAATAAACTAATGACTTAAGAAAACCTCCCCTTCCAATCCAACTATTTGGATATACTGTATCTAAGTGATTACGTACATTAATCATGCATAAACCTAGTATTGTCTCAACTGTAGAGGAAGTTCTTCAAGAAGAACATTTAATTCTGCCTGTAGGAATTTAAGGTAAGATTCGCCTGTCGGTCGTTGTGGGAGGAAATATGGATCAATTAAATGATCAATTATCCCAATCATATATTTATTTAAAACTGATGCTGAAAATGAGTTTCAAAGATTTCATGTCGATTTTCCTCAGCCCATAAGTGATTGTTATGGAAATTTCGTATACACTATCGTCCAAAAGTAGCTTAGTCGGTAAAGAAAACGCCATTTAAAAAATTTGGATATTGAGCGATTTGATGAAGAATCCATTGGCAAAAAAATATATATTTAGTGCACTTTTGTGTGCAGGACCATTTTTTACAATTGTGAGATTACTTAAAACTTAGTTGTGAGAAGTGAATACTTTTTGAAGCTTGCGCCGAGCGGTGCAAATAAAATATTTTTATAATTAAAAATTAGATCTTTTGTAGTGTAGATCTAAAAGACGTTCCCCCAGTGACAAATATGGATATTGTTAGTTACCTAATTGTTCAATTTAAATTATGTATATCCAAGTTAAACTTAGTTCAATCTGTGTATTTAATATGTTGTACTGCACCCAGCACATTTTTTTTATAAACAAAACATATATATCAATAAAACAAAAATGTTTTTATTTAAATAAATTGTCATGCATGTCAGAATGAAAAAATATATAACATCTTTAAAGTGAATATAATAATAAGAATAAAAAGTTGTCTTTACAATAAACCTATCAAATTTTTTTCAGCATAATGAAACATTTACCCTTTACTAGATTTAAACTTACTTAGGTCTAGAAAAAAATTAATTACATACTTGCACTCTAGGGCAGGATTATACCATGGAGCCCCTAAAAAAATATTTATATTTTGTTCCTGTCTTATATTTTTTTGAGAAGTTATAGAGAAACTCAAAGTTTTGAAAAGAGTATCCATGCCTTTATCATACTTGTAATCCTGAATCTGGAATTTCCACCCTTCATAATTTAAGAACTTCCATTCCATCCTGAATGTATAACAAGGTCTTTCTTTATTCGGTCACAGATTTTGCCGAGAGACACTGTTGGCAAATCTTAGTATTAAGTTAGTAATAACCCTGTATATGGTTATCGTCGCTTCATTTATACATAAAATAAAAATTCATAAAAACTGTTACACTCGTGCTAGGATAATATCAATATAAAAAGCATATATTATTTAATTCTTAGAGTATATCCGTCAAGAAAAGAGTATGTAAAAAAATATGTATTACTCGTATAATGAATTTAAGAACTATGAGTTTTAATAGTTGCATAAAGGTAAAAATTATTTAAAAAATCTCGTTCAAGATGGTACATACAAATACTGATAATTATTTAAATCCCCTAAAACATAAAAAAATTATACAGGATTAAAATATGTAAAGGTACAAAATGTAATATAACTTTTCCAAACAACGATTAGAGATATCTTTGATCCGAGTCTCGATTAAGAATCATAATAATACTAACTAGATTAAATTTAGTTTTTTAATAAATGATTAATATAAGATGTTGTGCAAACACTTGGGCCTAATTTAATTTAGTAGTACCTAAATTCTCTTGTTATTGCAGTAATCCACGTCAACCACATCGACGAAAGTTTATTCTATCGTTTTTCATATCTAAAATTGAAAATTTTTGAAACTTAAAAATAAAAGTAACATTGTCTTTTATCCCCCTACTTCCACAATTTGCAATACAACAAAAAGAAGGCATTTTAAGGCAAAAAAATTAAAATAAATAACAACGTCCCATATACTACCACGTAAAAATTCGATTTGTTTGTCCTACGCCCGTCAAAAACAGCTGATCGGTGACATTCAACTGACAGATCGTTGGAGTGCCCTATACAATGAAGTTGCTTACATTCAATATGTTGGCAATTTTTCGAGTACTTGTTTCAGGTGACTCCGCAATTAACTCGAGAACTACACTGCCTCTTCTAGTTGCACAGTTCGTACTTCTCGATAAAAGAAAAATTTATTACTTATAAATAATAATGTTATTGCAAACTAAAAAGCTTAAGAATGAATAAACGCTAATTTGACATTTCGTTAAAATATTCGTAATTTGATAGATAAATGTTGACAGTAGCCTACTAGATAATGTATTAAAAAAATGGAAAATACGGCTTAAGATGTTTTATTTTTTTGCATAAAAACCGCGCCCCATACGAACAAAAGGCAAGAGAGATTTTTTGTCACAAATTGAAGGAGGAATTCAAAAATGCTTTTTAGTTTGAAATGTCCCAGTGGCGAACCACTTTTTTTCTTTAAAAAATTGAGATCATTACCCGTGTGCGCGCCAATGATAAATACAAAATTGTTAATTGCATGTCATAAAATGCGCAATAACTACCTCTTAAAACCGAGCAAAATTCATTGGCGCATATCTCGACCTGTTTTAGAGCAATAAATAAATCGTCAGATTTTAACAAAAACTTTAATACCTCGCATCTCGGAAAACGAATCGTTTGCGGATATACGTTTATATAGCAAACTGTCATTACTTTTTCATACAGAATCAACCCCTGAAGTTTGTCGCACTTATTTACTAACACCCTTTGAAACAATATAGAAAGTAAACGAATGCAGTTTCCATGCAACATGCCCTTTTCATAATTTTCGATAATATTTATGCACATATAATCGAAGAATACATTCAGCCTAATTCTTGAATTTGGCATCAGTTCCACAACACGTTAATCAAAGCATCGCTCTAGCAATCAACCGCGTCAAGATGAAAAAGTAATCTACTTCCAATTTTTGACTCATATCAAACATCTGCGGTGGTCTTTTTCGAGACTCCAGACACAAATCCACACAATTATTTCGTGTCTGATCTATTTATAATTTTAATCAGAGCCTTTCGGTATTTCGTTCAAGAGCGATTCTGAAATATCGGTCAATAAATAATTTTTACGATTTATGAAAATTTATGGTATCCGGAAAAGCTTACTTTTATTTTCGAGGCATATTTTGGAAATACAGGGTGACTTAATGCAATTCGGATTTTATCGTCCATTAGAAAACGACTATAATAAAACGTGTTGACGATTTGTTTCGCTACACAGGTCGTTAAACTAAAACTGGCCATATAATAACTCAATCATAAAATGTACATGTGTCGATTATCTTGAAGTAATGTAAGTTGTTAAGCGTGTTGAGGAGCATTTTTGCATGAATACTTTTGCTAAAATATTTTAGTTATTCGTCTTTAAAATACATCAGTGGCGGCTCGCGAGTGAAAAAGTAAGTGAAGTGCAAATGAAGCAAGAAAATATCGCAATAATTTCTTTTCCAGAATTTTTTTATATGTGAAGGGGTAGAATATTTTTTTACGACTTACCTAAATTTTGTATACTAAATCAATTCTCCTATCCTTCATAGCAGCAAATTTATTTATAACATCCTCATAAAATTGATAAGTTTCCCTAATCTCCTCCAGAAATTCCTTTTGAATTGAAATATTGCCAAGAGAAGTAAGTCTTTCTGGAGATATTGTATTTCTTAAATAAGTTTTTACACATTTGAAGCAAGACAAACTTCTTTCCACTGAAGCACTTGTCGACGGTATTATCAAAATAAGGGAAAACAATTTATAAGCTTCGGTAAAAAAATATTTATTTCTATTAATTTTTTTCACTTGCTCTTGTATATTATTCCGTTATATATATTCCAATTACTCATTGGCAAAAATAAGACCCAGCTCATTTTTAAGTCGTTGACTTTTTGAAAATATTTCCCCATATAACTGTAACAAATTTTCAGACGGGCCAGTCGAAAAATTTAAACTATAATCGGAAAATTTAGCAGAACCTGCCAAACACGAAAATGTAAGTTTTTCACAGTCTTGAAATCTTAGTGTCATTTCCATTAAAATATGGTTCAATATTTCATAAAAAAGGGTTCTATACTTAGCCCTAATTTCTTCAAGTAAAAGCTTAGCAAGCTCACGTTTGTAATGATTTATTTCTGTAATAGAATTTGCTTTATCGAACATGGTATTAAAAAATGTTCATTTCTTTTTGTACAGAGCGCCCCACAACAGCGTTTTATATTGGATATGCACAAAGGAATGTCAAGCGATTTTTTTTTAAGAACGTCAAATAGTATGTCCGTGATTGAGAAAATGTCATTAAACACTAATGCCAGGAACGTGAATTCAAAATCGTTCATCTCACCTAAAAATCCTTTCGCAAGGCGGATTGATTTTTCATCAGATTTGTCACAGTTTGTAATAAATTCAAAGACGTGTTTTAATTTATTCCAGTCTTAAACAATCACATCTACTAACTTCGAATTTGAAGTTGTAACAACACCATAAATAAATATAACACAAAACAGTCAAGTTAACTGCAAAGAAACTCACCGGTTGCAGCGAAATCCGCGAAAATAAAAGTAAACAACCACCGCAAACTGAACGACACGTGGGTGTAGTATACTGCGCCTGCAATTCACCGAGAGCGTTATGTGGCGCTGGGCTCGACGTTATCACGTACGCGTTGTCATGACAACATAGTAGGAAAGTTCCTAGGACCACCTTCCAGATTCATCATTGGATCCTGAACACCACCTAGTCTATAGTACTTGATAAAACAAATCCCACGAGCCCAAACACGACGGGACAATCTTGTTTAGTTGAGTTCCTATAGCCACCTTCAAGCTCCATTATCAGATTTAGACACCATTTAAATATATCCTACTTGTCAAGACAAATCCAAGGGGCCCAAATACGACGGGGTTATGTTGCGCAGTTAGGGAGTTATTGTACCTACTTTCCGACTCCATCATCAGACCAGCTCCATGGCATTGCAGTGTCACCGAAGTTACATATAGATATGCCAAATATTGGCTCAATCAGATTCCAGCGAGCGCTTGAAAATGGATTACAAATTCTGAAACGCCAAGAGAGACAGACATATGAAGAAATCAAGTTAAAATAAAAGCTTGTAAAAAGCGAAAAATTACAATTTCATTTTTATTTCTTCTGGCTTCATTTGAAATAATAAATTAAAATAAATTTTTATATTCTTATTGCAACTTTTTGTCCTCTACAAAACTGTAAGTTCAGATTTTAATTTCGACGTTTCCTATGCTCACTGCGAGCATCAGGTGTTTTTTCAATACGGTCCTATATTTTTATTTCAGTTTTATGCACTCCTGTGCTGAATGCTATTACAGTATTAGTTTAGTTGCATTAAACCGTTTCGAACCTAATAAAACATCTTCAATAATTTCAACGAATTGGTCATCATAATGCTACCCGAATTAATTCAAAAGATTAGGAAACCTAGTAAATGATTATACGTTGTTTATGGACTCGTTTAAAGATGATGATATTTGGAAATCTTAATGTTAATAAAGAAAGTAAGAGCTAAATATAGGAACCTTTTGAAGGCCCAATGCAAATCACAAAATTAGGGGAGTTTCAGCATAATTGTGCATAAGTAATAAGAATCACATGAGGTAAATACGACACGATAGAATATTCATTACAGATGTGATAGAAATTCAACAACAGCTTCTCGAAGATCTTTTGAGACCTTAAGGTGGTTTTTATTCAGTTGGCATGTGAAGTTCTTATATTTTTATACGCAGATTTCATCTATGTCTAACGAATTGGTCAAATTAAGGCATAATCAAATTTGGCAACGTTATAAATTCAACAAATACTGGTATAATTAGTTTTGAGGAGCCAGATATTAAGAAAGCGTAAAAAGAAAATTGTTTTTCAAAAAATAAAACTTAAGAACAATTATTTCTCTAATAATATTTTATAGAGCTCACAAAATTGCCTATACTTACTGTTGCATTTTTTACAAATTCACCATTCATTAATTTTCTCAAAAACTAAGTCTATTATTAAAAAACTTCTAAAAGCTTTTTGACTTCCATTTGCAGGCTTTTTAATTCAGCTGTCTGAAAAGTTTGGTATTCGATTTTTTTTTCTTTTACAAACTTCTATGTTTGTATTTATTTCGTAACCTGTATACAATGACATTCTTTTTTAAATCAATTTAATTTTTCAGATAGGCAAAACTTTTTATTGAAAATGACTTTTTCGCCTAAATTTAAAAATGAAAAAGTTGTCAATTGTTACCCATTTTCCGGTTATTGACCATTAAATTACTTAAAAACTACATCTCGTTAAAAAAAAACTTTAAATGACTTTTTAGAAAATTTGATTTCCCAATTTTTTGATTTTGCGTGTTTTTTGCGCAACTTGTTTATTATTTAGCGATTTTGAAACCGAACTTAAAAAATGTATTTTTGTAGATTAAATCTTTGTTTACAGAAAATTTACAATAAATTAAAAATATTTACTGATGTTGTTCTGTCGAAATTGCATTGTGTTTTGTATTAAGTTTATTAACTTATGCCTCTATAATTTGAATAATCATTAGAATCTCCCTTTTTATATATTGAAACGACAGTTGCACTTTAATTGTTCAGGGAATATCGCATATTAAGGGGAGAGCTTCATCAAATATGTTAAAACTTCATACAAAGCAAATCCACACCCTTTCAACAAATTATTTGATATGCCATCATGTCCTGTGTCATCTGAGTTCTTTTTGTTTTTAATGAAGGTTAAAGCATCTTGTTTACTTCTTGGTGGCAGAAAAAATGTGTTCAGACAAGGTGGCACACAGGTGGGTTTTATTTTGTAATTTTCTTATAATTTGCCACATGGCTTTAGATTTATTGCTTGAGTTTTGAATTATTCTATCATTGTGTTGTGTAAAAAAAACTTTTTTATGTTTATTTTTATTGCTGGTATTTATTTTAACTAATGGGAAAAACAATTCATAATATGAAAATAATCGTTTAGCGAAGACTTCAAAAGCACTGTTGGGACACACTCGAGAATAAACAGCCTCCTCCTGGGGCATTACTTGCTGAACAGGAGTCACATCTTCAGCACCATTCCTTGATGTCTTCATGATAGCGGACCGAGTAGAATCGTTCTCGAAAGAGGAGTTTTGCCTATTCCAGTAGTTCTTGTAGTATGTCCCGTATTCTTTTTCGGAGAACTACTAATGGCGTTTTAGTGGTCTTTTTACCCGCACACTTTATCAGATTCGTTTCAACAATCCATCTTTAGCGACCAATGAATCCCAGCGAGCCACCACTCCTAAATGCAAGCTTTTTGTCAAAGATTTCTCTCAATTTTTGCCTAACTATGGCTCTTTCATTTTCATACAAAATTGGTCCAACATCGGGGTCTTTTACCTGATCTGCTCGCCATTCCACGCGTGGTTTGGCTTAATTATAAATCCTTGGATTCCTCTGTAAATATATCCCTCTCGCTAATCTGCCTTTTGACAGTGCTTACACTCTTCTTTACATGGAGTCTAAATACATCAGCGTTTTTATGTTGTCTGCCGGGTTAATGTTTAATTTGGAAGTCATGCTGTTGTAACTTTTCTAACCATTTGGCTAACTACCCTTCTGAATTTTTCATTTCCATAAGCCATTTTAATGCAGCATATGCATCGTCCGTTCTAATCAGGAATTTCCGCCTATACAAATAATTGTGGAAATTATCAACGACGATGGCAAGTAATTCTTTTCTTGTGAAACAACAGTTCTGTTCAGGTTTGGATAACACACGGCTGTAGTACTCTATAATATGCTCTTGAGATTGTCGGACTTGCGACAAAACAGCTCCAATGTCTAAATTGCATGCGTATGTGTCCAAAATAAACATGCCATGTTGAGGGAAAGCCAGGATTGGACTAGGACATAAGACTGATTTCAGTCTTCTAAATGCAGTGCCACATTCTAAAGTCCAGTTCTAAGTAGCTTTTCCTTCAGTTAATTTATGCAGTGAAGCTGCGATTTTTACGAAATTCTCTGCAAACTGTCGATAATAGAACATCATCCTAAGAAATTCATGTTTGTCTATGGGTGTTGATCAATTCATTATATTTTCGGTCTTTCTTTCATGTAATTGAATTCCTTCTTCAGAAACATGTCCTAAGAATTCCCCTTCATTTGAAACAGGCCACATTTCTTTGGACTCAATTTGAAATTTATATTTCTAAAACAGCTGAAAATGTCTTTGATGTTTTTCAAATGATCTTCGAATGATTGGCCCATTACCATCACATTTTCTAGGTACACATGACAGGTTTGCCAAATAAAACCTCTTAGAACATATTCCATAAGTTTCTCAAAAGTGGCATTGCACAGACCAAAAGGCATTATTTTGAATTACAGGCCGGCTCAGTGGTAAAAGCAGTTTGTTCATTAATAGTCACTTGTCCAATCTGTAAATCCAAGGTAGAAAAGTTGTTAAAATATCGTTAATTCTCGGCAATAAGTAGATGTCTTTTTTGGTCACGCCGTTAAATCTACGGTAGTACACACAAAATCTATTACCTCTATCTTTATTCGTTACAAGCACTACCGATGCTGATCATGGACTATTAGATTCTCTTTAGTAAACCCGTCTAGAAGCATTTCGTTGACCTGTTTTTCAACTTCCTCGTTTTGCAATTATTAGCAACCTTCGTGGCACCTGTCAATCGGACGTGCCTGCTCAGTGTCGATTCCATGCTTTACTAAATTTGTCCTTCCTGTTTAGCCGTCCCCAGTTTCAAATATGTCGCTTTCGCTTCCCATTCCCATGTCTAATATTGTTACAGTCGAATGCGGTCTTATCGTGCGGGTCCAAAGGTCACCAACATTATGAATCAAATCAGAAAACACAGTAAATGCCAAAATGTTGTGTGATTCTTTTATCGACCTATTAAATCTCGATGGGCTATTTACAAATATACAGGGAGAAAGAAAATATTTTTTTTTATTATATTACGCAATATTATTAAGATAGTCACTTAATATTATTTTATATATTAAATGCCGAGGGACTAAATAAGAAAATTCGCTAAATATGTATTTGGTTAAAATTTTGTGGTTGACAAAAACAAAAATAAACAAAATGGCAAGCGCCTTAATAAAGTCAGAAGGCAGTTCGAATCAGTGGAACAATTAGGATATGTTCTGTTTATACAGCCACTTAAGGAAAATGAGATTTTTTTATCAATCACTAAAAATTATGAGCCCCGCTTGACCTAAAAATCCAATCACTTATACAGTGTCATTTATTTAAATGCGGGCCCCCCTGTGCAAAGAAAACTTGCGTCTTTTTTTTGTATTGTGATAACAAAAAAATTGTATTTGGCAAAAATATTATACACTTTTGTTAAAAACACAAGATAATTAGTTATTACTTCCTCGTGAGATTTTTTCAGATCTTTGCGTTTAAGAGTCCCTAGATGCCGGAAAACATATTTTCTGAATTCCGTCTGTCTGTCTGTTCGCGGCATAGCTAAAAAACTAATTATCCGATTTCTTCAAATTTCAGTCTAAATGTATTATATATATATATATATATATATATATATATATATATATATATATATATATATATATATATATATATATATATATATATATATATATATATATATATATATATATATATATATATATATATATATATATATATATATATATATATATATAGCCTGTATTTTTCGTTAGCCCCGAGTTTCTGGTAAAGCGATTTCACCGATTTTTATATATCAAATTTTGTCTTATAATTAACAAAAAAATTTACTTATTTTAGTTACAAGTATTCTATAATTATTTATTTATTGCCTACAAAATTACAAATGTACTAAAAAAGTAAGCAAAAAATGATGTCAAATGTAATACAAAAATTTTAAATTAAAATTCACTGGCTAATATCCAGGAGCCAGAGGCAAAAGCTCTGAGAATCGGTATAAGGAATGTACAGAAACTTGGGCATAAAAAAAATAACTTACTTCCGAAGTAGATTAAGAAATTAAGAAATGTACACGAAAAAATCCAAAGGCAAAAGACTTAAGTAACAATGCAAAAATGGATATTCATAATGCGATTTATGATTTATACAAGTCAAAGACTAATATCCTTCAGAAAGTTTTTAATATTATAGACTAAAAAATATCATCATCACTTAAAAAGTCCTCATCTTCTGAGTCGTCCTCAAATGGCGCAATGATCATTGGTGCTATTTCGACATCTAGAACACGTTCTCGATTCCACCAAGACCATATTAATTTCCCCGTATGTTCCACAGATTTCTTCCAGTACTCCGGCGTAATATAATTTAATGAATCTGGCCAAACAATTTGCACTTCATCTGATGCAAGACCATCATTCACGTGTTTTTCGTAATATTTGCCCCAGCCCATAATAATTCTATTGCGTTAAACTGGCAATGGTATGGCGGCAGTCGTAAAACCTCATGTCCATTTTCCCGTAATATTTCATCTACGGCATATAGTTGCTTTTTTAATAGATTTTGCCATTAAAAGAAGTTCTAGTTTCAGCATATTGGGTAAAGGATTTTGTTTTTGTTTTATTAGCCAGTCATAAATATCACTTTTCTTCTAGGATGAAGTAAGATGTTTATTTAAGATTCTTGAACGATAAGATGCATTGTCCAGAATGATTAAAGATGGAGCATCTAAATTTGGAATCAGTTGTTCTTTTAACCATTTTTCAAACAGTTCAGAGTTCATATTATCATGGTAGTCCATACTTTTGAATGTTGAAGAAAACAGTAAACTTGCACCTGGGAGAAATCCTGTTGAAGAACCTGCATGCAAAATGATAAACGGTTTTCCCGCCCCACATCCCTTTTTTCTCTTGACACTTTTTGCAGACTCGTTCTGCCAAGGTTTCGAACCACTTCCATTCCAACGATTTTAGTCCAATTTCTTTCTTCTTTTAAAACTTGAAGGGTTATATTAGTTTTTGATGTGTATAAATCGTAAATTGCATTACGAACATCCATTTTTACATTGTCACTTAAGTTTTCTGTCTTTGGCTTTTTTCGTGTACATTTCTTAATCTTCTTCGGTAGTAAATTATGCTTTTTTTCATGCACAATTTTCTGCACAGTCCTTATACCGATTCCCAGAGCTTTTACTACTGTCTCCTGGATATTGGCCGGTGAATTTTCATTTTCGTAATATTTTATTAGATTTAATACAATTTTTTTCGCTTGTGGATGCAAAAAACCCGAAAATTGTTTTCTATTACTCATTTTGTCACTGACTTGAGTGCTTGAGTTTGCTGTCACTCTCGTGCGTACCTTAACAGCGAATACAAGATTAAAAGTAGCTATTAATAACAACGGACAGAGTGGATCAAATTGATTTTCGAGAAGTGCATTTAAGCATGTTGTCTATATACAACAACTAACTTTAATTTCAAATTATTGACACTTAGAGAAGCACACTCAAACACATCTTCAACACAAAAGTCCGCAACATTACAAAGTGTAGCATTGTACTTGGAATATTTATTTTTAAAAATAGCCACACCTCCAGTTTTCATAGACGCACGGAGACTTAACTTGACTTAAAATTATTTGGCTTTATTGCTTATCACTTTGCCAGTGCTTTCTGAGAACTTTCCTCCATACCTCACGAAAAAATACTTCACTAACGTCCTTATTCAAATCACATTTGTATGAAGCAGCATCCGAATTTTGTTAATTACCTGTATTATGTCAAAGTTAATATTCTCGTCAATATTATGAATACAGCTAGTTAATTCACCACCGTTAACATTATAGATATTACTATGACCAGAATTTAATGTATCACATATTGTTGGTAACTTAGACTTTCTAAATTTGTCGCCAAAGTACTTTGGGAATTACATTCATGGACGTATAACATACATTTTGTTGTACTCATAAATCATACATTCGGACATTACGAAGCTAAAACTATAAAAGGGTATATTTATTTAAGTGGTGCAACAAAAATTAGATGTCTTTAGGGGGTCCACATTTATAACTTGACACCCGCTACAGTCGTTTTTACCGTAGGAGGTACCGATACGCTGACGCCCTTCCCCAGTATCTTGAGCAGTTGGTTAAATTTAAGTTGAACTGACTCCCCCCCCCCCTTTTTTTTTCAATGTCAAGGGTCTAAGAACGCCTCTGTATATTGTATGTATAATGTAATTATTTCACTTTTTTTTTAAATAAATATGTTACACTTGTTTCCACTTGCATATCTAATAGATTGCGTATTAAAAATGCTATTAAAATACTTATTATAATAAAGCTAGAATCGTTTCAGAACAAAACTCATAAATATCAGCAAAACACATTAATCCGCTGTTACATTTTATGTGTTCTGCCCCATTTAGAATGGGAATTACTTTCCTAACAAAATTTTGAAATTCTAGCTAATAATTTGAGGTTAAGGATAAGCCGTATTTTACTGTTTCCCAAGTTTTAAAAATAGGAAATTTTATAGAGTTTAGAAACAATGTTAAAAATAAAGTTTTACTATTCCTAGAGACCGAGAGTTCTATTTCATATTTATTTATTAATATGACTGTTCGAATGTTGGAAAAATTTGCTTTAATTTGTTTAGAGTTGCATAAATAACGGCACATTGAAATGTAATCAGGCAAAGTGCAAAAATAAAGAACACAAAACTAACAGAATATCTATTCATTATAACCCCGTAGTTCCCTATCTCACCTTTTTGTCGCCTATTTTGGAGAAGGTTCCACTCAAAAAAAATAGTATCAAAAGTTGTCTTTCATTTTCGAATAATATTGATAATATATATTGAAAAAAAAACTTTCTCATAAACTGCCTAATATACTAAGATATCATTGTATAACAGATAATTTAGCAGGTTATTAAGTGTTTTATAAATCTTTAAGTTAAACAGTGACGGAGATATCGGCATAAATTATATTTAATTTTTTTTGAGATATTCGACGCTACTGACTTCTTTAAGAATTTAAGAGTCCAAGAAAGAAACAATTAATGTCCAATTTATTGTATTTTTGGAAAAACGAATTTTATGAATTAAACATTAAATAACAAAATAATGAATAACTTTATACATTTAACAGTACTAGACATACAGAACATATCAATATATGTCATACTTTCTATAATAGGCACTTTTCACAAGGTACTGTTTGCGGTTTCTGTGTTTTTAATAAAACAAAAAATGTTTTACTTGCAGTGTTTTACGCCGATAAAATGATGCTTGCTTGCTAAAAAAAAACCAAGAAGTGACAATTGGCAAATAAAAAAAATGAGTATCGACTTTGTTATTTTAAATAAAACACCCTGTATAATATTATTTCAAATAATGGGCATCTTCTCGCTGATTATTAACATACCAGGTTCGACACATTTATCTTTAAAGATATCCAAGAAAATTGGCAAGAACCTTGCCATAAGGCGCAATGTAATAAAAAGAGAGAGAACACACAAGGAAAGTCATTAAAAAAGAATACACTACCTCAAGGGAGCTTGTCAATTTTGTCACTTGTGTTCAAAGATATTAAAGGTATCAAATTCGGTATTTTTATCATCATGTCCATTTATTGAAATAAGATTATACAGGGGCGATGCTCATTTTCTTACTTTCCGATTGTCATTTGTTTAATTTTTAGCAAATCCTGGAAGTTCAGAGAAAACCATAAAGCTTTCGTATGCAATATTTTCTCTAAAAGTTAAACTTGTCCGTTTACCATATAACCAGACACACTGTACACAATAATAGTTAGCATTTCGCTATATTTTAAAATATTTTGGACAATATGTTATGTGTATAATGGATATAATATATTAAAAAGCAATACATAGCTGAAGAACATTTTCGGACTGACGCGATGACGCCTTAAAAATACAGATAAAAAAAAACTAATCAATTTAAAAAATCCTAAACATTTTTAAGCGCTGATGATATCGCTCTCAAAGTACAAACAATGGAAAATAAAAATTAAACAAATAAAACAAACGCATAATTAAATAAAAAATCTAATAAAATAAAATTGAAAACACAAACTGGCTCCAAAAAAGCAATGAAGCGTAGAAATCATATTGAACTGACTTTAAAAATTTGACTTATGAAGTCAGCGCCAAAGTGATAATCACTAATAAATAGATATTTCTTGAGGTATTGTGTACGGACTAATCAAATAGTAGTTCTATTATATTTAGTTTTTTTTTAATTCTACACTATTCACTTTATTTTAAAACTTGTTTTCTTTGGCGATGTCAACCGACTTCTATTTTACAATCCCACTAACCAAACTCTACCTCCCCCCCCCCCCGCCCCATTTTATATTGGATAATGAAAAAAACAGGTTGTTATAAAAAAATTTAATTATATATTTTTTAAGAATTTCACAATTTTGAAATTTCTTAACACTACAGAAAATGACAAAATTGTTTATTTAATTCATTTGTTAAATATCTGTGTTATGGGGATGAACATTGAACAATAAGACCTTTCAATATATCGGAATAGTTATTTTAAGTAGGAAAATTGTTTGTATGCAAAACAAATCTCATTATGGTTAGAAAAGAAGTTAACTATCAATCATTACAACTATAATAATTATTTACTACATATCAGTACTACAACTATAACAATTCAAATCTTAATCAATTTTTGGTCCTGTTATTTATAAATCTTTTCCGAAGAAAATCCAGCAGCGTAACTACAAATTTTGAACTCCTGGGCAGGTTTCGACAATGGGCCCCCATTCATGATAATGAAAATAATTGATGACTGAAAAACAATCATTCACAGTTTTGCATAATCCTTTTGTAAACAAATGACACCCCAAAAACAGTACCTGAAAATAACTGTGTAATATTCAGTGGGCCCTCCTGCTTTAGTTCCTTCACTGCCCAAGAGCCCCCGCTTTGTCCTCTCCCGCTCATCGATAGTTACGCCACTGATTTTGACGAAAATATACCACTATTAATAATCAGTAATGTAATCTTACAGAGACAATTAACAACATAATGAAGCTCAAAAAAAAAACAATTCTCCCAAAATTACAAATCATTCTCCCAAAAATACAAAATCATCTTAAACTTTTTGACAATTAAAACTCTGTCATAAATTAACATTTGAATTTCCGAATTAACACTCGTGTAACAATTTATCTATTGTTAATTATTGTTTGTATTTAATCAAATTAAATGTATATATTGGTTATTTTCTTTACTTTCTATTCTTTAATTTAATAATTTTTACTAATTTATTACTGTATTATGTAATTCACTTAAGGGCATTGCTTTGCCAACAACACTATAGTACTCCGCATGGATCTGAAGCCCCGACGAAAGGGGGAGGTTTGTCAAAAGCAGGCCGTTTCTAGTGGCGGCTCGTGACTTCAGAAAGTGACAGTACTGAAGGCTGCAGTTTATGTCGATAATAAAATATAACATATAAATGCATTACACAGGGTAACAAAATGAAAACAAAAATTTGGTGCCCGAAATCTAAAATCTGATTTTAGATGTTTTTAAAGTGCTGCCACCAGATTTTTTCTATCAGCTCTAGTTTTTGAGATACAGGTTACAGGTTAATTGATATTTTTTTCTGATAGAGGACAAAAAATAAAGAGATAAATATGTACTTAATCGTCAAAATAGAAATTCCCCAGAATCTAATTAACCAAATGAATACCTGGAATTGTCCCTGGCCCAATATTCCTATACCAGGAACTACTCAATACACTGCTCTTAATTACTTTTATACCTGTAATTGCCTATGACCCGATCCTTCTATACCTGCTTGGCTGTACTCGATTTAGTATATTACTGAGTTTTCCCAAGTAAAGTTGTGCTATCATTTTGTGTAAATTTTGGTCGTTGTGTAGTATCAAGACACTAAACTGAAACAATGGCATCCACAAGCAGACGTACCTGTGTAAATCATCCCGATGTTTTGTTTTTATGTGTGTGGTGGGTGAATACACTTCGAAAGAGCAGAAAAACGATTTCTGACTTTGTGAAAAGAGCTAATCTTGCCTAGTTTCGCGTTCATTTAGGAGATTAAGACAAATCTTGGGCCCCACATTTCATATGTAAAACATGTGCTGAACATTTGTAGACAGTGGACAACTGGAAAGAGGAAGTGCCTAAAGTTTGGTGTACCAATGGTTTGGAGAGAACCGCGAAACCATCATGACGACTGCTATTTTTGTCTCGTTAATATTAAAGGCATAAATAGAAACAATAGATTCTGCAAGAAGGCCTGTAGCACATTCGGAAAAAATACCCGTTCCATCATTCAGCAGTCTACCCGAAATACAGAAACATCAACGTCTGACGAAGTTCAAAGAATTCAATCAGAAAACGACAGCAAATTTGAAGCAGATTTAGCAACTCCGCAGTGTTTCAATCAAGAACTAAACGATCTTATAAGAGACCTGAATCTCTCAAAGGAATCCGTTGAATTACTTGCATCCAGATCTAAAATCTACTTTGTCCAGGTACTAATATTACATTTTATTGTAAAAGAGATAAGGATCTGCTGCCTTTTTTCGCTCAGGAAAATGACTTGGTATTCTGTAACAATATAAAAGGGCTCTTAGAAAAAATGTGTTTGCCTGAATACACTCCAGATAATTGGCGCCTTTTTATTGACAGTATATGGCTCAATTCCTATTGGTCATTCTACTACCATGAAGGAAGAATATGAAACAATTGCATTAGTTTTAAGAAAAATTAAATACGAAGAACATCAGTGGGCAATTTGTGTTGATTTAAAAATGGTTAACTTCCTACTTGGACAACAGAGTGGTTAAAGAAAATATCCTTGTTTTTGTGCCTTTGGGATAGCAGAGCTAAAAATGAGCACTGGGTTAACAAAAATTGGCCTTCAAGATATGTCATTATTCAAGGAAAACAAAACGTGATCAACGAACCTTTGGTTTCAACAGAAAAAATCTTACTTCCGCCCTTGCATATCAAGCTAGGCCTAATGAAGCAATTTGTGAAGGCTTTAAATCGAGATGGAAATTATTTTGGGTATTTGTCACGTAAATTTCCTGGCATTAGCACGGAAAAACTAAAAGCTGGTATATTTGATGGTCCTCAAATAAGGCAACTTGTTAAAGATCCACAATTCACCACATTAATGAACGAGACTGAATCTAACGCTTGGTGTTCATTTGTTCAAGTAGTACAAAATTTTCTCATAAAGCAGAGAATTATGTAGAATTAGTGGAAACTATGCTTTCAAATTTTAATATTCTCTGTAACATGAGTATAAAAGTTAACTACCTCCACAACCACCTAGATCGTTTCCCAGAAAACTTAGGTGATTGTAGTGAAGAACAGGGGGAAAGATTCCATCAGGATATTAAAACTATGGAAGATCGTTATCAAGGACGATGGGATAGCCACATGATGGCGGACTACTGCTGGAGCCTTCAGCGAGACTGCCCTAGTAAACTCCATTCTAGAAAGTCGTATAAAAGAAAATTTTTATGTGATTAGTGACTAATGTAATTAAGTTTTTGCAATAAATACTTAAATCCATGTGTCTTTGTTTTTTTAACTGGCAATAGTAATATTATATATTATAACAGTTATAACGTAAAATATATACACATTTTTTTTTAACTAGGTCTGATAGACAAAATCTGAGAACTTTTACATTCTGCATCCAAAAATTACCCAGGAACAGTTAAAAAATCGCAGAGACCAAAATGTGTGTTGACCTGTGTTATTGATGATCATTCAATAGACAGTATGTCTAGCAATAATCATTCAGTCAACAAAAAATTTAAAAAAAAACACTATTTGTTATTGTTCAGCACTCCACGTTATGAAATCCGTAATAAACGAATAGTGTTTTTATTTCTTTTAAAAACCAAATCTTTGCGGCAAATTCAATCGAATCAGAAATAGACCGAAAAAGTTTCTGTTCAACTGACAAACACGCTAAGGCATTAAGCATGTCTTGACACAGAGTGAAATATCTTTATCCATATCAGAGTAGAAACTTTTCTGTTCGTTTCTTCTTATATATTTGAATTTAAGAGTTTTTTGGCTACAATATTCACGCCTAAATTATAAAACGACAGACATGCTAAAAAATAGAAAATAATTTATCATAAACTTTAGATCAACCTTCGACCCTTCGCATACCTGATTTTGAAAGATTTTCAACAGAACTACATTTTATCATTGGAGTTCTTAAATGAACACTATCTATCTGTAATTGTTATAATTGTACTGTTTTTTTGTTTGTTCGAGATCTGGATATATATAATAAATACAATTTTTATTCGTTCAGACTATTAATATTTTACGCCGCCTATGTATCTTGTTTTGTAAACAGCATTATGTATACAACCCCGCTGAGGTTTATATTATACTCGAATCTCAAGCATTACTAAAAGGATTTGCTATATAGACGTTATATATCTTCCTGGGTACTTATTATATGTCTGTGCCCAACATATAACCTACAAAACAGCAAATACCACATAATATAAAAGATTTTCGAATTTTTTCATAAAGTTACTTGTGTTTAATAAATTTTAATAAAACCTTGTGAAAATAAACTTCTCTTGGCCACTTATAAGCATATTAAATTAAAAAACTGCAGTTTTTGAAAAAATCGACCAGTGGTAGTAAGGAGGGAGTCCGAAGCCTAGCAGGAGGGCCAAAAATGGACCACACTGAATGTTTTATTTTTTTAGATATAGGTTTTCTTACTTTTAATTTTTTTAATGCATGGCGTGTGAAAGTAGCGTCTCTCTATTTAATGTTTAACGGGTTAGGGACATAAATCAAACCTAAGTTTTTAAAAATTGGCCGACGTTTCGACGATTTATTTGTCGTCTTCTTCAAGGCTGAAAGAGATAATTTTTTGTTACAGTATGGCCGCTCATAGGATACAAACAAAAATTAATAAAATATAACAAGGCTAACAATAACTGAATATTTTTAAATAAATCTAAAAACAATGTTTATTTTAGTCTTAGGAAATATAATTATTCGATACTGAAGAATTATTATTTTTTATTTTAAATTACATTTTATCGGAACATCACTTTTCCACAGGCCATAATTTTAATTTTCAAGGTACCACCGTACTGATACTCAAGGCTTAAGTGTGCAATATAACCATATTTTGAATCGCTATAGAGAAAGTACTTCTTGACATGCATCAATAAACAAACCATAGCCCTAATAATTGTACCTTTTTTATTTGTAAGTACTGATAAGAATTATTAATTTATAAACCAGATCATTAGTCGTCGTTTGGCTGCAGTGGGTTACGGAGTTGTTTATTTGCATTTTTTTGTTTTTCTGAATAATCCTTTTCGAATGTTTTTAAAGCTCCGAGACCTGCTAAATATCCTTTGTTCTTTTACTTGTTTGTCACTTTGTGTTTTAGTGTATTGTAGTGGTAACCATACGTGAGCCTCTAATTCTAAGGAATTAGGTAAGTGAAATGTCACAAATAACAATACTTATGAACCCTAGGTTTCCTTTTATTATTGTTATTTAATTTGTCTTTTTATGTTGTTGTGGTTACCTTTTTGTTCGTATTTATTTGTTTTCCATATGTATATGTTTTATATTTATTGCAAAATGTATTTAAAAATAAAAAATAATAATTCTTCAGTATCAAATAATTATATTCCCAAGACTAAAACAAACATTGTTTTTATTGTTAGCCTTGTTATATTTTATTAATTTTTGTATGAGCGGCCATACTGTAATAAAAAAAATTATCTCGTTCAGCCTTGAAGAAGACGACAAATAAATCGTCGAAACATCGGCCAATTTTTAAAAGCTGAGGTTTGATTATGTCCCTAAACCGCTAAACATCATCTTGATTTTTTTTTAATAAGGAATTCTATTTATAGTCACAAGGAAACCCAAAAAATTACAACAATATTTAAAAAATATTTTTAATATTTAATTTTCAAATAAATAAAATGTATTAAATATAAAAATAATACTAAATTCATTATAATTCCCTTTTTTATATAAAAATATACTTTTGAAACATTTCGGCATTCCTTTTGAACATAACCGTTTTTTTCTCTACACTTAATTATAAGAATAAATATTTAGAACATAAAAAAATCTTTTATTAGCAATAGTAAGATATGACCCAATTTAGTTCCGCACATAGTCAATTAGTACACATTTATACTGTGTTTTCTAACATATTTATTCGGCGCCATTTTGTTCCACCCTATTGGCTTCGAACCGATATATAAATATTTTTTTAATAAGGAATATTTTTACAATTAAATGTAGTAGTCAAAAGGAAAGCCAGCCAGTTACAACAAAAGCTTATTTAAAAAAATAATTTTAAATAATAGTATTTAATTTTTAAATAAAATAATTTAATTTTTTTTTACAAAATAATTTTTCAATAAAAAGCATTGTTTAAATATGAAATTAAATTTATTGTAATTAAATATAATTCCTTTTTTTTATTTAAAAATATTCTTTTGTTACATTTTAGTTTTTATTTCTTGTATATTCGTTTTTTTCCTCTACATTTAATTATAAAAACAAATATTTAGAACATAAAAAATCGGAAAATTTTCTTAAGTACTTCCATGGTTATGAATATTTCCTTTTAGCAGCAATAGTGAAGTGTGGCCTAATTTAGTTATTTAATATAGTTATTTTTGAGCATAATAAAAAATAAAATTAATAGGTAGTTTTTTGCACTGCTTTTTCAAAAAGGTCATTAGATTACTATTTTGTTCCGTCATGTTGAATTTGTTCCAAAATCAGTTTATCCCTATGTCACATGTTCAATTCGTAACACAACTTGTCTAGTTTATCTGTATATACCATTTAATTCTTGCATAAAATTTAAAATCAATCTAAAAAGTACGTTTTTCAGACTGATTTTTTAACTATATTTTATTACATCACTATTTTGTTTTGACATCTTTAATTCATACCAAAATGTTACCAGTTCAATCTTATGTTAACACTTGATTTTTGTACAAAATTGGATAATTAATTTTTAGTAATAATTTTATTAGCATTCCTATTTTGCTCCGCTATATTGAGTTTTTACCAAAATTTTAAGTCAATCTAGTACGAAGTCGTTTAGCTATGCCGCGAACAGACCGACCGACCGACAGCGACTGATTAAAAAAAAACATGTTTTTTAGCATCTAGAGACCCTAAAACGTGGGAATATGTAAACATCTGAGGTTGATTTTTTCACGATTACAATATTTACTTCCCACTTACGAGGGAAGTAAAAAAAACTAAATTTTGTCAAAATTTGTATTTTAAATAATTAAGAAATTAAATAGAATTTTTTATTTAAAAGAAATAATTTCCAGTGTCATTTTGAAGATAAACCTACATTTTAAAAATTATAACATTCAATTTGGCAGTTCAGTTGGAAATTTGAAAATAACGAACTGTTTTTCGTTCCAATCTGAACAATAGAAGCAATTATGCTTATGTCTTTGTTATAACAAAAATTTTCAAAAACCCAATTTTTCTAAAAAAATATAAAATATGGCTTCGGGTAGTTGGGCAATGCAGCACTCCCTCCCTTTGTGATCCAACCAACACGTTTAAATAAAAAAAAAATAGGATAAGGCCAATTCCTTTCTTACGAGAATTTCCGGTAGATTGACTAGTCTATGTACTATTTTATAATAAAGATCTTAGAATGACGTCAAGTAATGTAATTGTTCGTCAATATGTTTAATGTCACTTTTAGAAAGCTTGTGTACGTAATCTGATAAATAGCACTGATGATGGCCAACGGGCGTTTTGCCAGAACTTTTTAAATAAATAAATGGACGTAAGACAATATGCTCGTGTCCTTTTCTAACAATGTTTGGAGTTGGTAAAAAACTTAAAAGTATGCATATCTTTATTGTTAAACCCATTTGGAGATACAAGGATATCCAAATAAACGTGAACAGTTATTATTAATTTTTTTGTGGATTTCTACAGATCATTCATAATAAATATTATCAGTGAACCGAATAAAAAAGATATGAAAAATCGGTTTTCTCACTTATTTTAAATTGGGTGAAATTGTTTTTACCGCTTTTTTTATTCTGGGAAAAGTTCATATAACGTACCCTATGAGAAATTAACGTCTTTTTTGAAATATTTGAATTTAAAATTTATTTCACATAGATATGTGTGTCCAGCTAACAAACAAGATACTTGCGCCCTTTTTTAATTTTAGGTTAGGTTTAATTTAAGCCTGTGGAGTGTCAGTCGACCTCAGCGCAGATGGTTGAATGGCATAAAGGAACGCTTAGGGAAAAATGATTCCAAGTGAAGATTCCAAGAAGAAGAAGAAGAAGATTTAAGTATGCCAAGATTGACAATATCACTTTAGTCATCATGAATTTACAATTTTATTTATTTTTTTGCGAAATGGTAATATTTTGACTTAAATACCTAACATTAAAAAAGGTAATGTATTGTTTGCAAGGTATGTAATACAAAATGATTCTAGAAATTTTCCTAGAATCCAAAAACACGATAAAAACCATACCATCCGATTTAAAATAAGTAAGAAAATCGATTTATGTACCATATATCTTTTTTATTCGATGCTCATTTGTTGCACTGATAATATTTATGAATGATCTAAAAATCTACAAAATTTTCATATTTGACATTTTCTTCCATCTTTATTAGATACTATTTTAAAGGGTTATTAGTAATTTCACAAGAAATTATTGTAAGATTTCATTAGATTAGAGTTAATTAAACAAATTAAAGTGTGTATTTTTTATATTTACTTTTACTATTAGGAAGTAATGGTTTCTCATTTGTCGGATTTTTATTCGAACAACATCTATCAGTGGCGTGCTACACGTAACAAGTGATTTTTTCGTCAAAAAATTCAATAAAAACTAAAGTCACTTACTTTTCTCTGTAGATATTCAAACTTCAAGAATTTTACAAGTGTTGTAAACTCGCTTACGAAAAGTGGCTTACATACAAAAAAAATCACATACATACAAAGAAATCTACAAAAAACAAAGTCCAGCACGATGAAATAATAAATGTATAAAAAAGTATTTATTAGTTTTTTGCACAATATATTAAATAGCTCTCCGACAAAACCTATATCTGATATTAAATTAAAAACGTTATATGTAACCTAAAATATTTATGCAAATATTAAGGTATCCAAGAATGTTAAACAGACTGCAATAACTAGGAACGTATTAAAATAATTATCTATTAGAGGAAAAACGTATTTGTGACACTCTTAATCTATATCAACAGTATATTAACATATCAGTAAACTCAAATATCAAGGCTGAAATTCAAATATTAATTGAAATTTTGACAAGACGTTTTACACGTGGCAATTATTTATTGTCCTAAAAATATATGAAATCAACTTGTACAAAAATATACAGTATGACCGTTGACCGATACAATAACATTTACAAATTATTTATGGAACGAGCTTATAAACTAAATTTATTACGGAGTTAAATAGCATACAATTATTTAACTAATTCATTCCAGACAATTCATTTCTAAAATTATATTAAAGATTTTAAATTTTACTACTATTTACAAATATCCCTGTAATTTCCAATATACTCTTTTTAATAGGAACTTAATATTCCATGAAATATGAAGTTTATATCCAAAACTGTTCGATATTTGTTTCCTTAAATAAAATTAATGTGTATGAGAATTAAGACCCATATAATCTGCTCAACGTGGGGTGAAAACATTATTTTTTTCTGAAATATAATTTATTTCATGTTGATGTTCGAAAAATTTGCATCTAAAATAAAAAGAAACTGTTGGTCAAATACTATTATAATTAAAACTATATAAATAAAGGAAATCAAAAAAGTTTAATTGCGTCAAATACTTTTGCTATAGTCAAAAGCAGTGTTATCGTGCGGGTGATACGATTTATAAACGACAAACTTTTTAAGTTTGTTTTTCTTTTATTACGTGTAATCATATCCTCCGCATAAAATCCGGAAGATGAATTAGATAGACCTATGATATTTTCATATGAAAAAAGAGGATAAACATATAAATACCAGCAGTTGCAAAAATCTTTGAGCGATGTCACTTCAAAGTCAGATTGACAAGTCAGTGGCAAAATGCGTAATAGACAACAATTTTCGGGTTTTTTGCATCCACAAGCGAAAAAAATGGTATTAAATCTAATAAAATATTACGAAAATGAAAATTCACCGGCCAATATCCAGGAGATAGTAGCAAAAGCTCTGGGAATCGGTATAAGGCCTGTGCACAAAATTATGCATGAAAAAAAGCATAATTTACTAACGAAGAAGATTAAGAAATGTACACGAAAAAAACCAAAGACAGAAGACTTAAGTGACAATGTAAAAATGGATTTTCGTAATGCAATTTACGATTTATACACATCAAAAACTAATATAACCCTTCAAGTTTTAAAAGAAGCTTTAAAAAATCGAGGCATATTGGAAATTGGACTAAAATCGTTGTAAAAATTAATAAAAATGTTGGGTTTTCGTTATAAAAAGGACTGTAATTGAAGATTTTGTTTGAAAATGTTAATTCAGAATTTAGAAAAGTGATATTTTTAGACGAGACTTGGATATTTTCTAATGGAAGTGGTTCGAAATCTTGGCAGGATGAGTCTGTAAAAAGTGTCAAGAGAAAAAAGGGATGTGGGACGGGAAAACGGTTCAACATTTTGCATGCAGGTTCTTCAACAGGATTTCTCCCAGGTGCAAGTTTACTGTTTTCTTCAACATCCAAAAGTATGGGCTACCATGATAATATGAACTGTAAACTGTTTGAAAAGTGGTTAAAATAACAACTGATTTCAACTTTAGATGCTCCATTTTTAATCATTCTGGACAATGCATCTTATCATTCAAGAATCTTAAATTAACAAACTACTTCATCCTGGAAAAAAAGTGATATTTATGACTGGCTAATAAAACAAAAACAAAATCCTTTACCCAATATGCTAAAACTAGAACTTTTTTTAATGGCAAAATCTATTAAAAAGCAACAATATATTCCGTAGATGAAATATTACGGGAAAATGGACATGAGGTTTTACGACTGCCACCATACCATTGCCAGTTTAACGCAATAGAATTAATATGGGCTGGGGCAAAATCATATTACGAAAAACACGTGAACGATGGTCTTACATCAGATGAAGTGCAAATTGTTTGGCAAGATTCATTAAATTATATTACGCCGGAGTACTGGAAGAAATCTGTGGAACATACGGAGAAATTAATATTGGATTTGTGAAATCGAGAACGAGTTCTAGATGTCGAAATAGCACCAATGATCATTGCGCCATTTGAGGACAACTCAGAAGATGAGGACTTTTTAAGTGATGATGATATTTTTTACTCTATAATATTAAAAAGTTTCTGAAGGATTATGTTAGTCTTTGACGTGTATAAATCATAAATTGCATTATGAATATCCATGTTAGCATTGTAAAAATTCTGTACATTCCTTATTAATTATATTAATTAATTTTAGACTGAAATTTGAAGAAATCGGATAAGTAGTTTTTTAGCTATGCCGCGAATAGACAGACTGACGGACAGACATACCTACAGACAGACGGAATTGAGAAAACATGTTTTTCGGCACCTAGGACTTAAACGTAAAGATCTGAAAAAATCTCACGAAGGAAGTAATAACTAATTATCTTGTGTTTTTAACAAAAGTGTATAATATTTTTGCAAAATAAAATTTTTCACAAACACAGTACAAAAAAAAAACAAGTTTTCTTTGCACAGGGGTGGCCCGGATTTAAATAAATGACACTGTATAAGTGGTTAGATTTTTAAGTCAAGCGGGGCTCATAAATTTTGGTGATTGATAAAAAAATCTCACTTTCATTAAGTGGCTGTATAAACAGAACATATCCTGATTGTTCCACTGATTCGAACGCCTTCCGACTTTATTAAGGCGCTTGCCGTTTTGTGTATTTTTGTTTTTGCCAACAAAAAAAATTTAACCACATACATATTTAGCGAATTTTCTAATTTAGTCCCTCGGCATTTAATATATAAAATAATATTAAGTGGCAATCTGGCAAAAACTATTTTCTTTCTCCCTGTATATTTGTAAATAGCCCATCGAGATTTAATAGCTTGATAAAAGAATCACACAACATTTTGGTATTCACTGTGTTTTCTGATTTGATTAATGATGTTGGTGACCTTTGGAACCGCACGATATAGCCCAGAAGGCTTTGTGTACAAAATCGTCACCAGTTGTTATACAGAGTTCCCCATAATATACTATTATTGAAATAAATTCTATATAAAAAGTCAGTACGTTTTTGTTTATATCATTATCAATTATGGTCTTTGGAATTTGAATCAAAATTTTATTAATGCTACTAATCGAGTAGGCGCTTGTCATAAAACTAGAAAAAAATTGATTTTCGTAAAACGTCATTTTTCTAATAAGTTAGTTAATTGTCATTAGGATTTAATAGATAATTTAACATTTAGTTAAATGGACTCACCACTGGCGTGAAAATGGTTCTGTGTAAAATTTAAAGAAACCTGGACGTTGAAGAACAATTCGTACTCCTGAAACTATTGAACGAGTCTGCGTCCTCGAGAAGTCCCACAAGGTCTGCTAATAAGCAATCCCTTATTTTGCGAACATCAAAAAGGACTTAAAATTTCATCCGTACAAATACCAAATGGTGCAACATCTAGTTATCAAGATAAACAAGCCAGATTAACTTTTCGCCAAGAATTTTTAAAATTATATCGGGGAGACATCCACGATCTTTTAATGAGTAACGAGGCAAATTTTTATTTGAATGGCATGGTTAATAAAGCAGAATTTTTGGTATTAGTCAAACGAAAATCTTCAAGAAATCATTACAACCAATCTCCATAATCCAAAAGTTATTGTTTGGTGTACGGTAGGATCATCTGGCTTTATTACTCCATATTTTTTGAAGATGGAAATAACCTATGCTAGATACATCTTTTATTCCTTATTTAGAAAGAAGAGGATTACTAAATAACGCGTTATTATTCCAGCAAGATAGGGCAACAGCCTATACCGCTAGAAACTCTATAAAAAATACAAACTTTTGCGACTTGGGGATTTAAATTGGCCTTCTAGGTCCCCAGACTTAACTGCATCAGACGTTTTTCGGTGGTGCTATTTAAAGACGAAGGTTTTTGCAACAACAGAAAATACCCAAGAACTCAACGTCAGAATTGCTGAAGAAGTCCGGCGAATAGATCAAAATGTGCTTCATCGTGGCATGAATTATTTCTTGTCTAATCTTGAAAAGTGCATTGAAGTTGATGGCGGTCACTTGAAAGACGTAATTTTTAAAAGTTTGGATAAGTCGTATGTTACAGTAAATCCCAAAGAGTAGATTGTAATTAATAAGTGTTTTACTAAGTTTTAAGAATTTTATTGAGCTATTAAAATGGGTAGTCTATTATCGGGAAAATTTCGATGTTTCCAACGTCCCCAAATTATGGAAAATTTGTTTATTTTTCTGATTTGGTTCCACCATAACATAACATTTGCAGAACGTCTTCCCAGTGAAAAAATAGCCCCGGATTATGGGAGACAGGAAATTTTTGTGGTTAAGTTGAAAGGGCAAAATTTGAAAGAGTAACTTTCTGTGATATGGTGCCATCATAATTGCATGTTGACATCCAAAAATGTTCCTCTTTTTACTTCCGTCATAAAAGGTAAGTATTATTATCATGAAAAAATCACCCTCCGAGATTTTTACAGATCTTTACGTTTCGGGATCCCTAGATGCTAAAAACATGTTTTCTCAATTCCGTCTGTCTGTCTGTTCGCGGCATAGCTAAAAAACTACTCACCTGATAGACTTCATAAAAATTAAAGTCATTGGTGATTTTGATTGACTAGCAAAATTTTGGTACGAATCCAAGATAGCGAAACAAAATGGCGACTTAATAAAATATTTAAAAATTCAGCTTGAAAAAACTACTTTATAGATAGATGTGTCAAATCTTGTGCAAGAATTAACTGTAGTATAGAGATGAAGGGGTAAAATTATTATACGGATTCAAGATGGCGAAAGATAATGGTGATCAAATAAAAATCAAGGTTTCACATATCTTTACAATTTAGCGTCCCGAGATGCCCAAAAAAATATGTTTTCTCAATTCCATTAGTCCATCTATCGGTCTGTCTGTCAGTTCGCCGCGTAGCTAGAAACTACTTATCCGACTGACTTCCAGTTTTGATCAAAATTAAGGGTGATGTGAGGATGAACTGATAATATTTTGGTAAAAATCCAATATGACGGAACAAAATGGAAACATAATGAAATGTTAAAACAATTATTACTAAAAAACAAAGTATCCAATTTACCTCATATATAGATTCAAGACGACGAAACAAAATGACGGCCAAATAAAGGAGAAACGCCAAATAGAGACACGCCGTGCTTATAACAATTTCCTTAAGAACTCTGCTTCAGAAAATCAACACGGTAAATCTTTTGAGAATAATTTAAAAACTGAAACTTGAAAATGTTACATTTTTCCTTATTTACCGTGAAAATTTTTTTTAATAGGTATATATTTTTTGTTCGGAAAAATCTTTTCAAGTAGCTATAAGAGTATACTGTCCCCAATAAGCTCTGCAGAAAAAAAATTGATTAAACGTCGACAAAAAATAATCTTCAACCATTTTAATGAGCATTTAAAACTTTTTTATTGAGAGAAAAATACTAAAATCGATTTGCTTCAAAATATGATTTTTTAAACTGTAAAACATATTTTGTAGAATGACCAATCTACAAATAATGACGTAATTCTCGAGCACTTTAGCTCTGTATTTTAGGGGGTGTTGACGTTCAAGTGATCCCGTCTATTCGAACTTTCAAATATCAAATCAAAATACGTAAGAATTAGTTTGTCACTCAGACACTGATAAAAAAGGTGCATCATTTTTTATTAGCGATAAAAGTGGCTCTTCCTTTTATATGATAGAAATCACGTTTTATGTATAAATCAGTCAGAAAATTTTACCTTCCTAAAATACCTTCGAAGTTTTTTTACACCAGGACAAATTTCTATTTCCTTTCCTCAGCTTTTTGCCTGAAAGCAATTTGTCTTAAAAGTAATGTCGCCCCAAACTCGCTCTAACCTTTGCGAAATTGTAGTCAAATGTCTGGGTAAAAAGTTGAAAAGGAAAATACGATCGATGAAAAAACTTCTTCATAGAGACAAATCTGCCTAACGGGCATGGCAAACCTAGATGACCGATGTTGCTCTTTCCAATAGACTAGTCATGGTTCTTGGGATTAGACCGTATCAAATTGGAATTACTATCCGAAGTTTCGCTTTGATTGCCCGAGGCATCTTCAAATATATTTTGGACCCAAAAACCATGATATCTTAACTGATCAAAGGGCTGAAAGATTCAGTTCCATGTTAGAATTTAGATCCTTTTTTGGGAATACTATATCCAACCCGGACAACTATATCTTCGAACGATGTACGAAATGACAAAAAGACATATTTATGTTTGATTTAAACAAGTTTTTTTTGTCTTCGTGACACATGTCACATACCCTTTACATGACATTGAATATTATAAACAAAAACATAATAAATTTGCTGACAAATAGACATTCGGACGCTAATATTTGTTGACATTAAAATCAATATTACGCATGCACTTGATATATCTAGTGTGCGTTGGTCAGAAGTTGTCAGCTTAGGTTTTATTAGCCAGGTTTTTCCAAAAAATTCAAAGAAAATGATGCGTCGTGCTGCTACGAATAAAAAAGTGCAAGAAATTATAATATCTCTTTACTGCAGACGTAAATCAATGCAAAAAATTTCAAATCACCTAAATATTGCAAAATCAACAGAAAAAATATGGAGAGACAGCTAGTGTTAATGTCCGGGGAAAAAGTCCAGGCAGACCTCGTAGAATTACTGACGGAACGTCATGTTCTGGTCAAAGTTTGCAAAACTAACAGAAGAGGTACCTTACAAGCCCAATGGAATTACGAGTCAAAATTAAATATCTCTAGGGAATACTGTAGACTATGACTGCATAAGTCTAGTTACAATTTTTATAAGGTAAATTTGTAATTTTTCGTGGTAAGATATAAAAATTAATAATGTTCTTTTTCCAATTTCTTTAAAGACCAAAAAAAGCCGTTATTAACAGCTATTCAAAAGAAGAAAACGTTTTGATTGCGCAAAATCGAAAATATTCTGGACAACAGAAATCTGGAGTAATGATATCTTCAGCGACAAATCGATTCGTAGAAAAACATTGCATAATGACTGTATAAAGCGTACAGTACAATTTCCCCAGAGGGTTATGATATGGGGAGTAGTAAAGGTGTTGGTAAATATGAATTCATTGGTGGTACTCTTGTTAAAATACTTACATTGTTTGAAGTTTATAGGCTAGTTCTAAATACTTACCATTCGTAAAGGTTGACGGTTAGAGTTTAGAAAACAGTCAGTAGTGTGTCAAGTGAATGTAAAGTTGCATCATTGTCTTTGTTTATTATATTTTTGTTATGTATATTCTTTCTATTTCTGCAATAAAGTTTTGTGCCCATTTATACTGCCGACTCTACTTATTCTTTACATTGGTTATAGGCCCAGATGTTGTGCAGTGTGTAAAAATCAATGACAACATAAAATGAAGTTAGTAAAGGCAAGAGGGAAAAGGGAAGTAAAAGGAAGTGGCTACTGCGCAAACCAAACGGACGTTCAGTTTTGGATTAAGTATCCGTAAAGAGGTGTTCATTTTAAAAATGAATAGTTTACAATCCGAAAGTGGTGAAAATAGATATGGAAATTAAAGGAAATGACTTCGACAACTGGAAATTCAGGTTAAAGGCTGTTTTAACAGCGATGGATGTCGACAGTGTGTTAGAACCAGTGACGGCGCAGGAAGCTACAGTTGACGCATGGGTAAATAAAAATAACAAAGCACAAAATATCGTTGTGCAATGTATGGCAGATTCTCGCTTGGAGTATATAAAAGACCTGAAGGCTGCAAGAGAAATGGTTGATAAGTTAGAATCTGTGTTTGCTAAAAAAGGACTATGTTCAAAGTTTTATTTACTGAAAGAATTAGTATGCCTAAAGTATAGCTCATATGAAGATTTGCAACTGCATTTTGGAAAGTATATACAATTTTGAGGGAACTTAAAGGTTTGGATACTAGTTTTACAGATTCAGATATTGCAAGTTTTTTGTTATTGTCTATACAAAAAGAAGATGAAAACATAGTAACAGCAATTAGAACTATGGCTGGAGATGATTTAAGTTTAGAAATGGTAAAGAAAAAGCTGTTAGAATTTAAAGCAGACAACGGAAGACATGAAGCATAGCATCATTTATTGTAGCAATATTTTGTAACATTTGTGGATGACTATTCACGTTTTGTAATGGTTTATGTAATCCAAAATAAATCAGACATTTTTGAATGTTTTAAAAATTATAAGACGGAGGTAGGGTCTTTGTTTTGTGACAAGAAAATTGCAAAAGTGCAATGTGATAATGGAGGTGAATACACCTCAAATCCATTTAACGAATATTGTGGTCAAAAAGGTATTGAGATTATATATGTTCCTCCTTATACCCCCCAGATTAATGGTGTTGCTGAGCGCATGAACCAGACTCTTATGAATAAGGCTAGGGCAATGATTGCACAGTCAGGTTTATCAAAAGATTTTTTGGAAGAAGCAGTTTTGACTGCTGCATACATCACAAACTGGACACAGTCATGTCATATTAAAGATAAAACTCCTTTTGAGTTGTGGCCAGGTAAAAAGCCTAATGTATGTAATATACGTATGTTTGGATGTGTATGTTATGCGAGAGTGCCTGATTCGTTGCGTAATAAGTTAGATAATAAAGCTTTAAAGTACAGATTTGTAGGGTATACAGAAAATGATTACAGGTTGTGGAACAATAAAGAAAATAGAATTATACACAGCAGGAATGTAGTGTTTGATGAGTTGAAATCTTCAGATGACATGCTGAATATGAGAATAAGAGATTATGATGAAGGAGAAAATGAAAAAGAAAAAGAGGAAATACAAGAGACAGAAGAAAAAAAGAGTGTAGTATAAAGAAATGAAAGACCAAAAAGAAACAAACAACTACCTACTTACCTTGATGACTATGAAGTTGATCTTAGTTATTTAGCTTTGTTATGTGATTATTCTGACTGTCCTAAATCCTACCAATAAGCTGTTCAATGTGCTGATTGGAACATGTGAGAAAAGGCTGTAGGTGAGGAATTAAAGGCTCTACAAAATAATGAAACATGGCAGCTAATTGATTATCCCGAAACCGAAACGATTATAAGCAGTAGGTGGATATTTAGAACAAAAGAGGAAAAGGGTAAAAGAACTATAAGGCGCGTTTAGTAGCGAGAGGGTATAAACAAGAGAGTTTAGATTTTTTGAACATACATGCCCCTGTTGCTAGGCTAACTACATTTAGAATATTGCTATCAGTATGTGTAAACCAAGACTTGTATTTACAACAGTAAGATGTAAAAAATGCTTTTTTAAATGTTGTGATAAATGAAAGTGTATATGAAAATACCGGATGGAATGAATGTTATGAATAAAAAGGTATGTTTGTTAAATAAATCAATCTATGGCTTAAAGCAAGCACCCAAAATTTGGAATCAAAGATTTAATTTATTTATGGTTAGTATAAATCTTATTTGCTTAAAGTCTGATTATTGTTTGTTTATATTTTTTAATCAAGACATAAGATGCTATCTTCTTCTCTAGGTGGATGATATTTTGCTTGCTAGCAATAATTTAGATTTTTTGTCTTATGCAAAAAATAAATTATGTGAAACTTTTAAAATGGAGGATATTGGTGATATAACAAATTTTTTAGGTATTGCGGTAAAAAGAGACTTAAAAACTAAAACTGTACCTAATAATCAAAAGTGTCTTATTGAATTAGTGAAGAAGACTTGGAAGACTAAAAAAGTTAAGACGCCTATTGAGAAAAATTTTTCTTTAAGCAAAAACTTGGATGAAGATCTTAAAACTTCTTTGCCTTATAAATAACTTTTAGGATCCTTGATGTATGTTATGATGGGCACTATATTTGCTATTATATGAGTTACTTTTCTAGATTTCAAGATTTTACAACAGATGAGCATTTTAAGCATTTGCTGAGGGTGTTAAATTATTTAAAATTTACTTTAAACTATACATTGTATTTTCATTATAGTAAACAGCAGTTAGTGGGATACACAGATGCTGATTGGGCAAATGATTCTTTAGATAGGAAGTCAATAACCGGATTTTGTTCTAAATTATTTGGAAATCCTATTACATGGTCTTCTAAGAAACAAAGTCTTGTTACTTTTTCAAGTACTGAATCTGAGTTTGTTGCCCTTTGTATGGCAAGTTGTGAACTTTGAAATATCAAAAATATGTTATGTATGCTTTAAAAATATTTTATAATTTACCAATTGTTCTGTTTGGAGACAATCAAAGTACTATTAAACTGTTGAATAATTTTGAAAATAATAAACCATGTAAGCATATTGAAATTAAACTTCATTTTGTAGTTGATCTTATATCGAATAATATTATTAATGTAAAATATACAAATGAGCAGCTTGCTGACATTTTTACAAAGGCTTGGGTACTGAAACGTTTCTAAACTTTGTAAAGATGTTAAAGTTGATTTAATTTGTAAGGTATATTCAGTCAAGTTTGAGGGGCGGTGTTAAAATACTTACCTTGTTTAAAGTTCATATGCAACCTTGCCTGAATGTCGATATCGATTTCATTACCAGTTCTAAATACTTACGATTCCTAAAGGTTTACGTTTAGAGTTTACAAAAAAGTCAGTAGTCTGTCAAGTAAATGTAAAGTTGGATCATTGTCTTTGTTTCTATTATGTTTTTGTTATGTTTATCCTTTCTATTTCTGCAATAAAGTTTTGTGCCAATTTGTACTCCCGACTCTACTTTACTTATTCTTAACAACCGTAAATGCAGAAGAATACCAACACATTTTATCACGAAGCCTGATTCAAACAGCAGAACAAAATTTTGAAAATGACAAATTCATATTTTAGCCCTGCTACACTGCGTAAAAAAATAAAAAATGTTTTGGGGACCATAATTTAAAAGTTTTATAGTGGCCATCCAGTAGCCCCGTCTTGAATGTCATTGAAACTTTATGGCATCAGATGAAGATGACTTCGCGTAACGATCGTCAGCGTAGTTGTGGCATTAAAGGCAAAAATCACGCAAATTTGGGACTCTTTCACTTACGAATGTTGCAAGACTTTAGTAGATTCCATGCCAAAACGCATACAAGCCGTTATTGCCGCAAAAGGTGATGTTACCTCTTATCATTGTTCGATTTAAATGATAAGATTAAAATGTATCCGAATATTTATTTGTCAGTAAATTATTATGTTTTCGTTATTTTCTTATTTAGTTTATGCAAAATTAAATAATTATTATTTACGATCGAACTTTATGTTAGGTAAAGAGTATGTGACTTAATTTTTCAATCGGGAACATACAAAAAAAAACATTTTAAATCGAACATAAATATGTTTTTTTTAACATTTCGTGCATCATCCGATCATATAGAGCTCGTATACTCCCACGTAATTTTTTTTACTTGTTTGCTCTATTATTTCGTTATGAAAATATTCTGCAGCACTAAATTTCTATAATTCTGAATTTTCGTATGAATCAACAGGTTCAGTTAACATAAAGCTAACATCAAAGCCACTTTATCGGTTTTTGCATTTAATTTTTTAATTAGCTATTTAAGGAACCCACTGAAAAAATAATGTTTTCACCAAATGGGAAACATACATACAAAACTATAACAAATGCCTATATAATTTGAAATAATGTTATCTATTCATAAATAAATATGTTCTAGATCTGATATATCACTCTGTATTATTAAGTAATTATATAGAGAGTATCTATAGTATTTCTTCTACAAACTAATTTTATACTGTCCTTATTTTTCCAACATAGTAATTTATGTAATTTTCTAAATATAGTTTAACAAACTACGGTTTACATGTTCTAAAAATAAGGACGCTCTAACAATCAATAAATATGACTAGAAAGGACCCCAAGAGAATTTTATTGGATAATATTAATTCTATACACCATGATTTCTCTAATCGACAAGAAAAAATTGGTATTTTGTATCACAGATAAGGTTAATCAGACTAGATATATATTTTAGGTATATCAGGAATAAGGGTAGACCTAAATACCACTAAAAATTTCACTATTTAATTATATGAATGTACTGGCCGTAAAGAATAAAAACATACAAAAAACTAAGGCGAATAAACGATTGGTGAGATAATGCTAACCCTGACAGTAACTATCATTTACACCACCCTCTGCAAAGTTATAGTAAGCATCCTGATGCATCGTTGTCTAGCTGCTAATTAGAAACTACTACTTTTTAAAAATATACCTTGGCAAATACAGGGTGTTTTCTAATTGACGGCTAAAAATGAAGGAGGTAATCTTTTGCCTTATTCTTGTATAATAGATTTTACAAAAATCTACTGGGTGTTACTTTTTACAGGTCGCGACCCGTTGTAGCCGCTGAAATTTTGTTTTCTAACGTGTCGGTTTCCTACTTTAATCCGATATTCTGAACGGTTTAGACGTTAGGCTCTACACATTTAAAATTGTATGTTATTTTCTCTGTTTTTATTTTGATTGTTAAAAACACAGAATGTTATTTTGTGTTTCATTTTAGGGCAAAAAGTTTAGATAAATATGTGTTCGAATGGCCTAAGTGTTTGAGATACAGGATGATAAAATAAAAAAAAAATAAAACAAGTTTAAACGTTAACACCCTGTATCTCAAAAACTAATGCCTTTCGAACACATATATATCTGAAATTTTAGTGCCAAAATGAACCAAAAAATTACATTTTTCATTTTTATCAATCAAAATAAAATCGGAAAAAAATTACATAAAATTTTAAATGTGTAGAGCCTAACAGTTTGCTAACGTCTAAACGGTTCAAAATATCGGATGAAACTAAAAAAACCACGAAGTTAGAAAACAAAATGAAGAATCTGATTTTCTAAATAAAAAAAAACTAGTGATGTCACAGTAAAAATTAAAGGGATCGCGACCTAGAAAAAAGTAACACCCAGTAGTTTACACGCGTAGCTACAGACATAGTAGTTTACATGCGTAGCTTACAGCATCGTGTGCGTCAAATATGAATGATTTTTCTCTAGAAATGTACGAGATCAATGAAAAAATTTTAAAAAATTTAATTTTAACACCCTGTATCTCAAAAACCAAGGGGTTGCGGACACATGTTTATATGAATTTTTAGTCCCAGAATAAGCCAAAAAATTACACCCTGTATATTCGGATCAGATAAAGCCACAATTTAAACACATTTGCAGATACACATGGGCGAAAAAGAAACGTAACAAATCTTTTATTTTTGAAATTGAAAATCCTGTATTTTATTGTATATTTGAATTATCCATTAAATCATAGGGTTATTGAAATATTTAATATTTGTGTATGCTGATGACACAATCTAACTAAAGAGGCTGTAGCACTACTAAGAAAAATGTAAGATATTAAAAATCGATTGCATTGAGAGAGAATTCTAAAGAATTTAGCCAAATTTACTCCATATTAGATTACCATAATTTGACAACTAATTAAACGACTTGTATCATTACTTGTCAGTGTCAAATAAGATAACAATAAGTTCTCTTTGCCACCTTGCAATTTTGAGATTCAATCTTTTTGCTATGTCAACCAAAATACAAACATTCAATCATTTGAAAAAAGCTTCAAAAAAAGTAATTCTGCTTAAAATGGATGGTTCGGATGAAGAAATATCAGAAGAGGTACTAAAAGCCGCGGAATCAGCAAATTTGGAGTAACTGCCACTAAAATCAAAACAGAAGTATAAAAAGCAGTCCAACTTGTTCGGGAAATGGTCCAAAGGAAAAGATGTGAAAACGGTTAATGAAGAGATACTATTAGCTTATTTTCTTGAATTAAGCAATGAATTTAGACCAAGTACTTTGTGGGCTAAATACTCAATGGTTAAGAGCGTCTTAAAAGTTAAAAAATATATAAATATAAGCAAATTCTGTAAATTAACTGCTTTTATCAAAAAACAAAATGTTGGCTTCAAATCAAAGAAAGCAAATATTTTTACAAAAGAAAACATATCGGCTTTCATGAATCAGGCGCCAGATGATATATATCTTTTGTTAAAAGTTGCGACTATTTTTGGGCTTGCAGGAGCCTGCAGAAGAAAGGGATTAGCAAAACTAACAACAGCTGACATTGAAGACAAGGGAAATTTAATTGTGGCCAATATTCAGGATTTAAAAATTACCCTTCACGCTGTTGTGTTACATCCGTCTAACTGCTTTTGCGTGAGGGAAAGTATCACTTTGCACACTTGTTTGGAAAATAACTATTTTCTCTCGAGCAACTGGGTCTCATTTAGAAAAAGGAAATAACAATTGAATTTGAGAAAAGAGATCTTAATACTGATAACTCAAAGGAATTAAATCTTTTAGTTGATTACCTGTCGGAAATAAAAGGTGCAACCAAACAAAAGATGCATTTTTAAATTCACACCCTGTATATTTTTGAATTTTTTAATTCAGAGTTAAATTTTAAACATATTTAATCTAAAATAACATATCCAGAGTTATCGGTTCAAATGACAGGTCCTCAGGGCGTTTTTTATTGATTCAAAGAAGAACTGGTTTATGATGTAAAACAATTAATTACGAATCGGATGGCCCCTGAAATGGGAATCAATGCACGATCAGTTAGTACTTACCGAAGGGTACCATCTGATGGCTTTTACTACAGACAAATGCAATTCGTTTGTCTTCATCTCTTTGCAAGCGATACATTTTAGCTATAGCCAGAATATAAAAAATTAATTACCGATATATTGACGATTTAGATTAAAAAAAAGTCCCGGGAAAAATACCCAATATATTTTATCGATGACAAAATTACTTCAAGGGGATTAATTATCGAAATGTCGTAATTAAGCCCACATTTTTTTCACAAACGCTTTAGTTTTATTAAGAGTATGTTTTTATTCCAAGGGCCTCATTAGAACGGCTGCTTCATACAATGAAAGAATATAATAATGGGATAATGTATAAAGTTTTCGGTATACTTTTGTAACAACGGAAATAGAACAAAAAAACTTTATAATTAGGCTATTTTATAAAAATGCTTCTAAACCTTGACAAAAATATAACATGTCAGACTGTTCCCTTTTTATCTTTAAACAATGATATAAACGATAATTAGATATGGGCGTAGATTTTTTCCTAAAATATAATCAGCATTTGTTTTTTTTTAGATAATAACTGGAAAAATGCCTCTTATATTTTTTCGCAATAAGGTATCAGAATTCAAAAAAATCCTAATAGATGGTGGTTTACGTACAGGGTGGTCCATGGAAAGTGACCCTGTACCTTTCTCGAAACCTGTGCTAGTTACGAACAATAGTTCAATACAAATGTTGTATGGTGTAAAAATGTTTACCTTATGTAATTTTTATATATTCGGGGTGAGTTATTTAAACGTGGCGGCTATCATTACTTTTTATTGTCAAAAATCAAAAACTTTATATGTTGATATATAGAGATTATTCCGCCTTCAAAGAATTCCTTCAAAAAAGATTTTTCAAAGGATTGTGGATAGTTTGAAAAACGGTGTGGCAGTCAATACAAAAAGAAATAGGCCTAAATCTGTATTGACCGAAGAGAAGCAATTAGATATTTTTTTTACTACCAGAAAAATTATGAAAGAGGCAACCAAAGACATTTCCGACTTAGTAAAACAAGTACGTATCGGACCATGCAAATTAACATGTATCGTCCTTATAAATTCTTATTCTCTCTCAAATCGAAAATAGGTTAACGTTTTGTGCAAATATGATGGATGGCCACCTTGACAACCAAATTTTCGGAAAAATCGTCTGGAAACATGAGGCAATTTTTAATACTACCTATGTTTTTAATCGCAAAAACACCCAGATACCAATAACCACCAAGTTAAAATAATTCAAAAACAGGGACATCGAAGTGCTTACGATTGGTGTGGTATTTTATGTACCCTGTGATTGGTCCAGTACTTTATAACTTTATAACCACCGTTTAAATGGAGAACGACATTTAAATTCACTAAATAACCTGATCCAAGAACTCATTAATGAGTTGCCATAGCACTTAAAACAGGAAATAATATTCCAGTAGGCTAGCGCTCCCTATCATTCTGTGAGACCACTAACCAACTTTTTAAATGGTAGATTTAATACACGGATAGGGAACACCGAACACTACCATTGCCTGCCAGGAGGCCTGATTTGACACCACTGGACTTTTTTTATGGGGAAACCTAAAAGAATTATAATTATTAAATTATATTATTATATAACAAATTCGATTTTCACTTGGCGCAGCAACTTTTCCATTTGAAAAACATATGTCATGTTAGACAATACACAAATGAATCGAAAACGAGTGTTTTATCTAAAAACATAGAACCAATAATGTCGAACATTTAAAACATAAAATAAGACCGGAAATAAATAATATTAATCAAACGAATGCTGTAAGAAATTTTATAGCAAAAATGAAAATGATTTACAGCACGTGTATTGCAAAGGAGGCGGATACATTGAGAAAGTTTTGTAATATATAATATAAAATTAGATATTGATGTTTTGTAGCGTTTATACTTTTTGCATAATATATAACACAAAGTATGGAATAAGAATCAATTAAATTTTAATGCTTTCTAAACTATTTGCTATAGATATAGGACATGTGCATAAAGATCTAAATCATATGAAAAATATACAGGGTGTTATATTTGAATATCTGTTTCAATAAATTAAAAACCCTATACAAATTTTAACAACAAAAACTTTTCAGAATTTGTATATATATATATATATATATATATATATATATATATATATATATATGTAATAGGATAAAAACTCAACGTCGAATAAGAAAAAAAGTTAATAGTAGCTAGGCATAATGACTACCACCCATATATATATATATATATATATATATATATATATATATATATATATATATATATATATATATATATAAACTATATAAAATAAACATTTACACCCTGCAAGTTTTGTATTGAACTATTTTTCGTAACTCATACAGATTTTGAGTACTCTACACGGTTACCTTACATGGACCACCCTGTGCAATCATTAGGATATCCCATTTAAAAGCATAAATTGTATTATCCCTAAAAACCGTCGTTTTTCAATTAAATAAAAAAAATCTTTTGTTGGTTGCGTGGTTGCTAGAATATACTTGAAAACTTCAACGGATACTATGGAAGTTTTGAAATCGTATTTATGGAACCATTTTAAAGGCGTCCTCTATGGAATATATGCAATACTAAAAATAAGTAAGGAATGTAAAAAATTGTATTCCTCCAAAATTGTACGAAACAGTCGTCACTAATATACTAACAAGTGTCAAAAACAGCTAAGGGCACTTAAATTACGTTTTGGTCACTTCTATCAGAATCGGGTAGTGAATATTATCATTGTAATCACAATTATCCATAAGCCCCAGCCTCTTATCCCACACCACGTCGCTATAATTCATTACCTTTTTACACACGAGACCTCTGGATTCAGACTGAAGAATGAAGCTATCTAATGTGGAACCCCTCTGGGGGGCCATTACCAGCGCCAAACCTTTAGGCGAGAGGTGATTGCGAAGACAGTTGATAAAGTCTAATCTTGCATCGTCGAAAAAGAGGCAGTCTGCTGAGATTATCGTATCAAATTCGCTGTAGGAATCCTTTCGCTCACCCCATTTCAGAACAGAGCAATCGGTATTGCAGGCAAAAGAATTGCATTGTAAAATCGCCTGAACGTTTTCCACCGAAGTCTTGTTACCATCTGTCACTATCACACTTTTGGCGGAGCTGTACTTGGCCACGAAAAGCCCCGCAAGACAAGACATGCCCCCTCCAAGCTCTAACACACTCTTACCATCAAATATACTTAAATTTAAACATACATAGTAACTAAGGGTCTCTTCGGAAGGCCAGATGCATACGTTCCCTGTATTGTTGAAGCCCATGAGATCTTCGGCACTGAATGTTCTGTTTCTGTGCCCAATGTTTAGGTTAAATAATTCTTGATCGATATTGATTGAGTACTCGAACCAAGTTCTTTTAGCTATTTGATCGGTTATGTGTCCCGTTGGAGGCGCTGATAGTTCCCGGGTTTTTAAAAGCATAAATGAGGATATTCTTCGGACTGAGATCTCATCCGTGGGGCTTGAAGGTTGGCTTCCAGAAGGGCTCTAGGAATAGAAAAGATGCTGTGTCAGTTTTTTGACATTTAGTACAGTCAATGAGTAATTTGTGATTGGAGTAAGGCTGTATTTTTTATATTATTTTTAATGGTCAAAAAGGTAATAAATATCCCATATAGGCGTGTAGTCACCAGTCTTCCTTCGCTGCCATCTTAAAAAAAATTGGAATCGATCGCTTCCTGTTCGTTGACGGAAACAAAATGTAAGAACAGAAATTGTAAAGCTCGAAATGTTCTCTTTCATTTCAGTTGAAATCTTAAATATCTAAGTATTCAAGTTTTGCATCGATTTTGATAATTTGTCAAGTGATAGGCGCTTTTATCTTGATCGTTATCTGATATTGGATTTGCAACAAGTTCGAATGGATTTGGTGTTATACAAGGCTGAATTTTGTCCTGACTTTCTCAACACCTTGTGGAAAAATTTAACGACACAATGATGTGATTTTGAATGAAAATTTGCTTTTTTTAAATTCATATCAGTACTCTTTTTCTAAAACAGGAATTTTTAAAAGAAACTATACAATTTACAACAATAGCAAAGATTAAAAAAATTACATTTCAATCTAGCAGCATTGGTAAGATCTTTGTGAAAGTGGTAGGCAATACAGAATATTCACTAAATTCGTGTGTTGTACATAGATATCGTTCGAAACATTTTGAAACCAAACTAATAATAGCAATGTAAGTCCGACAGTACGAGTATTTGTATGTGTTTATTTGTTTAAGTAATCTTTAATGTTTTTAATGTTTGTTATTGTTGTAAATTGCATAGTTTCTTTCAAAAATGTGTGTTTTCTTTTAGAAGATGATTGATATGAATAAAAAAAGGATAGAAAATATGATGTTTAAAAATGTCATTCAAACAAACATCACTGTGTCGTTAATGTCTTCCACAGAGTGTTGAGAAGATTAGGACAAAAGGCAAGTTTTGGGTCTACCCGGTATACCACAATATCCAGTCGAACTTGTTGCAAATCCAGTATCAGCTAATGACCTCGATAAAAGCGCCTACTACTTGACAAAAAAAAATTATCAAAATGGATGCAAAATTTAAAAAGTTATTTAAGTATTTTAATAGTTTTTGAGTTGCAACGACTAAAGGTCGATATGCATAAAAAGTCTGGTAAGTACTACTAATGATACTGTACGTACTTTAGAAATGATACTGTAAACAAATATTTTTCTACAGGACGTATTTTAATTGATGCCAAAAAATGAAGGATGTGATTTTTTTCCATATTTTAGGAGTAAAAGTTCATAAAAAAAACCTGTGTGTCCAAGCCCTTCGTTTTTGAAATGCAGGGTGTTAAAATAGTATTATTTTTTTGGTTTTTTTCATGAACCTCGTACATTTTTAGAGCTAAATCATTCAAATTTGACATACAGTATTCAGTGAGCAATTTCGTATAATATATTTTACGATCCCAATTTTGTCGATATTTTCTAAACGGTGCAAATTATCGAAATAATCTAAAAAAACCAAAAGTTACAGAATAGAATGAAGAATTTGATTTTGTTGTAAAAATCACCAATGCGTCGCAGTAAAATTTAGGAGGAGGGATAAAAGGAGCCGCGACTTGGGAAAAAGTACTACCGTGTAGATTTTTCGAAAATATGTTATATCCATTTCGTAGGCATTACTCTTCACAGTATACTGTGTACCAAATCTAAATGATATATCTCCAGAAATGTCCGAGGTGGATGAAAAATTCTGAAGACAATCTAAAACTAACACCTTCAATCAAAAAGGAATTACCTTACGGACAGCTATAAACATTTAGTCCTAGAATTGGCAAAAAAAGTACATCCTGCATTTTTAGCGATCAATTGGAAACATTGGCGGCCTCTATCTTCTAGGAAACAAACTACAAAAATTCGGCCTCAGACAAAAAATGTTGAAAATTTTTCTACAATTTTTGTCGAGCGATCGATGCCAAAATTGTTTTAAGATAACGCTGAAGGCAGACAGATGGGGACACGTCAATTTGGGATTTTAACTTTTTGACCACCAGAAACTACACATTAAAAATTTAGCTACTCCCATTTTTTTATTTTTCTCCTATTTTTAGGATAAAATGACTGTAGCAATTCTGTTTTATATCGGTACTGGACATAGCCAATAGGTATTTTATGTAGAGTAAGCAGTGTTAATCAATTGTTGTTTTCTTTAACCACATTTCCCAATATTTATACCAGAACCTAACCAAAATCGAAAAATGATTCTGATCAAATTTCCCGATTTTTTTTATATGATGGACTATGATATTAAAAATTTAACTATGATCTCTCAGGACGGTTTCTTCTGGGTTTCATGATTTTTTTTTTTTACGGAAAAATATATTTTTTAATTCAGAAATTTCGAATTATTATTTTCGGTAAATGACAAAGCAAGTCAAAATTATTTAATTTTTTGGAATACAAACTTCAAGTTAAGAAAACCACTGACGTACTCTACTAGAGAAGTAAGTACCTTTGTTTGGCAAAACACCTTATTTTTAATTAAGTACTTTAAAAAAATTTAACTCAAAAAAATGAGATTTTATAGGTGTTAATTAAGCATAACGGGACATGTCCAGTTTTTTATTTTAAACAGTGGCGCAGATATCGACATAACCATTATTTAATAAAATGAGGTTTCTAGGGATGACAAAAGATAATTTAAAAAAACACTGGTATTGAAATAAAAATTAAGTAAATATATGTATTAGAAAAAATAAATTTTAACATCATGTATTATCATAACAATGGAATTGACGACTTCATTTAACATAACTGAAGACACAAGTGGATGATGGCCCAAGTAACATTTTTATTATTTTTTTTATTTTTGCATTATTAGAGGTTTTAAGTACGTATCATTCTTCCTAGATGGGTCTTCTTCCAATCAAATCACAAATAAAATAAGTTATTTAAATAATGTCGAAGAAGAAACTTCAAACTTAATTATCTCAAAAGTATATTTTCGGTATATAATATCTTTAGCCACTTGTGCCTTCAACTATTTCGCTATGTTCGTGAATCGAACCGTCTCCCAATTTGAGGAAAGCAGCTAATTAACGCCGTTTTTAATTTAAGGAATTAACCACCTTTATTTTAAAGTGCATCTAATAAATATAAAATACTCTTTACAAATTAGCAATCATATTAAAGTATCTTTTAAAATATCAAAAAATGTTAAATAAAAAATTTTAGAATTTTGTCTGAACCGTTAAACATGAGAAATTAACGAAATGAGCAATAGACTTTGTTATTTTAAATAGAACACCCTCTAAAATATATGTCCGTCAAATGGACCTCTTCTTGCTGATAAATATACTAGGTTTGATACCTTCATGTCTAAAGGTACCCGAGAAATTTGAGAACAACTCTGTCATAAGAACCAGTGTATTAGAGAGTGACGGAAAACGCTCTACTACATAGAGGAGTCAATGGGAAAATGGGAATACAGTGCATCTTATGGTATTAAACCTAGTATATTTATAATCAGCCAAAAGAGACCCATTTGACGGCCATATTATACAGGGTGTTTCCTTTAAAATAACAAAGTTGATGCTCATTTCGATAATTTCCTATGTTCATTTGTTTTTTTCTGGTAGCGAATCCTGACAGTTCAGACAAAATCCTAAAACTTTTGTATTTAACCTTTTTTGATATCTTAAAAAATTAAGCGTGCAGACTCCATTGAAAATATAACCGAATACCATGTATCTAACATATATAAAATAATGACATTTATAGCCATTTTTTGAGGTTCATCAATAAATCAAGAATTATAGTTGGAATAAAGCCAAAAAATAAGGTGGCAGATAAACAACAATCTGTATATAAACCTAAGATTGCATAATATGTTCACATAGGTACTCTATAGACCAATTTTTATTATTTAAAAATTCGTATTTTATACAGGAACAGTAAAGCAAGTCATTCATGTTTTGTAACATTTCTGGGTACCCCAATCCACCCCCGAGCTTTCTGCATAAATAAGTTAAGGGAACCATCATAGTCCATCGCATAATTTCCGAAGTTTGATCAAACCCGTTCTTTAATGCAATAAGCGCCTGGTCCCTTAAACAATCAAATAGGCGCCGCTTTCACTGTTCACGAATCGACTTTTTTATATTCCACTCAGTATACGAACTTTATCAGTGAGAAAGTTAAATATAAGTTAAATTAGGTTTAAGAATACCTATTGGCTCGGATAGTTATCTGCTTTGGCTTTAACCCAAATCATTAATATAAATTATTAAAAGTTTTCATTTAGATTGCCACTAGCATTAATATATGTATTTTTTATATTACGCATACGAAATTGGACGTTTGATGCAACACACATACGTGCAGTCGAACTAAGGGATATTCTATTATTACACATTAGAGTAATGGATCATTTACATCTTTTTCTAAATTAAGAAGAACCAAAATAATAATTATTGATTATTAAAAAACGACAACTCAAAAAAATTGAGGCGCATGCTCTTCGAGCGTATGATTTAACTAATGAAACTAATCAATTTCATTTACATCTCCCAATAAAAACATTTTTATAAAACAAAAATAATAAATATGTAATATGTACGAACGTGTTTTACAATGAAAAGCTTCGGCTAAAAAGATCACTAAGTTAATCTTGTGATTTTGAACATTTGTTAATTTGCATTCTAATCAAATCTAGAGCGAATTATTTGTATCATCTTTGCGATGCCATAAACTTCCCTCATGGAACATTTTGCCGTACATTTATCACGCTGTTCACTGATAGTAGCAAATGATATCTCCTACCGTCAATGAGGTAAGAAGAAAAATGTTGCTTTCTCTTTTGCCAACTGATCACCCACTAAGCCAGATTATAATAATAGCAACTAGCTGGCCCGACAGACCTTGTTCTGCCTTTTTCGTTAGATGGCGCGATGAATTTCCAGTGGAATTATATGAATATGGAGCACATTCACCATATCGTCCAGAAATATTATTAAAAAAAAACATATTGGTTTTATAGAAAAAATACGCAGTACAGCTCTCTCACGACCTTGCCGAAAAATCTGTCTTGGTGTGTAAAATATATAGATGTTTTTATTTTAGATCACATTACTTTATTAGCACAATATTTTTTTTTGGAGCGTATGGAAAAGTGTTATTTTCCGCACGCATTGCAGTGTAGAAATACTCACTTTTCCGCACATTGACATCTTTTTAAAAAATATATATTAAACGCAAGCCAAAAAGGTAGCCTTTTTATTTCAAAACATTTTGAATAAAATTTAGAATATGTCTAAAATATCTTGCAGAGTAAAAAAAATGTAAGTTCATTAACTTTTAAAATTAAAAATAATAAAAAAGTTAAAATAAAAATAGTTGTGTTTCTAATACCTGTCAAGAACAATGTTAGCTCCAAGTCTATAAAAGCCTTAAAAAATTAAACCCATAGGAACGACTAAATAAGTAAAGTAATTATTGTCCAAAAACCGTCATAGACATCAATCTTTAAGAGCGTGTTTAGTTACAAAATTTTGGATAATTCAGTGATTATTATGGATACCGTCAAGAGTCTTAATCTACTATGAGAAATATCGTCATGTAGGTACAAAAAGGAATACAGCATTTTTACTATGGTATATTTAAAACCTAGATGCATAATAGGAAAACAAAAGAAAGACTGGAATAGCAGCGTACCTGAAACTTCCAAATCCAGAATTATATAGGGGTCACAGTGGAGAAAGGGGTGAGGTGAAAATCATCATCAGTTGCAGAGTGATATTTAAAGAAATCCACATAATTATGAAAGAACATGTCAACAAAATATTATCCTGTCAAACAGCCACTGCCGCTTCAACAAGCAAAAATTTACCAATAATCGGCGACTGGCTGCAGTGTGCATAAATATCACTTTCCGCACTTATTAGGTTAGGTAAAGTAAAAGAACTATCCTACGACCACAAATGAAACCGATAAAACGCACGGTTCACATGACTAGAAACTGTATATCACAGCACGCGACAGCATTTAAAGGATGGTGAGGCAAAAAAAAGTTAAAAAAAGTCTACTTTTAACTTATAACTTAACAATAAGTGCAAAACTTCAAAAAAAGTAGCCTAAATTTGAAACGCTGTTTTTTTTCTTTTAGGATGAATGGATGCGAACTGTAGTATTTTGCAACTGAAGACACAAGTGGATGAAGTGCCTAGGTAACAGTTTCGTTTTTTTTAATTTCCTCGTAAAAGGAAAGTAGGGTCCTCAGATGTCAAAAAACATATTGTCGTATGGGGACGACCTGGTAATATTTAAGAGTATTTAGTAAGAATCCAATATGGTGGAACAAAATGGCGGCCTAGTGAAATGTTAAATTAGAATAAACTAATAACTTCTGGTACGAATCCAAGATGGCAAAATAAAATGGCGGCCTAGTACAATATATATGAAAAATCTGAAAAACTACTTATCACATTGATTTCAAATTTTGTGCAAGAATTAGTTGTAATACAGAGATAAATTAGTAAAAATTTGTAGAACGAATTCAAGATGGTTCCAAACGTCGGCCACAAATATTGTTTAAAAGATGAACGTAAAACAACTTTATCTTATCTTATATTAATCTTATTCAATTGACAATAATTAGATAATATATCAATATGACGGAACAAATTATTTTAAATTATGTTAAAAAATCCAAAATGGCGCGAGACCAAAGAAATGTTTGAAAAAACAGAATATATGTGTGACTAAATGACTATGTACGGAACCAAATTGGATCACATTCACTAATCCTAATCAAAAGAAGATTCATAAAGAGTATAGAAAAGTGACCGATTTTTAAACATTTTAGCATGAATGAAGGCTGTAAGTACCTACTATTCATTCTAGGTGGGTCTCATACATATAACAAATAAATAAAGTTACTAGTGTATAAAGAGATCAAAAAACAGTTAATTTTATATTCTCAGAATACGAATTTCAAGACCTATGAATCCAAAAGAGGAATTAGTCGTTTTTCCTATTCAAAAATTAATCAGTAACTGGATTAATGACTTGAACAAAAAATGTATAATAATATATAATAGTTTATTCCATCTTGAAAATGTTATTCTGTAAAGTCGGCGCTAAACTTAACACACAAGTGAATGAAGTTTGTATGTTGTTCCATGAAAAGTATACAGAGAATACAATTACGCGGTCAAGTGTGAGAAGGATATTTTACAAATTTGAAGAGCATGGTATAGTTAGGGATTTACCTAAAACCAACCGACCACTAGCTTTAACTGAAGACAAAAAACTTGATATACTCCTATTAGTATAAGAAACTTCAAATAATAGAAGTATCATGCACCCGTACAAAGTGCACATTGTCCAGGAACTTCTTGAAGGTGACTACGATATGAGATTCCAATTCTGTAAAGAACTGATGGGAAGATATGATCAAAATAACGTAGTTTTTCCAAATATTATCTTCTCCGATGAGGCTAAATTTTTATTTAAATTGAATGATCAATAGACATAATTATCCATTCTGGTCTGATCAATATTCAAGTGGACACGTGAAGGACATACAGAACATCCCCAAAAAGTCAATGTGTGGGCTGGTATAATAAATAACCGATTTAATTCGATTTAATACCTGCATTAGCAGTAATGTTTCGTAGCGAGGGTGATATTCCCAATAAAAGAATATGATTTCAACAAAATGGCGCACCACCGCATATTAGCATACATGTTCGAAGGTAATTGGACGAAATTTTTCCAAATCGGTGGATAGGTCGACGGGGTGCCATTGAATGGCCGCCAAGGTCTTCCGACGTTACACCACTGGATTTCTTTCTATACGGTTATTTGAAGGAGATAGTGTTTAAAAATAGACCAAACAGCGTTGAGAGCCCACAAGATAGAATAAGGATGGAGGTTATTAATTTACCAGCCTAAAGTATTCGAAGTGCGATTAATAGTATTTACCACAGACTCGGTGCATGTCAAGTAGCATTTGTTTTATTAGCCAAATCAGGTGAGTGCTAAGGATCCTTCTCAATTTTAATTAAAAAACTTACGTAATCTCGTCTTACCGGAATGAAATTGTTATTGCTAGTATCAGATTCAGTTTTAGAAAACCTTTTCATAGACCCCCTAGGTTGCCATTTGAAAAAAAAAAAATTGGAGTGCCTATAAATTAAGGGGTTACATGGAGGGGATTGAAAATATTACAAAAAGGCGAACAACTATTTAAACCACTGCAAGTGTTCCAGAGTTTTTGTGAAAAATGACTCACACAGAAGATATGAATTTTGTGCGTTCGTTTTGAACATCCTTGTACAGTGGTAGCATATACACTTTCTCTCCTGATAGAATGGTGAACGCATATATTGGTAACCTACTTCATTCAATGTCGCATCGCGTAAACAGTTGAAAATGCCGCCATTTGTAACATTTCACCAAAATGCTTGCTATGGGATTACTCTGGCAATATCCTGAATAATCCAACATCTAAGTTGGTCAAACCATCGCGGAATAATCGATGTATATACATTAAAAAAATACACAGGGTCGAATTGATATTCTCCTTTTTTGAAGTCGGTTAAAAATATATGCGAGATGCTATAGAAAACATTAGGAGATTTTTATATTATTTCCTAAATGACGCCAACGTTAAGCAAATAATTCTCTAATACCACGCCTTTGATTAGCGTGTAAATATTATTTTCTGTATTTTATTAGAGTTTTCTATTTGATTTACGGGACAATAAAACACTAATTAAATTATTTTCTGGAAAAATTCATGTCGTTGATGATAATATAGGATTTTTTTTATTCTAACGTTCTATTCTTAAATCTGTCATGAGCACTGATGTAAGTACCCTATAATGAATGTATACACTATACCCAATTCTTTAAACGTAATAAATTAATACTTTATATAACCCAAGTTAATTATACGAGCCCATTAAAATGTAAAAAAATAAGGCTTGGTACAAATTGGCATATCCATTGGAAACATTAGAAAATACTAGAAAAGAAAATTTATTACTTTGTTTTCTATACCGGCTATTTCGAGGAATATTTAAAAGAAACCAATTAATTTAACAATTGGAATTTACAGTCAAATTTAAAGCAAACTGATCAACAAAGTATTAAAATTAATAACACAGCCCATTAACATACTTTGCATTTTTTATGGGGGAATTAAAATTTAACTAGAGTTGGGACGATTCAACCCCCCGGTCAGTTGGGAAATAATTCTTTTTACAAGCGTTAATATAAAAAAATCGGGAATGTCTCATACAGGGTGCGTACAAACCAATTCTTTTTACTTATGAGCAGACCACACACTGAAGGATTTGGTACTAGGTTAACAACTCCTAGAACAAAAGGAGCAAGTGCTTACTTCTAAAATTGCTCTGACGTCACGTTCCGTAGGTGAACGATTAACGAGGTTTTGATTGGCTACCGCGTCGACCAATAAGTTACCAACAAGTATTAATCCCAGGCCTCGTAAGTAATTAATCAGACCCTGCTAGAATTCTGGTAAAAAAACAAGAGTAACTCGAAATATTTTGATAGAAATCCAATGACGAAACAATATGGCAGCCAAGTGAAATGTTAAAAAATGTTACTAAAAAGCTGCCTAACCAATTTATCTGAAATTTTACACAAAAATCAGGTATTAGGTAAATTCAAAATGTAGAACAAAATAGCGTCTAATAAAATATTTCAAAATAAAGCCTAAAAAACTAGTTGGTAGATTAATTTCAAATTATATGCAAGAAATTGTAGTATAATAGAATACAATTTTGTGACGGAACAAAATAACGCCAAACAAAATGATTGCAATGGTAAAAAAAAATGGTTTTACATATCTCCGCGTTTTAGTAATTATAGATGCAAAAAAACAGTTAATAAAATGAAAGATTTACAATAATTTCCAAACAGTCCCAAATATTTATCAAAAAAGGTGTCATTCAGAAAAAGTAAAGACGATAAACTTAAAGAACTTCTTTTTCAACAGGCAATTGAGGAAAGTAAACATGAATATATACAGCATAAAACACTAAGTGAATTCACAAATTTTGAAAAATTTAAGATACTATTTGAATGTTTTCGGGTTAATGAAAGATGGTTTTTTATTAATGACAGTCTTAAGATGGCTATATATTTAAAGTATATATATATATATATATATATATATTTGCAAACTATGACATATCTGTATGGACAATCCATAAGCATAAAAGTAGATTCACTGCAGACACCATATTTGACCAGTCATCTGGATCAGATTAGAAATTTACGTGATACCAACTGATCATTAGACACCCATCATGACAGTGTAAATCCCGAACATGACCATATAAATCCCGAATGTGACAGTAATAATAGCACGGACGCCTTAAGGCTTAACAAAGTACTGACTTTAATGTCCAATGTTTTTAAAAAACCTAAAAAAAAATTAAATGATTTTTCTCAAAAATCGTTTTTATCTACTTTGATCTTCAAATATCTCTTAAAACAAACATTTCATTTATTTTGAAGGATGCAGTATGCATTCTGTAGAAACGGTTGATAATATCTTATTTAGTAGTATTTCAAATACACTTACAAAAAATGACTGTGGGAAGCAAAATGATCGGATAGGTAAACGCTCAGGTAAGAGAAACCTTAACGTTTATTTAAAGTGATGCGGTAATTAACACATAAGTACTTATAGTTTTGTTTCTATATACTTGCATGTAATATTACATTACTTACGACTTATGTTTTTGTATTTTGCATTGGCAGAATACTTGTACTTGTAGATTATAGAATAGACATCAATTTGTAAAATGTTTTCTAAACAAAATAAATGAATAAATAGTTGCATATTAAAAAACATATACCTAACATATCTAAAATACTATGATGAATTGAATAAAATATTTCTCAATACTATAATTTATTGGGTTAATTAACTTTTGCTGTCTGAGGATGCTTAAAAATATATTTATTTTAGTGTATTTTTACTGAGATTTTTACCATGCCTAACAGGAAAAAATCTCCGGAGTTTTGCGTTAATATCAACATTTGACTACAACCAACGACCAAAAAACGTCCATAGTTTTGTATTACAGTAATTTCGGTACAGATTCCAGTTCTGCTTTTTTTATAAATGAGTCTTGTAATTTGCCAACTCAGCCGCAATTTAGCCAACTGCTCAAGTCATTAGGGAGGGAGCGTCCCCCCTATCCCCGTTTAGCGACCCCTCTGAATATAGCCCACTTACATAATCAGTGGCGGCAATACTAGTGATGATCGCGTACTAGGGCACCACAGCAAAAATAAATTTGTCCCCAAAATTGGGGATAAAGACAGAAACCCGCGCGCGCTTGTGACTGCGCGACTTTTTGCAATGTGTCACAATTCGCTTTTGATTTCGAAAGACGTAAACTTCTTGAAATAGCTTATTATTTTTTGCCAGATGGAGCGTTTTCTAAAGCTTTAGAGAGAGAATGATAATCAAAAGCACGATGAGTGCCAAAAGTCTGTAAGGCGAAGGAGATTCCCACTGCTCGTTTGAGTCATGCTGTATTTTGAATGTAGTTCTGATAGATGAATATATCATCTACATAACACTAATAATAAGCCAATATTAACTGGGGGGCTGGATCGTCAGCTGTGCAAATCATTGAGACAGACACGGCATTATCCAAAAAAGTAAGTTTAAAGAAAATAACCACTAAATACAGAGCTAAAACAGATTCCTGTTTTTCTTCGTTTTAATAGATGTTGGGGTAGTGGAAATAAAAAAATCAGGTTAGTTGGATAGCAACTATTCAACCATCATTTCTAATGGGTAAATTAAATTCGTGTTCAGTTGGGGGGACTATTATAAACGTAACTGGCTATCGATTTATAATCTGTATTTAATTTTCGTAAAGCGGGGCGCATTATTTATTTTGTTTTGTTATTTAAATATGTGTTGTTTTGTTTTTATTTAAAGGTACATCACGTCCTCATATCGTACAGTTGTCTAGAGAAATAAAGACGATATATCATTAATTTGTTTTGTAGATTTGGAATGAGAGGAAAAACACATGCGCCAAGAGATTCTATAGCCTGACTGTTCTGGGAATAAAGAAGCTTAAAAAAATGATTCGTTCTTGGTTTCAGAAGTTAGACTGTATACGGAGCGTGCGATTAGAGCTTCGTGTATGTCTGTTTGGTGAATTTAGAGGTGGAAATGTAAATTTAAATAAGCAGTTGAATAAATGGAAAATATTGATCAATATTACATTATGGATTTAATGCCTAAAAAATAAAAGTAGAAAGAAAGTATTCCCTCGGCTTGACTATCCTCAAAAAAAAGGTGGATAAACAGTATATATGCATTGTTTCCACTAAGCCCGTTAAATTAAAATTAGTTTTACTTAAAAGATATTAGGCCTCTCACGTGAAACAATAACTTATTGCATCTGGTTTCTGTGCTTGAAATCGAGCACTGGAAGCCTTTAAATGTTATGAATGTTCTGAATTTCATCGCCATGCTGTATCACAAATTTCAAAGTTAGAAAAGAAAACAGTTTTAGAGTGATCCTCGGCCGAAAAACGAGATAGCAAGAAGAGAACTGGAAAAAATATTTCACAGAAGCTATAGCAGGTAAGCCTTTAAGAAGTGTCGTCGATTAAAAATCTAAATTCAGCAACGTTGAAGAAATGTTAAAGCTTCAAGCAAATGCAGTGGTAAAAAAATCTAAAGTTCAGATCGCTAAATTCTTCAAATTCGAGAGAATTCCTTGGATTTTATAAAACGAGTAATCCAAAATCTGAGATACTTTATGAAATCGTAAAAGATACTTTACTTCGTTTTAATCTTGACATTAAGGATCTACGAGGTCGATGTTATGATGCAGCATCAAACGTACGAGGCAGGTTGACTGGACTTCAAACTAATAGTAGACAAATATCGGGCTTTATTGGTGTAGTACATCAGTAATTTGGGGTTCGTCAGCGTTTGTTTTGCCTTTGTTACGTGTAAAAAGATTTTCTTAGTGCATTGATTTTAAAACCATTTATCTTTCTGCATATTCACTGACGAGTAGCATTGATGATGACTAGTCAGTCGAAAGTGCTCTGCTATAGTTTTGGATAATATAGGTAGATAACTTATGATAGTCCAGGTGATATAATTATAAATGTTTTGTCCCAGCTCTCCCTACCTGACCTGCTACTCAACTTCTCTGGAGGTAATTTGACAATAGGCCAACAATTTTATTCGTGTAGTACTAGTCCGTCAGCGGCAGGATAAAAGGGAACAAGATTATGTTTTAAATCGGTAGCTCGGTGACAGCTCTTTTGATCTATCCAAAGTTTACATTTCTAGACCCACTGAGATCACAAAAAAAATTTTTTTGGTGGAACTGTTTAAAATTTGTACACGGGACGCCCTCATAATAAGTAAAATGGTTCTGAGGTTTAGACCGTGTCAAATTGGAATTACTTTCCTTGGTAAATATCCACCGGGAAAACAAAAATTGCGTATTTACCCGGGTATTTACCCAATCATATTTACCTACCCAAAACTGGTTATTTGTGTTTTTTTTTCTAAAACCTAAAGGTAAAGATGAATAAAAGCAACAAAAAATCGATATAAATATCTCATCCTTACTCTGAAAGTTAAAAGTCGATATAAATATTTTATCCCTACTTCGCCAGAATGTTTCGTGTTTTCCGACGGTGTTCCCCAAATTGATTACATTGATTTATAAATTACTTTAAACGTGGAAAGCAAACAGAGTTAAAACCTTATAAAAACAGTTCATGAGCATATTGTGGTTTTCATTTCAAAGTAGATAGGAAAGCTGTAAGATGTAAATATTGCAGTATAAAATATCAAATCTTAACAAAATGGAAAGACATTTGTTAAAATGTGCAAAATGTCCCCAGTTTATCAAACGACTAATTCTGCCTCCACATTGTAAAACGAAAGTGCAAGAAACGAATCTATAATAAATTTCGTCATTACTACTCCTGATCCCTGATTCGTAGAATTCCTATTGGCAAAAGAAAAGACACATGATGCTCACTCAGTATTTGGCAGCACAGATGAAAAGTATCTTGTCGTGATTAGCGATAATGCTGCCAACATGAGGGCAGCATTTAGAGCAGCCATGTCAAACTCAAAGTCACTGGTGAGCCAAAAGCATGAAGACCATCGACTAGGTGGGCCGCAAAACCTTATCTTAAAGAAGACAAACTACTGAAAATCTTGAGAAAAAGTACTATTATAGGACAAGTCCGTTTATTAAATTTCCAATAAAACGGACATTACAAAAAACTACAAACATTAAATTCTTTTGCCAGATATTTGACATCTTTAATTAAGTTGTCTATTTGTGGCGTGAATTTATCGGCGGAAATAACTTTTAAAACTGCGTCCAAGTGTGCGTCCGTCAATCGCGATCTTGCGGTAGATTTGTTTCCTTTCATCAAAGAAAATAGTTGTTCACACTTATAGGTACTTCCAAACATTAACAGGATTTTACAGGCAAATTTTCTCATTTCTTGGTATTGAACAGGCAAGTACTTATAAAATTCGAATGTACCAACACTATCAAATTTTTGTTTTAAATGGGTCTGACACTGAGTCTCAATTACTTCAATTTGCAAGTGAGGGGGAACTTTATCAATATCGATAGTGAAAAGACCAGTAAATTGAGAAAAATTGTTTTCTTGGGTCTTAAAATCCTGAAAACGCTTCTCAAATTCTGCCAGAAGGCTTCTCATTTTCTCTGAATACATTTTGTACGATATTGGGACACTTGTGCTTTTCTGATATGCCTTACAAGTCAGAAAATGTGACAGATTATCCTCTGCTAACTGTTTTTCCCACAACATCATCTTACACTTGAAAGCTTTTACATGATCATGCATATCTGTAATAACTTGACGTGGTCCTTGCAATTTCGTATTTAAGTCCGACAAGTGTTTTGTGATATCTACCATAAATGAAAGATCTTGAAAAAAAGGTACATCGCATAATAAGCTGACATCTACTCCTTTTGTTTCCATGAAAACGCGTAATTCTTCTTTGAGTTTCCAAAACCGGTCGAGTACCATAGAACCCGAAAGCCATCGTACCTCTGCATAATATGGTAAACCAGTGTACTCACTTTCTAAATCACGTAAAAATGCAGAAAACTGTCTCTGATTAAGGCCTTGTGACCTTATGAAGTTTATAATTTTTTTCACTGACTTTCCAACTTGATCACTTTTGAGCATAAAACTTCTTGGTGGATTATACAATGAATATGATGAAAATTTGGTTTGTCATTGCCCGTTTCTCTGATCTTTGTCTGTAATATTTTAACGAAGCCATTTTTTACTCCAGTCATTGAAGGAGCTCCGTCTGTTGCAACGGAACACAGTTTTGACAAATCTAAATTGTACTTTTGCAGAAGTCCATAAACAGCATTGAAAATATCCTTCCCAGTTGTTGTATCATGAAATGTTACTAATTCCAGTAATTCTTCATACACATAGATATCTGTATGAACCACACGAAGAAAAACAGCGAGTTGTGCCACACCACACACATCCGTACTTTCGTCACAAGCAATAGAAAATGCAATGAAAGAGTCTGATTTTGTTTTTATCTGATCACTTATATTGGCAGCCAACACAGTAACTCTTTCAGCGACAGTATTCAGGGACAAGGATATATTTTGAAACGCCTTCACGCTCCCGGGACTTACAATTTCCGCGGCCTTTACAAGGCACTCTTTTATAAATTCACCTTCAACAAATGGTTTTGTGTTTCGCGAGCAACTCCGACAGTACGTAGCTCGCTTGAAGGACAGATTCATTTTCTTGCTTTGGACGTGTAAACATAAGGTGCTGATCTTTCAACCGTGATTTTAACTTATTTAACTTTTCGTTTCTGAGCATGCCTGTATATTTGTCAAACATAGTTTTATGAATATCATAGTGACGTTTTATATTATATAATTTTGGGACACGGACTGTACTATTACAAATCAAACAAATAATTTTTTCTTTCACTTCACAACAAAAAGACTCTAATTCCCACTTTTCTTGAAAGATACGATGCTCATTTACAAGTTTCCTCTTACTTCCACTTGGTTTTGAAAGAGACATGTTAAAAAAAGGTATCCGAAATAAATCATAATAAGTACTGTTAAGTGTTGTAACAATAAGTGCGCAACTCAACTCGAAACTCTACCTCAACTGACTCATAACTGTCTAAACACTGAACGACTAAACTCAATCGAACACGGCTTATATATGGATTGTGATTTCTAGAGTTTTTTCCAGAATATTCAGATAGCGTCATCTGTCTTTTGCGCGATAGAATTTCATGGAACAAGCCAGATAACGTTTGACTTTAGGTTGTAGGTTGAGTATGTGTAGTTCCTCCTAAACATAGATGGCACTATTATACCAATCGTTGCTGCAGCGGCGCGCGCTTTCAAAAACGGTTTTCAACTTGTTCGCGGGCCGCATTATCTGGCTGTTTTCGAAACTGATTTGGGCCGCAGAAAAATGCTCACTGGGCCGCATGTTTGACATGGGTGATTTAGAGTATTGAATTATACTTTTCCGCATATAATTTTTTTGGGTTGCAATGCTCATTTGCTGCATTTGTTATGTGGTGAAATACTAAACTGTGATTCAGTCAAAAACTTTATGCAACAAGTAACTGAAGTAAAAACAATAAAGAGCAGCCATTATCTCCAAGCCATATTCTTAAAAATTGGAAAAGAGAAAAACACAGATATATCTTTAAAATTGGGGAAGTCATTTACTCAGTCTACAAAGTATTTTTAAAAACAAAGTGGTGTTGCAAACATTTGCTGCCTCCGCAGTTAAAGAGAAGTCTATTAGATGACTCGATCTTTTGGATTAGGGTTGAGAAAATGATAAATATTCTGAAACCAATGGTAGATCTAATAACAAAATTAGAATCAAACGATCCTCTTATACATATTGTTTACCACGAAATAAATGATCTACAAAGAAAATTTGCGGAACTTTTGCCAAAAAGTCCACGCAAACGTTAAATCGAATTTCGAGTGAAAAAGTCAGGTTATCGATTTCGATCCTTCTATTCCCTCAGCATCCACAGGAGGAAATGACGATGAATATTCTGCTTCTGAAGCACCTTCAGATGACTAAGGATCAGTTTACTCAGAAGAAGAATCTTCTGAAAGTATTTAAAAAGCTGTTTTAAATTTGTTTTTATATTAAGTGTTTTATATGTCACATTAAACATAGAGATGTATGTTATTATATGAGGACAAAATGTCACATATAATACACAAAATCTCAAAATACCCCAGAAAATACTTAATTTGGGTAGATACCGGGGGTAAATACCCGGGGTATCTACCCCAAAAATAAATATCCGGATATAAACCAATCACTAGGTCTAAACCCGAGAACCATAATTTCATAATTGAATCCAACCTTGGAAACTGGTAATATTTTCAGATTTTTTCTTGACAGATGTTGTAGAAGAATATTAATTATAGTTTCAAATGACTGCTGGCAGAAACTATCATATTTAGAGAAAAAATATTAGAACTATTTGGAATAATTGCTCTATGTATAATATTTTGGCAGATATTGACAAAATGGATTTTTGCAACTTTTTTACATTTTCTTTTTGCCCTTCTCAATAAGCAATATAAACTTCAGGAATTTTAAAAGAGTTCTCAAAGAGCACAATTTAAAAAAAAATGCCCTGATCCTAATTTTATGACGTTATGGCTTTGCTTACTCAGCTATATGTTTTGTTCGTTAAGTTTTTACGATTCTCTTTATTCGCTTATGGAGAAAATTCCAGACTTAGTGGTCTGTCTATAGATTAAAAATATTCATTTTTGGAGACTAAATAATAAAGATCTAAACCAAAACTATTTTTGAACATTATATACAAAACAAAAATAATCTTTAATGTATATTCAAAAAGATATGACATGATTCGATAAAGCCAATATCAGAAATACCTATAATCTATATGAGTTTTCCCAAAAGAAAAAGAATGAAACTAAGTATGTCCTTCACTCGACGCCCTATCATCGCCATGCGCCACAATGTATTTGCAAAACCGTGTCACCATGCGACACTGGAAAAAACTTGCAGATGACAAAATGAATAAAGTTTGAAGCATGCAACTTCCTTCAAATTAATACTCCTCGATAAGCACGAAGTATCGATTTGTTCGAAATTAGGTTTTTATTAGAGGCACGTATCGTAACTTTTTTTTCATAAAATATTACTAAGGGCATAGCACGGCATCTGTTAATCTTTGACCTTGTAATTATTTTAAGGGCAGACCCCTCGAAAGGAGATATGAGGCCTTCGCGTATATGATAAAGCAAGCACGAATAGGTAACCTCAGAAAATTAGTGAATGCAATTTCTGATGTCTAAATTTTTGTTTAGTTTTTTAAGAGAATACCGGAGTAACTTTAAAACGAGTCGACTTTTCAAAAAGACAAAGAAAAATATCCCAAATAAAAAGGGTTGTTTTTTTCGTCAATATAAGCATTTTTTTCGCACCATCCTCCTGATGCTCTAATATGTATTGACATTGACTGAAAAATCAAGTCACATATTCTACTAACCTAACCTAAGATAAAGTCCGATCGTAAGGAATAATTATTTTATTTTGGATACACTAGATAACAAAATAACAAAAACATAACAAACCTGCTGACAAATAAATATTCGGACGCTAATCTTTATTGACATTAAAATCAATATTATGCACGCACTTAATAATAAATCTAGTGTGCGTGGGTCAACAGCCTGTGAGGTTATGTTTCATGCGCCATGTTTTCCTATAAATTCATAAGAAAATGACGCATGTACTGCAGTGGTAAATTAATGCAAAAATCAACAATCGGGAATTTGAATAAAAAATATGGAGAGACAGCTAGTGTTAATGTTCGTGGAAAAAGTCCAAGCCGACCTCTTAGAATCATTTCTAATAGAGAACGTCGTATTCTGGCCAAAATTTGCAGAACTAACAGAAGGGGTATCTTACGATAAATACAAGCCCAATGGAATCTTGAGGCAATTAAATATTCCCAGGGATTGCTGTAGACTACAGCTGCATAAGTCTGGTTACAATTTTTATAAGGTAAATTTGTAATTTCTCGTGTTAAAACAAAAATCAATTCTGGTCTTTCATCCAGTTTCTTTAAAGGCCAAGGAAAAGCCGTTATTAACAGCTATTCAAAAGAAAAAAGGTTTGGATCGGGCAAAATCGAAAATATCCTGGACAACAGAAATATGGGGTAATGTTATCTTTAGCGACAAATCGAAATTTCGATGTATACGTAGGTCAATATCAAAAAAAGGTGATTCTTACAAAACCAGAAGCATTTTATAAACATTGTCTAAAGCGTACACTAAAATTTCCCCAGGGGGTTATGATATGGGATGTATGAGTAGTAAAGGAATCGGCGCATATTGATGGTAGTGTAAATGCAGAAACTACCAACAAATTTTATCGTTTCCTAATATTGAAATGGAATTTCCCGGCACCTTATATTTTGACTTCATCAAAAATAAAAAAATTATAAGAAAAAAATCTGGCAGCATTTATCAAGTCAATCATTAAAATATGTACTTAGATGAGATCATGATGTTTTTATTGGAAGATGTAAATAAACGCTGAATTGCACGTAGCACAATCTACCATTTTCTTTTAAAAATGTAACAGTTTTGTAACATATGTTTTTAAAAACGTTTTACATTATACGCAAACTGTTCAAAAACAATGGATATCTGCTCTAAAAACTACACATAGGTGAAAATAGCTCTTCAAAATCAACATAAAAAAATAGGGGCTATACTAAAACTAAATCATAAGTAGCAGCATGACATTACCAAACAAACAATGTCAAAAAACTGATTACAAAATAAACATCCTTTATCTAAGCATAACCGTTCTTCTAGACTAGATGAAAAAAGACGAGTTCATATCAGTAAAGATCTATTTAATCTCAAAGAGATCACAATTATAAAGTTATCACTAACTGAATTTAACACATTCCTATTAAAATGTAAATAAATCTAAAGGAACTACTCAATACATAATAGGGCTGGAGAAAATATCGATACATATCGAAAAGCGCTGATATTTTTTTCAAATATCGAGAGATCGGCAAAAAAATAACTTAATTAATTTGTCAATTTTCGATATCTATTTTCTAATATCTCCCAGCCCTAGTATCAACACTATAGTCAGGGAACTAGCGACAGAAAATGAAGGCTGATTTAATGCCGAAGAATTTGAACATAATCCCTTTATTTCTGTAAAGTCAATACTCAATATAACAAACGGTAGTCTCAATGTATTCACAGAACAACGCTTAGCGAGATCGTATTTTTAAAAATACAGTGGGTGGCCAATAAACTTCTAGGAAATTTCTTCATTCATCTGCCGAACAAAGTGATTTCTGTACAGAATTATCCGGAATAAAGCTTTAAACGACCATTTTTGAAAAGCACAAAATAAACAGTATATTTTTTCTGAGGAATCTGAAAATGCTTTTTAAAACTCAATTTGCCTTTTACTAAAAGAACTATGACAGGAAAGTGAATTTTTACGGAATAACTTATATTTAAATATTTTTTAAGCCCACATATTTCCCATTCCAAATATACTTAGTTTATTTATCTTTATTTTAACCGTTTGCGATATATTGTTAATTTTGTAACATTAGTGTACAAAATACCGAACAATACATTGACATAATAGGTTATTATATCCTATTAAGTCTATAGGAAAATATGACATATAGGTATCATTCATTCATATTCATGTATAAACAACATGACCACTAGTTTCATGAATATGCCAATAAAATAAAATAAAAATTAAGGTGTCCATATCACAATATTATAAGGTTTTAACAAGGTAATTTTAGGACAGTGTTTAAATGCATGTCGATACCTTCTTGGGGTCTCCCTAGCATTTCAGTGGACTTATAGAAGAGAATGATAACTTCTAAACGTTCTGCTAAAGACGTTTTTATATTTAAAGGACAAAACAATCTAATGCAAGATTTTTCTGTGTTAAAAAGGCATAGTTTTAATAGAAAATACTTATTTGGTCAGATATATTTTTTAATAGAAATGACAAAGAGGTCTTTTAATGACATCCTAATAAAACTGGCGACCATGTTATTTATAGATGATTATACGTGGTAACTGTCGGTATTTTATGACATAAACCTAACTATATTATATAGGGTGACCCATTAAGAATGTTCTCCGGTCATAACTCGGAAAGTTTGAAAAATGGCCGTTAGGGGGCGTAACAGCAACTCAAATGAAAATGTGGATTTTCTCTTGAATTTTTCTAATTAAGGTTTGTCGAAAATATAAGCATTGTATTCTTCAGGCAATTATGCAACTTTTCACCATTTATTATTTTTTTCTATTTTCAATAATAAAGTGGTGGGAGGTCAAACTTTTTTTCTTTTACTTCACGTAGAGCTATTAACTGTACCAAAATGATTCTATCAGAGGTCGCTAGATGGCGTTTTTTCGTAATTCTTCAAATAATACGGATTCTCTCAAAAAAATCAAATGGTATGATATGACTTTTTTATCATAACTTAATTTAAGGTTATAAAAGATATCGAACAGTGAAATAAAAAATCCAGGTCCGTATTTAAATTAAAAAAGTTGTTCGAAGGTCGCTCGAATCCGAAACGTCGAAATGAAAAACTAACCTCATCAATTTGCAGAGGAGAAACAGTGACAATGATTAAGTGAATTTTCATGTCATTTCAACTAAGCCTACAATTATAGAAAAACTAAAAAAAATAAGTTTAATATTAAAAATAGAAAAAACATTATAAACAGCAAAACGTTGCATAAGTGCCTGAAGAATACAAGGCTTATATTTTGGACAAACCTTAATTAGGAAAATTCAAGAGAAAATCGGCATTACCATTTTTGAGTTTATAAATATTTTTCTCCATAATTGTTACCGAATTATGGCCGGAACCATTCTTAATGGATCACCCTGTATATCACGATCAGCTAAAATAAAGACATCAAACTAAACATATTTGGAATGAGAAAAATGACGCTTAATAATATATTTGGACGCAAGTTAGTCCATTTTAAAAAATCACATCGCCGAGTTCTTACTAAAAATCAAATTGGTATTTTTAAAAACGTTCCCCCAATTCCCAAAATACACTTCACAAATTGCTATCTAGAACTTTTTTTAAATGCTTTAAGCTAAAAGAGGGAACTTTATGCCTGATAACCCTGTACAGGATGTCTGATTATATTTTAAACGGGGTTTACAAGCTTTACTTTTAGAAATATTAAAAAATATTCTATACCAAAGTGGTTTTCTCTGAATCGTCAGGATTTTCTAAAAAAAATAAATAAATGAGAACAGGAAAGTAAAAAAAAATGAGCATCGATTTTGTTATTGCACATGGAACACCCTTTATTTTATTCCAATAAATGGACATCTTCTTGCTGATATTTGATACCTTTATCTTTAAAGACAACCGAGAAATATGACAAAAACCCTGCCATAAAGGGCAATATGTTAGGAAGAGAGGGAACATGCACGTAAGTCAATAGAAAGGAATACACTGTCTCTTATGGCAGGGTTTTTGTCAATTTTCTCGGTTGTCTTTATAATCAGTAAGCCCATTTATTGAAATAATATTATAAAAGGTGTTCCATTTGAAATAACAAAGTCGATGCTCATTTCTTTACTTTCCAATTGTCATTTATTTACTTTTGTAGCAAATCTTTAAGGTTCAGAGAACACCATAAAATTTTTGAATAAGATATTTTTGTACAATGAAAACAAATTTCAAAAGAGAAACAAATATTTTTGAAAAAACTACACCATGTAAAGCATATTTTAATTGATAGGTAGCTTATTATTCTTTGCCTTGTTTCGGAAATTTTTAATTTTGTCGGGTTTTATTTATTTGAATTTATTAAAAAATGTTATTGTTTTTAACATTCTTGTTCAAAACAAAAATATATCTCGATACAATTTAAATTATCGACTGAGAATCAGCTATGAGTTGTTCTATCAATTATCACATAACTTACGACAAAGACATGATGTTATGCTAAATGAAAGTTTGACGCCAGCTCCCGGACTACAAGCTTTTCTCTCTACTGACACTAAGAACTCATCGCAACAAATAATACCTTCAGGGCCTTGGCCAAGATGGCCCACCTTCTTCGCGCCACCTTTTTCTTTTCATTGCATTTGCCTATATACGGCACTTGATCTAGGTCGATTTTGAAATTCTGACTTAACTCTAATATGTCTTTAGATTGGTCCATAGGATTTCAGGCATAGTATGGCCAAAGTAGTTTTGGCCCTCTGGAAGACCAACCAAAAACCTGGTGAGTAGGTTATGGGAACATTTTATGAATTTTATCTCATTTTTATACAGGCAGTACTCCCATGGGGGACAGTTGTATAACAGTAAATGTAAAATTAATAAATTCAATTAGTAAAAGCATGAGTCTGATATGTTAGCCCTAGAAAAACATACTTTCACATTATTTTTACCAGAAAATGATAATGTAGTTGTGGATGGTAAGAACCACTCATATACTAAGAGGTTCAAGCCAAATTCCGTTTTCCAGCCACAACGCTTCATCGGCATTGCAGTTGAAAGGCCATTCCTTTTTCAACATTGATGCATCAATCAAAGCATCATGAAAATCGAAACTTCACTACTTCGTCGCCGCTATATTTGTCAATATTTTGTTTTTGTCTTCGAATACGTAAAAAATTATCAGAATAGATTTTAAGCGAGCATTTTATATATTTTTTACAGTTTTGACAAGAGTACATCGTTTAGAACATTTTTACAAATAAAAACTCATTTAATAACTTTTAAACATAGAATAAGTCAACTAATATCAGCGCAGTAAAAGAGGGCATCGAAATAACTCTAGAATACGTCGACTTTTCACAGTCTAACCAACGAAGAAAAATGTCCCGATGTTTTTTCGTTAAAACCATCGGAAAGAGGGTATTTTTTCATATTTCGCTTTTTTCTGTTTAATGAAAGTTTAGCTTTTTGTTTACGGAAACACTGTGGACATTCCAAAATTCTTTTATAAAATTTGGATACATTTTACTTTTTTTTTTCCAAAAAAAAACACGTTTTGTTTGTATTTAGCTGAACATCCGGCTCGTTCATCAGACTAATGAGGTTTCTGACGGTAATCCACAACGACCTGTCACACTACAGGTATGATGTGATTTTGCGCGCAGCGGATTCGAAAATTTTAATTCAATCCGATATCCTCTTGAAGAAAATACTCGAAAAAGTCTAGAATTGTGCAGAAGTTAATGATTTACGGAGAAATACAGTATGGTATTTTTTTATTCAGATGTATGATTTTAGTTTATATCAAAATTAATTACTTCCCTATATTGTTCTGCAAAAGTCTGGGATCAAGCACCTAACTTATGTTGTTCCTATCTTCTTTTAAACTGAAGCTTCGTGAAAGCTCTTTTAAACTAGTCAAAGTTTCTATTGCAAGTGCAAAAAAATCAATAAATTGGCTTTTACCGGAACTTTCCTCGTAACGGATTCCACTAGGCATGCGCATATATCGATGTTTAAAAGCCAACGATTTTCTGCTTTTGATATTACTGATGTTTACATCGATTTTATTCCTTCGAAAAACATCGGTCGACATCGATAAAATCATGAAAAAAATCATCCTCCCGTTTTTACAGATCTTAATGTTTTACCTAGATATCAAAAAAATATGTCTCTACACGGCATAGCTGAAAAACTATTTATCCGGTTGACTTCAAATGTTGGTCAAAAATCAAGTGGTATAAAGGCATGAGATCGTTACATACTGATAAAAATATGGCAGAACAAAATGGCAGCCTAGTGAAATTAAAAAAAAATGTTTAAAAAATCTACTTACTTCAAATTTTGGTCAAAAATCAAGTATTATAAAGGCATAAAATTTTACATACTGATAAAAATATGGCAGAAACAAAATGGCGATTTAATAAAATATCTAAAATATCAGCCTGAAAAAAAAAAATGTTAATAAAAAACTACTTAAGTGTGATATAGAGATTGTAAAATTGTGGTACGAATTCAAGATGGCGGAACAAAATGGCGGCCAAATAAGATGTTTTGTAATTTTGAAAAATATTCACCCTTAAGGTTTTACATAGCTGCAAGTTGTAGAGTTTCTCTCTGTCAGTTTGATTTCAAATTTTGGTCATAATTAAAAGTCTTATGGAGACATTTTGATATATATCCAATATGGCCGAGCAAAATTGCGGCCTGGTGAAATGCTAAAAAAATTATTACTAAAAAACTCAAAAGTCAAATGTTACATAGAAATGAACTGGTAACATTTTGGTAATCTATACTAATATATAAAAGACTTAGTTGACTGAGTCACTCATCACGTTCCAGCTCAAACCGCTTGAGGTAAAAGGCTAGAGGTTCGATAAGAAGGGATTTTTCAAAACTCAAATTCCATGGGGGTGAAACCACCCCTTAAAAATTACAATATTTTTTATTTAAAAAAAGGTCAGTTTTTCGGAAAAACCCTAGAACACGTGTTTTTTAATTTATATATATATATTTTAGGATTTTTCAAAAAATTACACAGGGTATTCAAAGAGGTGAAAGCACCACTTAAATAATACAATATTTTTTTATTTAAAAACCGGTTAGTTTTTCGGAAAAACGCTTGAACACGTGTTTTTTAATTTATTTATTTACATATTTTAGGATTTTTTAAAAATTCATACAATGTGTCCAAAGGGGTAAAATCATCCCTTAAATATTATAATATAATTTATTTAAAAAACCGTTGGTTATTCGGAAAACGCTTAAACATAATATGCTTTATATTTTATTTTTTACATATTTTAAATTTTTTTAAAAACCCATATATTCGGTCCAAGGGGCTGAAACCACCCCTTTAATATTATATTTTTTATTTAAAAAACGGTTAGTTATTCGGAAAAACCCTTGAACACGACCTTTTTATTTTATTTTATTATATATTTTAAGATTTTTTATAAATTCATACAGGGTTTTTGAAACAATCGGATCGATGATTCATTTTTGCGATCTTTCTCAAACCGTTTGCCGTAGAAAACTGATCTTGTGCAAACCGCTTGATTTTAGTCGAAAGTTGTCAAAATAAAACCGCTTCTTGGTTTAAAGAACAAGTTACATTAAATAGCACAGCAGATGATATAAATCTAGCTTTATTGATAAAAATTACTGCTCCACAATTAACATAATATTCAATAGATGTAGTTATAGACCAAGAAAATGCGGTTAATTATCCTGTCGAGTTTCTACACTCTCTAAACCCTTTAGGAACCCCTCCTCATGAGTTAACTTTAAAAGTGGGGACACCAGTGATGCTTATTCGAAATTTAAAACCACCAAAATTGTGTAACGGAACTCGACTACAGGTTAAATCATTACAAAACAATGTAATAGAGTCTACTAATATTTTTGGCCCTGGTCTGAGAGAAAAAGTTTTTATACCACGTATCCCTTTAATTCCATCAGAATATCCTTTTCAGTTTAAACGTCTACAGTTTCCTTTAAAGCTTTGTTTCGCTATGACAATTAACAAAACTCAAGGGCAATCTGCAATCCTTAAGTAGAGCTGGATTGTTTTTCACATGGTCAACTCTATGTCGCATGCTCCAGAGTAAGTTCGCGTAGTAGCTTGGCTATTTTACATCCAGAGAATGCAATTTATAAAGAGGTACTCTTTACATCCCTTTCATTATAGTCATAGTCGCGGGTACCCGCTGGTATGGTATAAAAAATCAGCCTGAAAAAACTACTTTCTAGATTAATTTCATATTTTGTGCAAGTATTAATTGTGATATAGAAATAAACTAGTAAAACTGTGGTAAAAATTCAAAATGGCGGAAGAAATGGCGATTAAATAAAATGTTTAAAAATGAAAGTAAAAAAATATCTTATTCAACAAAATTAAATGGGGGTCTGAAAAAATCTGTTTAAAAACTACTTGTTCAATTTATTTTAAATTATGTCCAAAAGTCATACCTGGAAGGGCTTCTCCAAAAATAATGATAGAACTGCTACATACATATTTAAAGGAGACCGATTCTCGAAATTATTTTTACACACAATTATTTTTATAAATATATATATATATATATATATATATATATATATATATATATACATATACAATAAATCATATGTCGTTGGAATCGGGATAAAAAAAACTATATCATTCTAGTTGATAATATACAGAGCGTTGCATTTAAAAAACCAAAGTTGATGTTGATTCCCGAAAAACAAAACACCCTGTATATCTAAAAATTACACCATAAAAAAATTTGTCCAATTTAAAGAAACTCTTGTATTTAACTTTTTTGTATCTGTAAAAATATGAAAGTTAATAGGCAGTGCATTTACAACCAAAAATCCTTTACTTTGATTGTGCTCACTGATACAAAAGTGACATTATGTACCGAGGTCGCGGGTGGTCGCAGACCATTTTTGGATTGATCTTAGCAAGAAGGTTCGACACGTCAAAAAATGTATATTTTAAACCTCTAATAATCCCTTTTTAGGAGTATTTTCTTGGTAACAGCTAAAAAGTAAGAAAAAATTCGGAAGATATTTAAAATTGTTGTAAAGCTCAAAGCCTGCAAGGTATATATAATAGCTCTTTATTACCTTAAAGAACTATATTTAGTTATTGGAGTCCCTACATACTTTCTCAAAAATAAGCTTAAACCGATGTAAAAAGTAAGCCTTATGTGATGTAAGTTTGTTCTGAATTATATCAAAATGCGATTGTCTTCATTTTACGATGAATATACCCGATAAAAATAATTTTTAACAAATATTTCTTAATATTATATATTATTAATATAAGCAATTCTTATTATATCATTTTTTCAGAATGACATCTTTAAAAAAAAATGTTGTTGGAAACATTTTTGTCCGCCTAATTTATATTGCTGGGACTACTGTGCGCCGTTATGTTTTCAAGCAATTTCCAATATCTTGCACCATCATCTGTTTTGTTTAAAGTGCTGATTTTTTCAATTTAAATTGCTTTCGTTATTAAATGCTACCCAATTAAATGTTTAACAAGTCCTGCAAAATTCACAAGTTACTGTTAAAAGGGTTTTTCTACCCGAGTACCTACCTACCAAGTACTACATTATAATAGAACTCTCATATTATTACAATTTATACAATATCTAAAAAGTTATTACTAAATAAATATATGTATATATAAACTGTGTTATCTCAGTGGGTGGTAGAATTCATTTCGAGGCATGTTCCAGTTAAAGGCCAACTTACCGATTTAATTTAACTTAATAAAATTTATTCTTCTTCATATTAATTTTATTTATATTACCATTTTTGCTATATTTTTATATTTTGCTTATCAAGCCGAATGTCACCGTTCTCTTGAATAGTTATATTGCGTATACGTAAATACGAATTTGTGATATTTGTTTTATTTAAATACAGATTGAAACAAACATTCATCCACCTATACCTACTTAAACAAAACTACTGCTTTGATACTCCAATATACCATTTTTTAAAATTATGTTTTTATTTTTTGTTAATTTATTTTTATTTTAATATTTTTTTGTAATTTGTTTAAATATTCTATAAAAAAAATTAGTTATGACAATTATTATTTTCCTCCATAAAAAGAAGGTCTTTATTCTAGGAAATGGAATTTTACCGACTTGTTAAACATTTAATTGGGTAGCAATTTTGTTTTGCCATGTTTGACAAAATGTTGCCAGTCATCTTCGTTTCACACTTGATTTTTGTAGAAAATTTGAGGTAAATGGGATAAATAGTTTTTAGTAATATTTGTTTTAACATTTTATTAGGCCACATTGGATTTTAACCAAAATGTTCCCATATGAAGTCAATCGGGTAAGTAGTTTTTTGACTATACCGCGATCAGACAAACAGACCGACAGACAGCCCGAGGTAATTGAGAAAATGAAAAGTGAAGATCTAAAAAATCTGGGAGGGTGATTTTTTTACGATTACAATACTTTCCTCTGAGGAAGGCGGAAAACCCCAAAACTGGTACCGATATGTTTCCTAAATACGATATTTTTTGAAATTTGAAATGGGAAATCCGTACCGTATTACCTGCAAACCGGGCTTGTTATATGGCAGCGCGCGCACAATGGGGAAGCAGCTGGAGTGTTTTTCGCGTAATCTATTTTAACTCAATTTAGATATTGATTTCTTTTCTCCAGTATACAAAAGACGATGCTCAATACAATGAATAGGAATATCCTGAATTCTTCATCTTTGATTTCATATATAACCGGAAAATAGCCTTAGAAAAAGAAATAAGCGAATTAAAGAAAAAAGCCCTATTTTAATAGTAGGGAGGAATATTTAAAACTCTTAAAAACGACAAGACTTCAAGCCTTCCAATGAAAGCGATATCGTAATTTTTAATGTTTTTATTTGCGGTTGATCATGAAATTTCAGAAAAGTACTAAAAAGTAAGATGAACAAATTTAATGAATATTTACCAGATACGCAAGCAAGGTTTTCACTGCAAAAATATTGTGTTTCTACGAGCGTGCGGAAAGTGTCTAATGTCAGCATTTGTTAGGAAATAACTATTTTGTATGGAAAAATAACATCATATCGGATAAAGTGAATAAATAATTCGAGTAATCAATGTGAAAAACGGTAAAAATATCATGTACAAAAATCCATCGTTTTTTCCATATTTAATATAACCACAGATTTTCCCTTTCACATTCATTTGTAAACATGAAGAAATAACCATTTGTAGAATGTAAGAATCATTATGAATTTGTCCGCTGGACGCATTCATAATTTTGAGATTTTTCTCTTGATAGAAGATATCCGTGAAAGAAAATTAACTATGGACATATCTAAGAAACCACCGTTTTAGAAAAAAAAACGTCAGGAGCATTTTTTTTTGTTCAGGATATTCTCAACTTAATTTTTTACACATTTACAAAAGCAATACACCAATCTGAAACATTTTAGTTGATATTTTTATTTATTATATTTTCCCTCAGGTTCCAAAAGTAAATGAAAAGTTTTATTGGATCTATTACGAGGTTCAAAAATATTTGACAGCATAATATAGTTGTTTTTTTTTAGTAGGCAACGTTTACTCTCCTCTTAGCAAATATAATTAACTTAGTCCGTCATTATTAAGTAAACCTTCGTTCTCTAGTGGTTCAAAATCAACAGTTAATAAATCATAATGTGATTGATAGTAATACTAACATGTAATTATGAAATTCTCTGATTGATGATTGTAATTAATAATAAATTTGCTCAAACCAACTTCGCACATTTTGTTTTAAACATTTTATTACAGGGCTGTGTCAATGGCGGAACATAAGAAACACTCTGATATATAATTAATGAAATTACTGTAAACATCTCTCAATCAATACTACTGGAAAAAGACTATCAGCGTTAAAATGAGCTCCATTCTGCGAGAGTAGAAAAAAACAGGTCATTGACATGGAGAAGTAGATTAGACATGGAGGAGAAGTAAATTAATAATAGCCATACAAACTAGTAGCCAGACTACTGGTGTTCAATCACTACAGGAATATTTCGATTTAAAAAAAAGGCAATCTGCACACGATTTTGGAGGAATACGGTAATACCCTAGGGGTGCGTTACGCTAGATTTAATAGAAGGGTTTGGTTGGATGAAGAATAACAATTTGGGCTTCGCCATGGCTTTGAGTTGTGAGTTATAAAGGTAAAGAAGATGTGCAATGGATCTTTGAACTGCATTAGCTTATAGCCTTTAAGGTAATTTAAAAACTTAGAGATAGTATCTCTAAGTCCCTTAATCATAACAGAGTAAGGAGATAGTTCTGTAATTATTTTAAAACCGCTTTTTTCAAGAGACCATAAAGTAACGTTTAATCGATAGAGAAAAAATAGGTGAAGTAAAAACGAATATTTCAATTTTGGAGCACGGCTTTGGAAACTGCATGTCAAAGTGGAATGTGTTGTCGCCTGCAATGTTGTAGGTATGATCACTGGTAGAAGACAAGTCACTAGTAGAAAGCAAGGAACTGCTAAAACTGTATTCATATCAGTAAATCAGGTGGATGAGAAATAGATAATACTACTGATGAAATTAAGGCCAGACTTCTGGCTGGATTAGTCACTAAAGGAATGATCTAGCTTAACAAAAAAATAGCAATAGTTAAGGGGTGAATTATGCCAAATTTAATGGCAGGTTTTGGGGCCTACCTACGACTAAAATGTGTATTGATCGCTGTTCATCTGATACACTATATGAGGTTAATTATGGCCTGCGATACCGCTTCTAGATTTGTACAGCATGAGTCCAGGTCTATAGAAATTCTGGAGTAAAGCTGTAAGAAATCGAATTTATATGTAAACTGATCCCTGCTATCTGACTTAAATATCAGACACACAGAGATCACTGTTTTGTGCATATTTTTTTTCGCTGATGAATATAAAGTCTTAGTCTGAGCTCCAGGACTACATATATCCTAAAACTAAAATTTACCTTTTGACCCCCCACCAAATAATTCGTTTCTACGCTCCTAAAGCCATGATATCTGCTCCTCCTAGTGTCAGTTATTATGTTAGTTAAAATATATATTTTTAGAAAATAAAAAGTAAAAAAAATTTTTAATTATTGCCCCCCCACCAGATGCGTTTTAAAATTGTATTAAAATATACTTCATGACGTAAGAAAATATACAAGTGAAAGTTACTTAGGATGAAACGATTCGATATACGAAAATAAGACCGTGCAAAGTCACACCCAGTGGCGTAACTACAATAGTGCGAGAGGTGCGGTTGCGCCAAGGTCCGAGCCTTTGGGAGCCCGGTGGCCTGGTTTAAATTTACATCATATTAGAACTGTCGATATAACTAAAAACTATCGATTCAAAAAAGCACATATTAAAGTAAGGAAATTCGCCGTGGGTATAGACTTCAACGCGCATCAAACAGGCACACAGCCTTTTATTTTTATTTGGCCTTCATTTCTGTCCAGTCGAGCGCTTTACGTCGGTAAAGATCAATCGAACAAAATTTGTACGGGGAATAGGGAGAGAAGATGCAAAATAATTACTGAACTGATAGTTTATTTTAAGGTGCAATTTGCTTTGGCAGGGCGAAAAGAGGGCTTTGGTTGCTATTTTTTTGTGTTCTATGTTGGTTGCTAGACTAAAACAGGTGTATAATTGCAGTGTTACTGATTTTATATTTTGTTTTGTGAGTATTCAGCGTTGTAATTGTGATAAAGTTAATTACAATACCTATCAGAAGATATTGTAAATTAAAAGAAAAAACCTGCGGAAAACGAAGCTAAATTAAAAAAGCGTGTAAAAAAGACATTTCTTTTAAGTTATAAACAAAAGTAACACCAGTTAGTCGTCTAATCATAAGCCGGTGTAATTAGAATTATTATTATACTTTAAAATGTTGTTTTGTCAAGCTTATTTAGAATAGTTTATATGAAATATATTATGGTTGATACATAACCTTATTTCATTTTTCTGTTGTACTTATCCGATTTGCTGGAGCTATTCTGAATGTTAAAATATGATTTCAATATTTTTTGCGATTTATGAAATCTCTTAAATTTTTTATATTTATGTATAATTATTATAGAGAAGAGAGGAGGTCCGGTTTTACGATTTGGCACCAGGGCTCCACATTGCCTTGTTACACCACTGGTCACACCATACTTCGCAAGAATTTGCTAGAAGGCTTTTTGATTTTTGACAGACACGAGCCACGTTCACATGGATAGCGGTGTTTTCTTAGTTTTGTAAGTTACTGAAGAAGCCATATAAACTTGTACTGGATACGTATTTTTTTTAACTGTTTCTATCTTACGACTACAAAACTTTGTTTAATGTTATTATTTTAAAAATAAGTAGTTTAAAATTATATTAATTTCAATTGGGCCAGTTTATTAAATCTCCAAACGAGCTGAAGTGTTACTACGTGATTTTTAGTCGCGTATTTGTCTTGCGCGTTTTTTTTTTGTCGCTAAATAACTAGAGTTTTCACTTAATGAACAATATAATTTAGGCCTCTCCCTTCCCCTAGTCAATTTTGCTGGCTACGTCAGTGTGTAGGCAGTCAACTTGAGGCACGCACACTGTCCACAGTACATGGTGTTTCATTATAAATGAACTTCTCGTTTAACTTTTTTGTTAACTAAGGTAGAGATAAATATTTTTTGTGGGATACTTCTTGATTATAAATATACCAGGTTTAATACCTTTGTCTCTAAAACCAACTTATAAGATTACCAACTGTACTCTAAAACAAGGCAAACATAATATCAAATATAATAAATAATAAATAAATACTTTAGTTTGTTACGGGCTACTTCATATCTTTAGGGCAAAATCAGAATAGTGGGAAAATAATGTATTTACCTATAAAAAAGGTGACGTGCCTTGGTTAAAAAAGCTAAACCCTTTTGAAATAACTTTTTTTTTCGTTTTCAGGGGCTAATTTATTATCCTAGGATTAACCTGTTCAGTGAAAGAAAACTACATATAAAATGATAAAATAAATTTAATGTAAATAACCATTTTTCAAAAAACCAAAATGCTTTTGAAATACAATTTTTTTCTTTCGTTTATAGTGAAAAAAATTATTTTGTATACAAAAAGGTACAATAAACTTGACATGTTTCACCGTTTTTTATTTTTTTAAGGGCGGGGGGTGTTTCCTCCCTTTAGGCCTGATCAGTGGAAAAGATTAATTAAACGTGACCTATTTCGAAATATTATGATATTTTTTTAAAATATATAATCGAAAAAAAATCAATAACGCCAATTAAAAACTATTTTTCGATGTCAAAATATTTACCCTAACTAATTATATTTTCGGATTGACTGATATCGGTTTGCGCGTGTTTAAATATTATTTTTATACCCCTTAAAAATATCGAAAGTCTAAGCCTGTGACGCCCAAAATCAAATCCCCGCGAGACACTGATGCAAATTTGAAACGTTATCATGAGCACAAGTTTTGTTTAAATTACAGACACCATATATAATTTATGCAAAAATATGTTTTTCGTGTTTTAGGGACTCTAAAACGATAAAAAAAATCCAACTTATATTTTTCGATAATTTTTAGGATTACAACAATTATATAACCCCTATAGTGTATTAATAACACAACGTGCATATGGGCTGTTATACGGAAAAGTGAAAATATACATTTATAACAATAACAATTAAATAAAAATATAACAATGGGTTCATTTATAGTAAAACATTCGATGCACACAAATAAATAAAAAAAACACCGTCAAAAACAATGCAATTTATGAAACAAACAAACATGAATGAAAAACAAAAGCATACATTTTACATGTAATTTATTCAGAACAAATGCTTGTTATACAAACTCGTAAACAAAAACTTGTAAAATTCAAGTAATGCCTGTGCTAGCTTTAAAAACAAATTCGTGGAGTTTAACAAGACATTTAAGTAACAACCCACGGAATCCAAATAATTTACTGCCTGTATCAAAACATTAGAAACGTCTATAACAACCTAAGTCATAAAACTTACTTCCAAGAGGCCAATAACAAACAACTGACTAAAAAACAACACGATAACTATACAGGAAAATGTCCCACCACTCACGACAGAGGACGGAAAATGAAAAGATTTGAGCGGGAAATCTCAGTTTATAATCCTTCACGATTTTCATTGTTGTGTGGAGTGTGCGTGCGTTTTATTTTAAAACCTAGGGACTAGGGATACAATGACGCTAAAAATAACTCCCTTATGGAGACCTTAACAGCTCGTTGGCCTCTGTGGTTGTAATTGTGTTCCCTTTTTTTTAATTTTCCGGCTTATTACATGGCAGCAATCCCGTTTTTTAAAAGTCTGTTTAATTGGGAACGGTGCAGCAGAATATGCGGTAAGGAGTTTATGGAGTGTGTACACGTCATGAATTGAGAAAGTGACAGAAGTATTACATTGAATTTTTTGTTTACATGAATTAATGACTTACACTGTGATATAGCGACAACAAATAAAAAAATACATGTATGTGTGAATGCGTGGTCAATTATATATATAAACATATATATATATATATATATATATATATATATATATATATATATATATATTTAGAGATTTTTTTTTGTTTAGTTCTGAACCTTTTATACATATATATTCTAATTTTGTTTTCTTGGGTATTTTGGTTCGATAGTACGAATAAAATTAAAACAAATTTAATTTCATTTTTGTTACATTTTTATAGACGTTTCGACCATTTATGGTTGGTCTTCATCAGTATTTTTTTTGTGTGTCTATAACAATAGAACATGAGATGATAGGCCGTAAGGGTATACCATGTATCCAATCACCTCTAAATGGTCTCTCAAAATTCCTGAAAACTATTTTAGCAAATGTCATAAACAAAACTGATACTTTTATCAAAGACTCTGGGATTTTAAAGAAAAAATAAAAAACATCCAAATACCAAATAACCACACTTTAATCTCGCTAGACGTAGTCTCACTATATACTAACATTCCAATTGATCTAACATTCGAAATCATCAGGAAAAAATGGAATGATATAAAAAAACATACTGATATCCCACTTGATGAATTTTTAAAAGGAATAGAATTAGTTCTAAAATCCACTTACTTTATGCATAAAAACAAATTCTATAAACAACTTGACGGCTGTGCAATGGGCTCATCTATTTCAAGTGTCGTTGCACAATTAGTGATGGAAGAATTAGCAAACAACGTTATTAAAAACTTAAATTTTAAACTTCCATTCTTCTACAGATACGTTGATGATTATTTAACAATCATACCACAAGGAAAAAGCGAATATATCCTTAACGCGTTTAACAATTTTCACCAAAAACTTAATTTCACCATCGAAACTGAAAAAGATAAAAAAATAAATTTTCTAGACATGACCTTATATAACAAAGAAACTTGCATAAAAACAAAGTGGTATACAAAAAATACTTGGTCTGGTAGATACATAAACTATCTTTCGCAACACCCACACTCCCAAAAAAAAATCTGTCATTATAGGGCTCGCGGATAGGGCAATCAAATTAAGCGATCTAGAATTTCGACAAGAAGCTATCCAAAAAGCAAAAAATACTTTATTAAAAAACAGCTACCCAATGAAATTAATAAACTCAATTTTTAAGTCCCGATTAAATAACATTAATAAAAATAATTCTAACCCCAGCAACAATCAAAACAATAAAAATAAATATATTTCAATACCCTATATTCAAGGACTGTCGGAAAATTTACAAAAATCCCTTAAAAAACAAGATCTAACCGTATCTCACAAAAGTTACAATACCCTATAAAAACAATTTTTTTCCTCTTTAAAATCAAAAACACCTAAGTTTCAAAAAACACACACTATATACAAAATAAAATGCAACGACTGCCCAAAGGTCTATATAGGGCAAACCACACAGTATCTTAAAAATCGTTTGAATGGACACAAGTATGATAAAAAAAATAAAACAGCGCTTACAAATCACGAAACAGAATATAAACATACTTTTAACTTTCAAGATACTACTATTCTAAATACGGAAATTAATCAAAAAAGAGAGAGTTTCTGGAAATGTTATACATAAAACGGGAGATTAATGCTATAAATGACAAAACAAACATAAAGAATTTGAGCCAAATATATTATAACGTTATCAAATAACTCTAAAACTGACTTCATATATATATTAAATTAATATAAAAAAAAACAAACTAAATTAGCCCCCTTTCTTCTAAATTCAAAAGTAAATAAACAATATATCACCTTTTAAATAATAAAACAGTTCAAAAAAAATCTAATTATCTTTGCTTTTTTTAAAATATATATATATAAAAAAAAACCCATAGAATTCCTTAACCTACGTTTCACATGAATGCATTTTGCCAGTTAAAGCAGTGTCGCTCGAAGATAGACATACTCGTAGCAATTAATATTATAGTAATTTTAATCTGTATGACGTTCTTTTCAATGTTTTTAAATGTGCTGTTTCTGAGTGTTGTATGGAAAACGTGCTGTTTTTAAATGTTGCATAAAGATGAATTCTGAAAGATCCTTCTTATGGTAAGTCATCTAAAATGTTAAAATAATATTATTAATAATTTGTCCATACAATTTATAATAGTCTTTTAAGAAAAATATCTTATCTCGGTTTTCTATTGTTAGAGACACACAAAAAAAAATACTGATGAAGACCAACCATAAATGGTCGAAACGTCTATCAAAATGTAACAAAAATGAAATTAAGTTTGTTTTAATTTTATTCCTACTATCGAACCAAAATACCCAAGAAAACAAAATTAGTATATATATATATATATATATATATATATATATATATATATATATATATATATATATATATATATATATATGTATACAAGGTGTCAATTAAGTACTTGTACAAACTTTAAGGGGTGAGTCTTTGACTAATTTTAAGATTAAATGTTCATATGAACATGGGTCTGAAACGGCTTTGTTTCTGAGATACAGGGCGTCCAAAAAAACAATTTTATTTGGTTTTTGGCTTATATTTTTGTTAAGGAAGGTGACAATTGGACAAAATTTTGGTTTCTGGGTATATTGATAACGAGAAATTCAAATATTACCTTAGTTTTTTATTTAATGCTAGAGGGCGCCACATACAGTATTGTTCTTGAATTTAATCAACCATAACTTTTTTTGTGAAGCCTTTTATGTCACTTTTGACTAAACAGGCCTATTCTCCACTCAATTTTACATAAAAAAAGTTACTTTTAGTATTTGTCGCTAAAAGCAGCCGTTTTGGATAAAAAATGGTTTGAAGTTAAATCTGCGTTGAAATTTTTTAAATTGAATCATTTCCGAGATTTTGAAAAATAAGCGAAAAAATACTTTTTCAAAATCATGTGGTATGTTACTCTATCACATTAACATATCACAATTACCAAATTAGTGAAAATTGGATAAAAATAAAAAAATCGTAAATATGTGCTGCATCTTTCCTCTGCAGCCGCAGAAAATAGTATAGGTGAATCCATAGCAGGCATTGGAAAACATTTGAGTGGTTTCCATGGTAGCAGAATCAGTTATGGCAGTTGATTTAGAATAAAACAAGTAGTTTTTTTATCATTTGTCATTATAAGTAATAATTTATCGTGTGTTTTGTCCAAAATGTACCAATATACCAACGCAGAAACGGCAGACATTCATTTTTCTTATGGAATGGCTCGCGGTAATGTACAAGCCGCAAGCCGAAAGCCGAATGTATCAGACGCGATTTTCTCAACGAGTGGTGCCACACGTCCAAACTTTTATTAATATTCACGCCAGACTTTGTGAAACTGGCAGCTTTAAAAGGACAACAGATGTTCCAGGAAGGCCTGCAACAGTTCGAACAGTTGAGATTGAAGAAGCTGTGTTAAACAGAATTGAGGGAAGACCCGCAAACTAGTACACGGAAAATAGCTCTTGAATTGAATATTACACACACACTTGTTTGGCAAATTTTAAGGTCCCAACAACTTTATCCTTATCATATGCAACGTGTGCAGGCTCTATTACCTAGAGATTTTCCCCTCAGACTCGATTTTTGTGTTTGGTTGAGTAATAGATTAGTACGAACCCCGGATTTCTTAATCCATGTGCTTTTCACAGATGAAGCCTCGTTTTCTCGAAATTCCATAATTAACTTTCATAACAACCATATCTGGGCTGAGGATAATCCGAATTCTATCAGAGAAAATCATTTTCAGGTGCTATTTTCTCTCAATATTTGGGTAGGAATTATCGGTGATCACCTTATTGGACCTTGCATTCTTCAGCAAAGGCTTAATGGCGAAGAATATCGAAGCACGAGCACGAACTTCCCAACCATTTAGAAAAAAATGATTTAGAAACCAGAAACAGGATGTGGTTAACGCACGACAGAGCTCTGCCACACTTTAGTGTCGCAATTACCCTATCCGTTGGATAGGAAAAGCTGGACCACAAGCCTGTCCTCCCAGATCACCAGATTTGAATTCTTTGGATTATTTTCTGTAGGGTCACTTGAAGTCTTTGGTTTATAAAAGTCGAGTCCAAAATGAACTGTCATCTTCGAGGGGCTGTAACTCCCTAGGGGTGCATTTTCGGACATAGGTTTATAGAGTAAACTACACTTATTTTTTGATGTACTATATGTCCTAGAAATTTTGGCAGACCTTTTTGAAACACCTTGTATATATATATAAATATATATATATATATATATATATATATATATATATATATATATATATATATATATATATATATATATATATATATATATATATATATATATATATATATATATATATATATATATATATATATATATATATATATATATATATATATATATATATATATATATATATATATATATATATATATATATATATATATATATATATATATATATATATATATATATATATATATATATATATATATATATATATATATATATATATATATATATATATATATATATATATATATATATATATATATATATATATATATATATATATATATATATATATATATATATCTACGCATCAAGAAAAATTTTTCTGGTGTATATATTTTTTTTTACTTCTACCATTGGCGTCCGTACGGGATTTTCATTTCATATTTTTGAAGAAAAAAATAGTACGCCACTGATATTTTTAAATTTTTTTGGATAGCCTAGACATTTTTACATAAAAATTGCGTTTTTCTCGTCAGATGTACCGTTTAAAAGTTATTTAGCAAAATGTCGGAATTTTTGGAGTTTTGTTAAACAAAATTGGCTATGCTCGAATGATCATTTTGCCAAATAACTTCTAAACCGTAGAAAGACAAAAATTAAGGAAATATTGCGGTACAAAGATCGCGGAAAAATAATGTTTTCATTTTATGGGAATATTACTACTATGAAAACACACTATCTGCATATCTTTTCACTTTTTTTAAATGAGTAAAAGGGGTTGAAATAGACTACCTCTGATATTCTTGTTAACTAAATTTAAAAAAAAAACTTAGGCAACGACTTGGAAAAAATAAATTTGGATAGCTTGGTTTATTTAAAAACTTTTTTAGCTCTTGTATTTTTTTCATAAAACTTTAATTTGAAATTAAAAAATAAAATTTAAATCATTACGTGTCAGGACGGGGAAATTTTTTAGAAAAAAAATCTAGGAGACCGCTGCCACTTTTTAGTGCATTTCTAATATTGCTTTATTTGACATTGCTCAGTTGGTTTAAATACAATATTTAGGATTAATTTAATCAAAAATCATTGTTATCTGATCTGTCTGTCGTCTTTATACACAAGCGTATCCTAATCGTAGACCTCCTCATCACTGCACGTTTACCAGGCTTCATCAAAGGCTACATGAATCTGAAACATTCGAAAAAAGACACCGCGAAGTTCGAACACCCGAATTAGTATTCTCCTTCATACTGGACTACATCAATAAAGATTCTACAGAACTTACTTCCAGTAGCGGCTCGTGGTGAATTATATTGGGAGGTCAATAGAAAAATTTAAAAATATGCATATTTAAAATAAAAATAAATATCTTATCTTTAAATTGAGCTTTAAATTCTCTTGAAGTTCAGGTCTACTCTTCGTTCTTTAGAATTGGAAAAATGCCGAATGACACGTTCGTTAAAATTGCACGCACATTCCTTTTATAAACGATTTCTCGATACTTAACATTGCTAAAGCGGATAGTTTATCTTGGCCCAACTCCTTAACAAAATTTATAAGCCTTTGAAAAAACCCTGGATTTTCAGACAAAGCCGTTTCATCATGGCCACATAGTGCCAGCTCAAATGCCCCACAAAATTATACACAATCTATAATTTTGTTTAAAATATAACGATTTTTGGATACATTTTCATTAAAATCTCTTAGGGATTTTCTATAAGCTGTGTCTAGCTGAGTGCGAATATCAAAACTTCCGACCATAGCATAGTTCAACGAACATTTCACGCGATCTGCAGAAAACGCATGTTTTTTTATTTTTCCTTTTAAGTGTTTTAAGTCTTTAACACCGATCTTGCACCATAATGAGTCCGACGAGTCCTTAGAAAACAACAAACAAACATAACAGTAAAATGAGTTAGAGACTTCACAACCACATATCCATTTAGCTATATCGTACATACTTTTGCGAAAGTTTCGATGAACCTCTTTATTTTTGTCTTTACTAGTTTTTCGTATACCAAGTTCTGGCAAATTGCGACCACTTCCCTTGAATTCGGTTATTTTCTCAAAATTAAGTTCGTTAGCACTCTTTAGTTGTTTAATTTTTTGCACTACCGACATTTTATTTCATGTACATTCACAACTCAAACATAGACCACCTTGAAATTGGTTATTTTCGCAAAATTAAGTTCGTAAGCACTTTTTAGTTGTTTATTTTTTTGCACTAGTCACTACCAACATTTTATTTCCTGTATATTTCCAACTCACACATGGATCATACAAATAAAAAAATATGTATTACAAAAAACAGAATATAAATCAATTTTCATCGACTAAAAACGTCCGAAACAATATTGAGTTAGAATATGGACTATGCGACCTCTGAACAATTGAACTTCCGCATGACGTAATGCCGCGACTGATCGATCGAATTATGAGAAGAGACCGGCTGAGGACCCAAGCCCAAATCGCGATTTTATATTCCATTTGCTATCACGTTCGGCTGCCGCTCGGTACCTGTGAAATCTTCGTGTACTTTCGTCAAGCTTTAAGGTAATCAGTAACGTGACCTGACGCGACCGGCATGACGCGTATGTGCCATAAGCGGTGGTCCGCAAACTGTGACGCAGTTTTTAAGTGAATCGCCGAAGAACCGCGAGAAAATGACTCTTTCGCGATCGAAACGATTAATATTATTAAACCTGTGTTCTGAATCAGAATCAGATGATGCTGAAGAGGAAATTTTACTTTATTTATTAAGTTCTGAATTAGAATCAGATGATGCTGAAGAGGAAATTTTACTTTATTTATTAACAAAAAAGAAATTCAAATCACCTAACTAGTGATGCCGTCGAGTAGAGAAATTATCGTCTCTCGTCTCGTCTTGTCTCGTCTCGTCGAGACGAAAGAAGGAATTTCTCTGGTGGTTTTATGGCGAGACAAGACGAGAGGAGATGCCTCTCTCGACAAGAAATTATCGTTTTCTCTCGAGCTCTCTCGACATATTGACATAAAATAAACCCTTAAAATGGACTACACATTCAATAAATTAAATATAGAGAATACCGATACTTGCCTTGTGTAAAAAACGATCATACACTATACAGGCTGATTGAAATTAACTTTGCACTATCATTGCTAATTTGTTTATAATTTTTGAAAATATGAGGCTGGTTAAATTACCAAACCAGTAGCACATTTTCTGGTGAACATTTGACAATGATTTTAGATAGGCATTGATCATCATCGGTTCTTCTACACTTGAGAGGATACATTCCTTGTATAACAGTTGCCGTTATTGAGAGTTTTAAATTAATTAAAAAAATTAAAAACTGTCCCAATTAGATCTATGAGAACATTGTCAAACGCCCTACACAGTTATTGCAAAATATACAAAGATTTCTTTTTAATCAGATTGCAGACCTATCTTTGAAATATTTAGATAACGTGGCGTACAGGGTTATATGTTTATAATTTGCCCCCCCCCTAACTTTATTATTTTTATTAAAGATAGGGAGCCGATTTTTTCACTGGATTGTAGAGAATCGACTGAATGTATTTAACGGTAATAGAAATACGCACTGAATCAAAATTATATTTTTAATGCACCATCTTGTATATTGCACATTTAAATTCTACCCAGAAAACTACGATTTCTAATTATTTAGATTTTTCTATTATCTTTAACTGCTTTTGAGATATTGACAGTTGAAAAATTAAAATTTGCATTATGAAGGACTGTCAAATCTCAAACAATTCGCACTTTGCAATCTTAGTTTTTAAAACTCTATTTAACGACACTAATGTTGAACCAAACGGAGAATTTAATTTTTGACAATGCCAACAAAAATCAGCATTTTCGCAATAAATGTGAGATACATTTTCAAAAACTAAGATACGAAACCTCAAACTATTTTATTTTAATTTGATCCGACGAGATTTGACAGCCTTTGAAAATGCCAATTTTCTATTTCTTAGCTGCCATTATCTTGAAAACAGGTAAAAAGGTAAATTCTAAACATCAAAAGTTCTTATTTTTTCAAATTGAATCCAAATCTGCAACAATATACATAGAATATTCCCTTTTAAAAGATATAAGTTTAAAACATGCGTTTTTGTGGAACAGCCTGTATCATATTTCGGTAAAAAAATTAGATAAATCTCTTCCATTCCTTAAGAGTTACCAAGTTTGGTTAGGTAAAAACTATGTAATTTAACAAACCTCGTATCTTTAATAGTAAATAAGTTAAGAACAACATACGTAGGTTAATTTAAAAATCTAGGCAACATTTTGATTTAGCATAGTTATTTTTTCGATTCGCGTGTCAAAGAGATAATTTGACAGAATCAATATTGTTAATTTAACCTCACAAACTTCATATACAATAATAAAGACAAATATAAGCAGGTATATAACAAACGAAATAAAAAACAAAAATACTTGTTTAAATTTATATCTGTTACAAACAAATTAACAAAAATATAAAAATGATCAAAAATAAAGTTTTTCTCCAGATATACACTGTGCCTGTGAATAAATAAAAAAGCGATGTAATCGAACTAAAATTTCTGAGTTAAAATTTAGTATTTTCAGAATATTACCGATTCCAGGCAAAGCAATTTTTGGCATATGCAAATATTTTTAAAATATGCCTTGACAAGTATATTAACCCATTTCCTGAAGTGTATATAAAGTGAGTTTTTTGTAAAAGATATCAAATGACTATATATGAAAAAGCTGTCTAAAATGAATAAAAAAGCCCTCATTTCAAAGTTTAAATGAATGGGATTATTTTGGCTGTTTCGTATACTTAATACATTTTTTACTGTAGATAAATTTTTTCCTTAAAATGTGTAAAAATAAATTTTGATAAGCACCAAATAATAATTTAATAATAATACGCACATAAATTGTTTTTAAATTTGTGTAGGTATTAATATTAATCATATTGAAAATTTTCTACCCGATTTTTTTATAATTTAATAATGCGCGTTGATAGGTTTTCAAAAAAAAATCAGTGGATTTTGCTATAATTTTTGTTTTTCTTACCACGTGTGTTACATTACGGAAAAGAAATAAAAAGCCTCCTAAGGTAAAAATAAATATAGCGTCCATAAGAGTAGAAAAATTGATGATGGTTTCATAAAAGTGAAATTTTCAAAAATCAGCATTAAACCGTTCCGCAGGTTGTTCTGAGTTTTGTGGAATGCTACCTAAATTCAACGCTTTATTATTTTCTAAGGTATAATACCGGTTGAAATTATGAGATATAACTGGAGTTCTATTTAAATCATAGTTTAATAGCTTTCACTACAAACTTTATTTTTTCTATACCTTCTAAATCCGTAAATACTGAACTTTGATTTTTAATCAATGAAAATAGTTTTTTAAATAAAATTCTTAACATTTTAACTGAAGCTACCGAGCGGTCGCTTTTTTTATGTTTGTTTAAGGAAAAACCGAACATTGGAAAGAATTATTTTTGTGATTTTAATATCAAATTTATGGGGGCAAACATTTTCCCTTTATTGTGCATAGGGTGGCTAAAGACTTAGGGACAGCACTGACCACCCAACTATATTAGTTTTAACGATGAGGACAGTATTTGGGTAATTCAGATTACATTTCTTCACAGCTGGAGATTTATCGATTTTCAGGACTTGTGGGTTTTAACAATGATAAAGATATTAACTTATTTTCTGGCGAGATAAATTTTAAAAGTATACGGGCTAGCCTATTTTGTTGATAGCTAAGGATAGAGAGGAATATATACGTTTTTATAGGGTTGACGCCTCGCGATTTCAAATCAATCCAATAATCATTTATATGTGGTCTTACACTTGTACTATTATGTTTTTGTTAATATTGTTATCATTATTATTTCATTAATATTACCATTATACCCATAAAGCTGATATATGAAAGAAATTAAATACATTTGTACATAGGCGAACTAAAGGTCACAGTGGCGGCGATTCGTAAGTCCTCGAACTAGTAACAATCTGGGGGCAACCATTTTTGATTATTATTTAGAGTAACGTAAAATTACTTGCACGGAATGTAGATATATCTCTTAACAAGAAGTAAGTAGCTATTTACGTAACTATTTAGAAAATGCGATTTATCTAAGAAGTTCAATAAAATGTATGATGGAAGAGCGCAGAGAATTTTTAAAAAAAAAGCTCGAATTACTCACAATAAAAGTTTCTATGTGTTTAATACAATATATTTTTTAATGTTAATACAAACATCTTTTTATTTATTTAAAATGATAAAATAACCAAGTGCACAACTGTTTATAACAATTAAACAAGTTTATCATATTACTTGTCAACTTTCTAAAATTGCAAAAGTGTTTATACATATTCAGGTATTTATTTCGTAATTACGAAAAGTAAAATGCTTAGTCATTTCCAACAATTTTGAAAACTCTCTCTTCCTTTAGTAAATAGAAAAAACATATTTCCAAATCAGTTCTATTGAGTAGGTACATGCTTAAAAGTTATCTTTAACGCAAATGAGTTAATATTATCAAATATTAATAATTGTATAAATAAAGAAGATATAGTCCTTTATTTGCTTTAACCCCTTTTCCCGTCACTACGGAAGCTACTGGTCGCCCGCAAAACTGCAGACGCGGTCTGAACCTTACAGTATTCTTTTTTCCGTCTGAAGTCTGAACTATTAATAACTACAAGAATATTACAATTTGTCTTCAAAACTAATACCACATATCTTTGGGGTCTAATTTCTGTCTTTTCTAATATAGCATATTCTAATATACAATATATTTTTGACAGATTTTATTTTATACACATAAAAATGTGAGCTAATATTTAATTTTGTCTTGCTAAATATTTCTAAACATGAATACATTTCCATGAATTTAGTTTTCTTTCAAAATATCAAAACCGGTTTTTACATAATAGATACCTCAAGAACGCCGGAAATTCAATTAGCAACAGGGCCTGTGATTTGACGTAAATATTTTGTCGATAAATCGAGAGAATCGAGACGAGACGAGAGAGACGTCCTCTCGAACGAGAGATGGCCTCTCTCGAGCGAGATAAGCCCTATTATCGTCTCGTCTCGACGGCATCACTACACCTAACAAGTATATATCTTTTTTGTTAATATATTTGTTATGTCCCTATAAACTGTTTAAATGCCATATTTTTAACAAAAAATAAAAGGAAAACACCTGTGCAAAAACAATCTATACATACGCGAAGCACGAAAAACTGTGCCTGAACTACAGCGGCACACGCTGATCAGATCACGCGCGATGCGGCGCGTTCCGCTTCGTTGCCAATTTGCGCTGTTCTATTTACGCGATATACGCGACTCAGTTTGCACCGGTTGAACGAATAATTTATTTTCTGATATATTTTTGGGGGGTCATGACCAAATGACCCTATGGAAGAGCCGCCACTGCTTACTTCAGAAATTCACCTTTACATTGATAACTGTTAGGGGCAAAAAAATCATGCTCTAGTAACAATGCTCCTTGCCCTGATACAAAGAGATTCTCTAAAATCCTGCAATATTTTCCCGTAAGAGGGCGCTGCCGTGCGATAGGGGACTTTTTATGATAAAAAGAGAACTTAAAAGACGGGATACAATTTTTTCTGTTCATAATTTGACGGAAGTGCATAAAAGAATATTATTTTGGTTAGACACGAGACCCAAATACAATTTGTCTGGCACCGGTACTGACCGTTTCATGTCGAATAAATTATACTTTTTACGACCATCCAAACATTAAAGACGCAACAATGGAAAATACAAATGACGTTCTAAATCATTACAAAATATATGATTTCCGTTATTCCCAATAGCTACATATGTGATACTAAAAATGCGAGTAAGTGGCACCTTCTTGGCTACGGTCTTAAAGGATTTATTGGATCTTTATTTTTTCATGTAAAATGTATAATAAAATTTAATAAAAAGTAGTGACAACACGTCTGCGGGTAGACGCTTTAATTAAAAAAATATATACCAAGATCTCCTCATATTTCTGGACCATCATAATATCAAGTTAACGATGGAAATTGAATCTAATAGAACAATTCCCTTTCTAGATGTATGTGTTTAAAGGAAGGAAAATGGTACATTAGGAAATTCTGTGTATAGAAAACCGACGCATACAAATAGATACTTAAAGGCAAATTCTCATCACCATCCAGCACAAAAGAAATCGGTTATTAACTCACTAGTATTCAGAGCTATTTCGATTTCTGATCAAGATTCTTTAACATCGGAAACATCGAAACTGACCGAAGCTCTCAGAGGGAATGGCTATTGCACTGAAGATATTACGCGTTCAATTAAAAGATATAGTAAACCAACTCCGCCAAAGGAGAATGATAAAAAGCCACCATTAGGTAGTGTTATTCTTCCCTATATACATGGCACTACACACAAAATAGGACGATTACTTCGGCGGTCCAACATATGTACAATCTTCAATACACATAAGAAGATTGGACAATGCTTGCGATCCCCGAAAGATCTTGTACCTTTCCAAACAGAAGAAGTATATAAAATTCCTTGTTCCTATGGAGAAGTGTATGTGGGAGAAACAGGACGCTCAATATCAATTAGGCTTAAGGAACATGAACGATGTATTAAAAAGAAACAAATTGTTCAATCTGTTGTAGCTAAACACCAGCATAACACTGGCCATTTCATAAATGTAAAGGAAACCAAGATTCTAACGTCGGTTCCAGGTTTTTATAAACGAAAAGTTAGAGAATCTATTGAAATATTTAAACATACAAAAAAATTCAATAGAGACACGGGTTGCGGTCTACATCACACGTGGAAACCGATCTTAACACAGGGTCACGGTTCGGCGAGCACAAGTCGGGTATAAAAGCCTGTCTGAATCTCTTCGAGTTCATTCAGTGTTCAGATCTCGTGGAGTAAAGATCCCTGAAGATGCCTCGTGCAATCGAAGGCGAAACGTCGGATAGTAATTCCAATTTGACACGGTCTAATCCCAAGAACCATGATTTCTTAATATATCAAGATTGCTTAAGTGGGAGCTACTGGCTAACGATTTTAATTTTGTTAATTTTAGTTAGTTCCGGGTCCATCAATATCTAAATCCGCCCCTGGATAATATGGTAGAAGATACATTCAGCCTGAATCAAACAGTAAAAAATATCGTTGCTTTACCTGATAAACCTACCTATGTGTTGGGGAAAGTACCAATAAAACAAAAAATAACCGGAGGAATAAAAATCGTGTAAAGTTTTTTGAAAAATCCTACAAAGATTGAACGATGTATTAAAAAGAAACAAATTATTCAATCTGCTGTAGCTGAACACCAACGTACCATTGACTATATTATAAATGTAAAGGAAACCAAGGTTCCAGGATTTTATAAACGAAAAATTAGGGAATCTATTGAAAATGTTACCAAACAAACAAAAAATTTCAATAGAGATACGGGTTACGATCTTAACAGCGCAATTTTTCTAGTGCGTCTCTACCACAATTAGTTATGACACACAATTTGAAATCAATCCACTAAGTAGTTTTTCAGGTTGAATTTTTAAAAGTTTTATTAAACCATCATTTTGTTTCGCCATCTTGGATTCGTACCAAAATTTTCCTATATTATAACTGATTTTTTTGCAAAATTTGAGATAAACTGGATAAGTATTTTTTTCACTAGGCCGTCATTTAGTTTTGCTCTATTGGACGCTTATCAACATTTTTACCAGAGCATCCTCATACGACCCTTAATTTTTGACCCAAATTGGAAGTCAATCGAGGAATCGGTTTTTTAGCTATGCCGCGAACAACCAGACCGACAGACAGACAGACCGACGGAATTGAGAAAACATGTTTATCGGTATTTAGGGAGCCAGAAGCGTGGAAATCTGAAAAAATCTCGGAGGTTGGTTTTTTTACGATTACAATACTTCTCTTTTAGGAGGGAAATAAAAAGCCAACTTGAATATTTTTGATTTGGCATTTTTGGATGTACTTCCGTTTCATTACAAGTTGGCAATACAAAGTTTTATAACCACTAAATAATACAGTTATTAAAAACTTCTTTTCGTTTTTTTTGAAAAGAGGTTTTACGGCTTATGTCCTTCCTGGAAAACCCGATTCAAATATTATTTATATTCTTATAGTAATTATGCCCAGTTTCTAGTCACAATATAAAAAAATGCTTCTTTAAAACATTTTATTAAAACTGACGTTTCGACCTAGAATATATTTTTTTAGCATAAGACGTAGATTGAATATAATTCCATTTATATGTAAATATAAACCAGTTCACTTTTTATTTGCACAAACACTTTAAAATAAGTGTAACCGTTAAGTCGCAAAGGTTCTTGAGGTTCATTAAATTTGCAACGTTTTTTATGTTTTAATTTAATTTTTGAAGTTTGAAGTTTTACACTATATTTTTTTATGTAGCGCAATCTTAAATGTTATGCTTTAATTAGCATAGACCGGATATGTAAAAGCAATTTATTAAAACATTTTAAATTTATCACGGAAACTCTAGCGGAAAAAGTTCAAAAAATAGCCATTACGCCATTTTATTTATTAGAATATGCTTAGAAGAAATAATTTTTGAAAAATTCATCTAAATTGGTCTCCCGGGAATCAATGTTCATTGTACGTAGAACCATGGTAATTAAAATTATCATTACAAAGTGTCAAAAATTAAAATAATTAGTAAAATTTTAGTTCGTGCGCCTAAATAACCTGAAAACCATATAAAACACGATACTTTTAGATAACTCACTCCTTCCATGCGTTTAACTTATCGACACAAGAAATTTTTTCTGTTAAGAATAAAATTATTTAACATTTCCCGGAACCATTACGATTAATAATAACAGAAACAGGATTACTAGGTCCCTAGTCGGAAGTTTAACGGCCATTCGGACAAATAATTCTGCTTTTGATAAGCTTATTCAGGTATAGGGTCCAAAAATCATGGAACATTATACCGACAAGCTTTTAAGCATTTTTCATCTTCTCTACCGGCACAATTGAGATGCTTAAAGGCTTGTCGGTTAATAGTCGGTAATAGAGTCTCTATTCGGACGCGAGAAAGAAAGCTTCGAAAATGCCAAATGTGGTTTTGGCGAAACGTCAGCAAAACTGTTTTTTTCAGAACGACAGTAGTGAACGGATGTACACCCGGAATGAAAACACATTATATATATATATATATATATATATATATACAGATGGCGCCACTTGTTGCCTATTTCCCTCTGGACTTTTAAAGTCGAATGGCAAGACGCCTTGTTTGTTTCAGAGTTTGGGTATTTCGTTTTTAATACCGATACCCCCAAGGAAACTGCCTGACGAGCCTTGCCGGGGTAGATACCACGGTGGCAGATGGCCCTTGGCCCTGGAAGCAAACAGCGTCATGTTTTGGTCGATTCTCTACAAAATGGCGAAGGTGTTATCCTTCCTGTGAGTTATTTCGTTTGTTTAACTTTTTACGACCAAGAACCGTACAGAAATTGAAATTTCTGTTTCTCTTCTATTTTTGCACAGATGTGTCGTCTTGTGCTTCAAAGTAGGTCGCATCTAAAACGATTTAGTTGCACCATAGTACATAGCGATTGCGCCACTGGTTGCCTATTTCCCTCGTCGACTTTCAAAGTCGAATTGCATGACGCCTTGTTTCAAGGTTTGGGTATTTCGGTTTAAATACCGATACCCCTCCAAGGAAACTGCCCGATGAGCCTTGCCGGGGCAGATACCACGGTAGCAGATGGCCCTTGGCCCTGGAAGCAAACATACCGTCATGTTTTGGTCGAGGCTCGACAAGATGGTGAAGGAGTAATCCTTACCGTGAGTTATTTCGTTTGTATAACTTTTTACGACCAAGAATCGCACAGAAATTGAAATATCTGTTTCTCCTATATATATATATATATATATATATATATATATATATATATATATATATAAGGCGAGCAGTCCATGGAAGCAAGAAAAGCAGTGCTTCCCCAAAAAAAAATTACAAAACATCTTCTAAAATGTTATTTTTGAAATAGGAAACCATTAATTTAGTTTATATTAAAAATGCTAAAATATTATCTTAGTTATCAAGCCCATAATAAATACGGCCTTGACTCCGATTGACCGAGCCGCAATAGAAATTGAATAGAACCTATGCAGGCCGCTAGCTTCTCTGCAGCCAAGTCCTGTATGCTTGATTTCCTGTGAATCGAGCCAAAGGTTACTGAACTTTCCACCGGCTGTTTGCAATTTTTGCATTTCAGTCGCGTGCTTTAAGTGGGAACGGAAGCTATCGTTGGAGTAGGTTCGTTGTTTGAATCCGTGTGTTGTGTGATACGTACGTCGCGTCATGCATGGTGCGATATGGAAGACAATAATACGGACGTGGGTATGCAAATACCGTCAACTTCGGCTGTCGGTATAACATTGAAAATGTTGGAGAATTTAGAAAGAAGAGTGTGTGGGAATGTGTGGTATGTGTCTTAATAATAAAGGGATTTTCAACATTAAAGTTCGCTGATAAACTTAATAATTTCCCAAGGAAGGGCAAAACCGTCTATGAAAAATTTAACCACAAAAATGAAAAACTGTATTAGACATTTTTATCCGGAAAAACAATACGAACAATTTAAATGGCTAACAGGGTGTGAAAATATAAGTAAATTATTTTGTTGGCCATGTTTACTTTTTAAAAATGAAAAAGGTCTCTGGAATAAAACTGGTTTTTCCGATTTAAACAATTTCCACAAAGCTGTAAAAAGACACATTATGTCCAAAGCGCATTTGCAGGCCGTCATAAAAGAAAAAGTCTTCGGCAAAACAGAATTGAACACACCGTTAATAAACAGTTGGAAATTAGTCACCGCCAACAGAATGAACTAGTCGATACAAATATGCAGATATTAAGAAGATTTATCGATGTTGTTTGTTTTCTCGGACAGCACGAATTGGGATTTAGAGGTCATGACGAAACAAAGGTTGGTTCAAATAGAGGAAATTTTCAAGATTTACTTAGTTTAATGGCTAAATATGATAACTGCTTAAAAAATCATTTAGAGCAGTCTAGCGTTTTTCGCGGAAAGTCGATTCGAATGCAGAATGATTTAATTTCCGCTGTTGCAACCATTATTCTAAAAAGAATCAAGCAGGAGATTGGCGAGGCGCGGTTCATTGCTATTGTTCTGGACGAAACAACTGATATCACTAATTTTAGCCAATTATCTATAGTAATACGCTACGTTAAAACAGACGGAAGTATTCAAGAGCGATTTTTAGGTCTTAAGAATATATCCGAAAAGATTATATACCGTAGTTTATAACGTTACTAAAGAAATTAATGGAGAGAAAAAATTAGCTATGATGGAGCTGCAGTGATGGCAGGACAATTAGGGGGTCTAAGTAGCTCCTACTAGGTGGAACTATAATGAAAGACTTGTGTTAACAGTATCTGAAAATCGTGAATCACTGATTGAACTATTTGAGAATATAATAAAAAATAATGAAACGTGGGACTCAGAAGCAATAAATAGTTCGAGGGGGTTTTTGGACTGTTTGAAACAAGATTTTAATTTTAATTATTTTCAGAAATATTTCCATTCTCGGACAATGTTTTTAATATATTACAAACTAAAACAAATGATATTGCTTTTTGCCTAAAAGAAGTGGATGATTTTAAGTCCATGTTAAGCCAAAAAAGAGATGACTTTGACCTATTTTGGGAGAAAACGAGGACGTTAAATGTAGAGCCACAAGCCAAGCGTCTTCGAACAGATAAGGTCGGAGATGTTCAAACATCATACAGACGCCTCTTTTATAAAATAATCGATCAAATTCAGCAACAAATAAACTATAGTGTTACTGCGATCTGAACTAAAAGTGATTTACGAAACTGATGACATTAGCTCAAAAAATAACGCTAAGGAACTAATGCAATTTTTAAAAGACAAGGAGCTGGAAGATGCCTACACCGAAGTGTCGAAATTGTGTGAATTAGTATTGACAATACCTGCCACAAGTTCAGTAAAACGCAATTTTTCAACACTTAAACAAACAAAAAATTTCATGACATATTTATTCCATAAAATAAATATATCCTTAACACTTATACACACTAATAAAAACTTATGTGGCGAGTGGAGCCAGAAAACCATAGGCGGTCCCCCCGAAAACTTTAAAAAGAACTTTACCAGAGTTTAGGGAATTTAAGCCAGCATTTAAGATTGCCGATAGATGCTTCGAAAATTTTATTGTGACTGATAAAACTATCGAAATATCGATACCTAGCCCTATATCGATGCATATCTACAAATATCTATATATCAATAACTATCGATATATCGATAACTATCGATAGTTATCAATAACTATGGATAACTATCGATATTTTCTTAATTTACCTATTGTTATTCTATATACCGACACATCGAAAAAAATTCCCATCCCTAATCATAATACTTTAGAGTGCGCGTATTTCAGATTTAATTTTCACTGTTTTGGTTTATGGCTTTACTGATTGATTTATCGGCGAACCTGAACTAACCTAACACTAACGGGACAGATCCACCTAACAGTATGCGTTTTGTAGTTTTCCAATCCTAACCTAACCCAAACTATATTTTTATTAATTATACGTTTTGTCAAAAAGTCATCCACCTGCCAGGAAGTCCATACTGAATATTCAAGAAAACTTGTGTATACTCCGCGGAAATAACCGACCGCGACGTACCAATGGAAGGACACTGAACAATGTCGTAATTGACACAAACCGTGTGCCTGTCTGTCTCCACAGACATGGTGAGTTAGACAAGTAGGCAAAAGCAATAATGTAAGGTTATAATAATGTTCATTCATGGCACAGGGATTATGAAAAAGTAATTCTATAGAAACACTATAAAATATTGAAATATATTTATAGCAAGATTTAATATAGAAATCGTTTAAATGTCAGTTACTAGCAAATTCTGAAAATTTTCCCATGGATGCTTAAATAATAAACGCCCTTGTTACAGACAAGCAAAAATCGAAGCTAGTGATATATTACCAAAAAATACGACTGGAATTCTTATTTCAAGTCAAGGGTAGAATGCATATATCATAACAAAATAATTTAAATAAAAAAGATTATTTTGCACTTTTTATGTGCTATAGAAAAAAAAGTGTTTCGTAGTTATTTTTTAACTATAATTTGTTTTTTTACTTTTTAGTCTTAAAATATCTTTTGTGTCTTAATGTGTTAGACTTGTCAAAGCTGATTTCGATGGTACCAAATTAGGTATTGTTCTCGTCAGAACAAACTAAATGAGGCCAAACTCGAGGGGTTGACTAGCTGATACCAGAGGTACCAGTGGGTTAACATCGACCAATACCATCTGGTACAGTTGAGCTGATCAGATCAGCAGTTAAAAGTAGGTTAAAATCGTCTTCCTAGATTTATTTACATAGAGTTAAGTCCAGCTAATAAAAGCGTGTTTAAAACCCGCAAGACATGATGAATTTATTACATTTATTGCATATAAACCTCAACTTGAGAAAATCATTGACAGACATATATATATGGGGAAATAATATGGTTGCCAAAACACATTTTTATTGATTATGTTTGAAAATGTAGCTGTACTACAAAACTGTAGTCACGCCTACGTGTAAAAAATATAACATGTGATAGTTAACAAAGAAAATGTCTCGTTTTTTGCATTTGTTATGATTAAATCCTAAAAAAAAATTTTTGATCGTTTAGTAGTTTGAATTTGATTTCTTTTTAGCCGCCTGCATGCTCACTGAAAGAAGGATAATGTGTTTAGTCTATGCGTATATGTTAAGTATGTTTGTCTGTTACTACCTTCAGCCTAAACGCTTTGCCGATTTTCATTAATGATGCATTAAAAGATTCGTCTATCTAATGCAAGTGAAAGCTAATGAACACTAAATGAAAGCTAATGATATAAACTGTTTATATCATCTGCTGATGATGCTAACTTGGTTAGCGAAACGCGCGTCCAGAACGTAACAAGTTGTGGTGTAGTGTGGTTAGAACTCTTGTATTTTGATCTATCTTCCACCACAGGTTCCAGTGTTAGGACTTAACAAACAAAATGTAAAATCTTCAAAATAAAATCTATAAAAATACGCAATCGTAACCACAACCTATCACACGATCCACATTAAACACATCAACTGACAAAAATATTTAAGTTTCCTCGGCGCGGCTGTTGTCCCAAACTTTGCCAACGTAAGCAGTATCTTACCTATGCGCCCCTATGCGAATTTGATCGGGAACACTCAACAAGGTCAACGCGGGCCGCCAGCCGTGATCGATTCCAAATGAAATGAAACCTCTCCGGAGATCGCGGTGCGAGGCATGGATAGTGCGTCGTGGAATTAAGAGAACGGTCAAGGAGTTTATACGCTTAGAATAATAGAGGGAATTTCCAAATTAAAAAAAAAATTAAAAAATATAAATTAGGTATTATTTTATTTATTTGTTTCTGTTTGGAAATATTTATTGGGGAGTCACTGACCATTTGACCTAATGGAGGAGTCGCCACTGGTAAGAGCCAATATTGTATCAAAGACCGATCGCCCAAGCAGTTATAGGTCCGCAGTTATTAATCGATAAGTGCAGGCAATAGTTTAAAACTGAAAATAAATATTAAGAGACTTTTGAACCAAAAGCCAGTTATGATTTTGGTCTCCTCTAAACTCATAATTGAAAAGATTTATTTTGAGATCTGTAGGGCGTACCGTTTTAAAATCGGAAGGGTTCCCAGTGACTCAAATCTTTTCTCAAATAAAAATGTCATGCAATCTTCCGATCGCGCCCAAAAACAATAGACTGGTAGAACTTATAGCGAGACCCGAAATCCGTACGGCAGTTTTCGGACATTGGTTTTTATTTCAGAGTTTTTAGTTTTGCGATAGCGTGGCAACCGGAACCCTTGCCGTCAACCGTTTTTCATCATCGTAAACCCCCGGTTGTCTACTAAAAAGTACCAAAATTCACCCGTTACCTGTACGTTTAGAAACAGCGAAGTTTCGAAGGTCACAAAACGCGTTTCCCAGAGAAATTTCTCGGATAGTAGTAAACAATAAATAGACCGGCGTTCCAGGACTATTAGAACTATGTTTGACGAGAAGAACCTGATTTCGGATTCGTGGTCGAGACCTCAAAATTTGTCATTTCAACAAAAAAATAAAAAAAACAAGACAGGTTTGTATAGAATTATCGATACCTGGCAACATTATCAGTAAATATTACTGCTACGCAGCGCCACGAAAATTAAAAATGAAGAAGCGAAATGTTAGATTGGAGTATAACCTCAGTTTTTGTTTGTTTATTGTTTATACTGGAGAAGTACGTAGTTTTTAATTTGTTCATTGCTTTTAGAGCAGTTTGAAAAAATAATTTAACTTGTTTTTTTCTGACTAAAGCTCTATTAACCGAATGTTGAATCCGGATCTCGATACAAACCCAAAAATACGATTATTATTTTCATGAGTTGTCTGGATTCGGATCAATACCATAAAATGAACCATAAAAACAAAACATAGGTTACATTGGGGGCAATCCAATTCGATGTGGGAGCAGAAGGTCGCGAGTTATAGTTAGCAAAGCACAAAGCAATATGCTTTGTAGTTAGTAGTTACAAAACATTTATTTCCATTGTAAATGTGAGAAGTGTGGTCAAATAATTTTTGTTCATTTTTGTTTTATTAAACTGATTTTATATAAAATGCCAGTAAATATTTTTAGAATCTTGAATACTGTCCTTTATAAAAATTCAGTTTAATGGATAAAAAATAAGTACATAAAATCAAATTCTGACACTTGAAATTATATTTTGTGAAGTGATGCGCTCTCTTTAACTTCTATATTAAATTGGATTGCCTTTATATTCCTTAAATCTGATATCCCACCATACATACTTATAGATAAAATAGATTTTGTTTAAAAAATAGGAAAACGAAAGAAAATTTTCAAACCCATTCCATTGTCATTAAAGTGATGAGTTTTTACTTTGGTATGCTTTGGCTTTTATACCTCTTTATTTTCATCTCATACACTCACATTCTAGGTGGCTTTAATTTGACCTATTTTATTGTCATCTAGCACCGTCACTCATATTTCTTGTGACTTGAATTGTGGTATTTCTGTATGCCATGGAGCTGTTGTTCCCACACAGAGAGAGGTAATTTTAGGTTTCTTTTATGAATAAATTGTTTACAATTTAATGTGCCAATAGAGGCCATTATTCTGGAAACCTAACTACCAATAATGATTTGACTTGAAGTCCATAAACATAAATGTATCCTGAACATAGCTACAAACGAAATGGAAGTAGCTGTTCAAAAAGTAAAAAAAAGATGTGGTGATGAACTAAAACCTACAACTAAAAGGTTTCAAAAAGAAATGGAGCTGCTGTTAAAATCTGGATTGGAATTTGAAATCATAGCTCCAAACTTTTGGAGCCAGGCATAAGACATTAGGAGTTGTTAAATGTAAAGGCCTTGAAGCTATAAATCTACCAGAAAACCTGAGCAACAATTTTGTTTTGGATCAAGATGGGTATAAAGAAAAATATTGTGTACAATGACAGAGTGCTCAGATTTTTTTTTGTGATTGTACTTTTAAAAGGTGTTGCCCTCAGTTTGCACAACTGTAAACCATTCACGGCAAAATTAGAAGTACTTCGACAAGTATGAATTGTATTCCCCTAGTATACCCTTTGCTGTCAAACCAGACAAAGAAAATGTATATGAGGTTATTTTTTTTGCTACAAATGACACCTTGGAATCCAATAAATTTTGAAACATTATGACATACCGATCATTAATTCTATTAGAAAAAGTTTTCGTGAACCAAAGCTGCAGGAGCGTAATTTCCACTTTAACCAGTGCCTATGGAGAAAATGTCAAGAAACTGGACTTAACAAAAATTGTTACATCTTCTGGAATCTAATGGAAAACTATAGCACAAATAAACTTATTGAAGAATTCAAAAATTAACAGTGGCTGAATAATAATATAATATACTACAATCTATGTGGACATGCTACAAAAAAAGACACAAAACAAATTCGCTGGAAGTTTGGCACCATCAATAATCAGAAGATAAGCAAAATTCATCCAAACCTCATTAAACTTGTGTCAATATTGAAATCTGAATCCTTAGTAAGAGTGTGTAAAACAAGTTCATTTATATATGACATCAAAAGAGAGTACGAAAAGCTCGATGAAAAGGCACATGGAAGTTCAAAATAATGTAAGCAATTAACTAAGGAAAAAATAAGCATAGGTCGTTCTTAAGACACTTAAGTTGTAAAATTGTAAATGTGACATTTAGGTTATTATATTGTATATATAACAGTTCCCTAATTTTGTACATGTAAATAGACGGACAAAACATATTCTAAATAATATAATACATATAAATTGAAGAATTGTTTATCAAAGTTTTAAAGAACTAATATTTTGTACTTTTTTCTATCTTAGGTATTAATGTTAATGTAACTAGAAATGTAAGTGTACAAACTGACAACAAACAGGTACAAAACCAAAGCTGTATCAACTGATAATGTACGAACTGGTGACTAACCTTGCTATCATCAACATTCATGATTTAAATGATTTAAAAGATAAAACAGTTTATCTAATTTGTTTTTGTTCCCTTCCAAAAATGAATAAACTAAAATTTTTACTGATTTAAATATGAAGAACATATTTCAGAAGCATATTGAATGTACTGATTCTAATTTATATGTTCTAGATGTCAGACATGGAAAATCTTCTTGACAGTTCATTAGAACTTACTTTTGACAAGTATGAAATGCCAAAGTACCTGCAAAATATTTTTAAAGCTTCTGGATATTTCTCAGTTGGTGCTCTGGTTAACCTGACCACTGAAGATGTATCAAAAATCGAACAATTTGCCAAAAATACATTGCCTTTAATATACACCGATATAGAACCGAAAGTGAGTTTAGATGATTTATATGGACCTTTTAAAAATCACTGCAGTAAATTTGAAATTTTGCCCGGTTTTAAAAAAGTGTTATTTATGATTTCTGATAGTCTTACTCAGCAACACACCATTGAAGTAAAACTTGCTGCACAAAAAAGGAGATTACAATCAATAGCTTATAATATTCGACCACAAAAAAAACCTTATATGAGCATACAGCAACAGACATTTGCATCACAAACAGATAGACCACAGACTGAAACAGTTTGGGCTAGTGATTCAGAATCAGATGCATCCATGAAGATTAAAACAGAAACAGGAACCCCTAATACAGATGATTTTGAACAGGGTATTTTTGAAAATTCTGCAAACCAAAATGAACTACTACCTGAAATAAATGACCTAGAAAATACTATTAAAAAATGGATGAGGCAGTTTTTGTTAAACCAAAACCATGACAATCCTGAGGTACTAGTAAATACTGTTATTACAGAAGTAGCAAATGATACTGCATATATTTTATGTCCCCTTTGTGAAAGTAAAATAAAAGCCTCGAAGATGGCACGGGCAACATCACATGTATGGATAATGTCAAACTTTTACAGGCATTTTCAAAAGCACTTCAAAATAGAAGACCAACCTAGAGATTACTAAATAATGGACTAGTTACATTTCATTTTTTTTATTCAATTATAATAGGGACAATTTCCATTAAATATCTGCTGCTATGCCATTCAAAGCAACAGTACAAATATTTCTTAAATATCAAAGACGTATTAAGAGATAGAAAACATAAATGTGGTTTTTTATGTTGACATTCGTTTTTGCCTTTTGTTTTTAAAGATAGAAAAAAGGTGTAAATACAAAACCTTAAGATTTTGACCTCGTCTATTTTTTAGTGACAATCAAAAAGCTGTAAAAATTACAGAATATAAGTTTTTTTTAAACAAAAATTTCAGATCATTAAGAAGATAGTTTCTATCACTTTTTACCAATTTCGAATCTTATTATTTCAAAAACAATTAAAGCAAATGTCATCATATATTTTTGAAATCAGGAAGAAAAGATCTCTCCAACAGTCATAGAAATATAGGGTGTTTCATTTAAAAAAATATAAACTAATATAGTATAAGTTTCGCGGTTTTTCAATGCTCTTTTGTTTTTGCCATATCACTAAATATACAGGATGTCACAAATTCAAGGTGGGTTTTTGGAATTGGTAGGAGATACAAGATCAGTTAAATGGGGGAAAGTTGCAATTTACAAAATTCCAAATAGTACCGAAGATATTCGTAAAAAAAATTAAAATTTTGATTTTATTTTTTTCTGATTTTGCAACTTTTTGCTCTCTATAAAACTTGCGACGATCATCAGGATGGCTTTTATAGACCTGTATTTTTATTGCATTCTCAGAATCTTTCAATACTGAAAATAATATATAATCTAATAATCCGTCTTCAATAGTTTCATTGATTTTTTTGTATGTTTCCTTAAAGCTCATGCTCCTGTTTGTATTAATTCTATCTAAATTAATTTAACAATTAAAAAAAGCCCTACCATATTTCATTGATGAGAGGCTTTTTCAAAAGTCGGAATACTTATCATAATATGAATTTATAATTGGTAAAGGTGGCCGTTACAATATATTATGCTTTGTTTGAATATGTAATGCTTTATGGGCTGTTGGCTTGGAGTGGAGCTGCTAATGCACATCTGAAAAGGTTTTTATAGTACAGAAACACGTAATTAGATCAATAAAAATATAAATCTGATGTTTCTGGCAGGCCTATGTCTAAGGAACTTTGTGACATTGTATTCTTTAATAATTTACAATAGTCTAATATTTGTAAAAAATATTATATTTGAGTATGTAATCGCAGCTGTAGTTTCATAATAAAAAATAATGTTGTGCTGTCTCCAAGTAGATTTACTTAGGAATAAGGCAGAAATGAAGTTCTAGAATGTTCTGCCTGTAGAATTTAGAAATTTAAATTTTAGATAATTTAAAACAATTTTATGTGACAATCCTTTACAGATTTTACAGTAGTATACTCACTCATAAAAGACAAAGATGCTTTCTACAATTATTTATAAGACAGAATATGTATATTGTTATATAAATGTTTATGTTAGTAATTGTTAGCCAATATACTTTTTAATATATTGTGATTTATTTTTTTGTAACTTCATTGGTTTACACTGATAATTAATTTTTTTTTAAATTAATTTAAGTGAGTATAAATATTGCATATTTTTTGAGACTAAAATATAACTTTGAATCTGAATGGAACTAGGTAAGTTTTAATATAAATGTGTTTAATAAAAAAATAATGTTCATTCGAAAAAATAAACTACATTTTAAAATGTCTTACATGTATTGCATGTATAATAATAGTAAATTTAATATCATCTTGCTAAAAGATATGAGACGTATCCAGGAAGGCAGTATTTTTAAAATTTAGAACAAAAATGTATGTTATATTGTCAATTTAGAAAACCAATTTAAAAAATGTGCTAACTATGAACAAGTTTGAATAGTCTTTAGGCCAGGTTGAATGTTAAACTTGCAAAATGATGTCAATCTGTCACTATCAAATAATATGACTTCTGCCCCTGATATTCTCATTAGTAGTGAACACTGACATTATTGGCAATTTTGTGAGCTCTACAAAACATTATTAGACAAAGTATTGATTTCTTAAAATTAATTATTTTTTGAAAAACAAATTTCTTTTCATGTTTTCTTAGTATCTGCTTCCTCAAGACTAATAATGGGTATTGGTGTGATTTACATTAAAAATTTCTATTACACTTTAATTTGACCAGTATGAGAATTTGCCTACAAAAGTACTTGAACTTAACATGCAACCATTCCTTCTGTCTTTTCAAAGATATGTGAAACAGCATCCTATCAGGGATTACTTTCTTTTTTTTAATAAAACGCCTTTTTTAATTCCTCCCAACATGGGTTTCTCCAGAATAAATCCACTCATACAGCTCTTTACAGCTATAATGGAGTCCTTGGACTCTGGTAAGACTACTTTGGGAATTTACTTTGATCTGAGCAAAGGATTTAATTTAATGAACCACAAAAATTTATTTGATAAACTGGGGGGGATAGGTGTCAGAGGTACAAGTCTACAATGGGTTAAATCATTTCTACAGGATCCCACACAAGCTGTGTGAATAACTATAATAAATTACACTTATCAGTTAGATTTTATTGCTACTACCAAAGGAGCTCCACAGGGATCTCTTCTCTCACCTCTTTTATTCCTAATTTTTTTGTTCTAGTTTGGGCAAAGCAAATGTGTCTGTAGTGCAGTTTGCAGATGATACTTCAGTTGTGGTATCTAACAGAGATGACAATCTTGCATATGAAACAGCTAAGTTAACCTTGCTGCAGAAAACATGCATAATTGATGCGAACAAAACTTGCTTTTACTTAATGCTCAAAAACAAATTTTATAGACTTAAAAATAAATTCAAACTAATGATCAGCAACCTTTAATAAAAATTAGAAACAAGACAATAAATAAAGTTCAAACTTTAAAATGTGTTGTACTCAATCAAAGAAAAACTAAATTGCAACAGTGAAGCTGGTGATGTAAAAAAATTTCATCTGCAAATTACGTAATTTATAATCTGAGAGACGTAGTTAGTGACCACTCTCTTATATTGTTGTATTATGCATTTGACCACTCTTCTATGCTGTATAGTATTATCTTCTGGGGCACTCATATGCAGACTGCATCTCGGGTATTTTTATATTGCAAAAAAGAGTAGTAAGAGCAATTTGTGGAGCAGGTTATCTTCACAATTGTGCACCACTTTTTTTATAGGTTAAAAACAATGACTGTATACTCTGTTTATTTATATACATTTGCTGTTTTGTCTATAAAAATAATGACCAATTTAAAAGTAATAATTCTGTAGGAAATAGTAGCATTGTAAGAAGGCAGGGGCATTGTCTTAATACTTCAAGACACTCCACAACACTATTGAGAGTGGAACTTATTGTATGGGAATTAAAATATTCAATTCGCTCCCTGATCAAGTGTGTCAAACTGAATACAAGGTATAAGGAAAAAAAAGTTTAGTTTTAGTCTTAATTCCTAACTATTTTAAATTTTAGTTGATCATTTAACCTGTTGAGTGAGTATAGTAAGTGTATGTGTGTGTAGGAGTATGTTTTGTATGCATGTCCGTTATATATATTTTTTATTTTCTTTGTTTTTGTATATTTAGGTACTGTTTAATTTTTTTCTACTTTTTTTATAGTATTCTATGATGACCCAATGTTCTTTGTAAATCACCTTAACTTTAGCTTCTGATTCCCGGCTACCCTAGATGTACCATAGAACCAGAAGATAACATTATGCAGAAACTATGCTAGTTCAATGATTTGCAATGAAATTATTGAAGATGTCTTAAGTTTAAAACGTTTTTATGTGTTTAAACAATATTAGGATTTAACATTTCTGAGATCTCAATGTCCGTACCTCAAATTTATAACACCCTGTGAAAATTTACATTTTAAGAAAACTATCATTTTTTAAAAGATGCCATTTTAGATCACTTGTGTGTAGCTAGTGAAGTAAGATATTTCTCATATTTAGAACTGGAGATCTAAATATATCTTATATTAAATTAGTACAACAATAATAATACATAATATTATTCTGTATTTATGTTTAGAATCAAAGTTAGGTATATAATATAAAAACTTACTTGGTGCGATTCAGTACTTATATTACACAATAAGTTTTATGCATGTCTATACAATTTGTTATGGAAAAATGCTTAACATAGAAAACATTGTGCATTAGAACTAAATAAATTCATTCCAATTTATCTTTTTTACTGGTTTTTTATTTATGATTTTATACCTGAGAGCACAGCTGACATTTCAAAAATAATAAGAGAATTTAAGCATACGGGTCAGGTGACTGAGTGCTTTATGCATTAGACATCTGAGTATGATACCCACATGTCTAGGATCGAATCTAGATTGGCACATAGACTTGTGGCTGAATTTGGAGGAAAAATCCATACAAGGAATCTACATCATTTATGCCAATTAGAGGCTGGATATCATCAGATATCACGTGGGGGTGGATATTTCTTCTGGTACAGATACATACTTTTTAATCAGTAGGTCACTTGTTAAAAATCAAAGGCTAAACTTTAACACGAGGATTGGCAGCTCGAGTATGAAGTATTTGCCAGGGATCAATAGAGTGGCCGAGGACCATAGTTCAGAGCCTATGTTAAGCTGTATGTTCTGTCCAGATTAGCCTTATCAGCAGAAAGGAGACATTAAAATAAGCCAGGAAAGACAGCATTTAAGCATATATAATTTTAAATTTGGAATCACACAATATATACCACAAATAGTATTCACAATAACTAACAAATTCTTCCCTAGTGAGAAAAAAAAAAGGTGATTCTCATTTTTTCACCTACAAAACTGTATTCTTCCTACAGTAGTATCTTTTCATCTTCATGTTTTTTTTATCACACATATAAAATGTTTGCTAATCTCATTAAATTAACAAGTAAATTGATTTTATGAAGATTACATTTTATCTGAAAATGGGAATTATAAGGAATTCCTTTTATTTGCTTAAATTTATTATTTAATGTTTTTGACACTATTTTAGGTGTTTCCAAAGTGCTGTATAGTTATAGTCTACATAAACATATAACCTGTCATCAGATCTTTAAAATATTACAGAAACAATAAAAATAGACAAATCCTACATAAAAGCTGATGAAATGAAGGTGAAAACTGAAAATATATAATTATGGGTATTTCTAAAATCAAATTATTATCTTAAAGCTACGACTTTAAATAATCATCTATTCAGTTTTTAAGAATTAAAAAATCCTATTTATTTTATAAAACAATGAGGAAAACACTCATATTTTCAGTGATGCACACTCAGATTTTTACTTTATACGAGATCATACATAAAGTGTTGGCTAATAGTTTAGTGCAAAATTTAAATATCTCTTCTTTATCTTGAAAATTAGAAGCACCTGTTTCTTCTGGATTATATAAATTCTTTCTCCACTGGTGCACTCCTTACCAAACTGTGATAAGACACTTGCAAAAGAACATACTAGGATACTTTCATGTTTCAGTATTCATAAAGCACAGTATTCCTTATTTAATTTGGAAGTATAATCATCGGTGAGATGGTGTCATGTATAAAAAAACATTTTTATTTTTTCAAGTAGTGTAAGTTATGAGTAAAAATAATGTTTTACTTTGTACTAAGCTCATACAAGATAAATAATCTAAGTACTAGTAAATAATTTTCACCAAGTACCAGTCGAATCAATATAATATAAATATGCTGGATTTATATAGGCAAATAAATTAAGAAATTATTTAAAATAAGAGCTGGTAAATTTGCCTTTCATACTGCAAATAAAACGAAAATAACTCTGACCAATAAAATATCCTTTTAAACCTGTGCAAGCTGGCAGGTTTGCCAATCAAAGGTCGCTGTCAGCCGTGTGCGTATAACTACTTGCGTAGTTCAATTCTCAAAGATGGAATTTGTTCATCTGTTATTTTTATTTTATCTTATTGGTCTGTCTGAATGTTATTATTTACATAATTTAACTCTTGTGATATTTGCGTGCACAAATTCACCGTTATATTGACATCATAATAAAGGGTTCAGAATATCTGAATTTGACAAGTTTTATTTATTTCAATAAACAACAAATAATTAAATAAATGCAATAATGTGTTATGTTTTTAAAGAGTAGAGTTTTGTCAGTGTAAATCCATATAACCACATAAAAAAACTTAATCAAAAATATTACCACTTCATTTAATCAAAAGAAAAAGGTGGTAATAATTTGGGGAATATGAATAAAAAACAAAAACCTTCACATGACATGGTTTTCAATAGAATATATTTGAAAACAACATTAAATTTTAGGTTTACTAAAAAAACTAATAAAACCCAATGAAATAAATACTTACATAACAGTAGAGATGGATAATACTATTAAACTACAACACTTCAGAAAATTTAAAAACACAATATACTTGCAGAATTTAGGTATATGATATTAAAAAAATTATGTTTTGTTTTTAATGTTTTGGATTTGGCTTTTTTTACAAGAAACAAGAACTGTCACTACTCACTATACTGTTTCTTTCTTGACTTGACTTGAGTGATTTTGGCTCTATTTATACTGAAATAATTTGCCAGCCTATTTTCTCAATGTCCAAGATTTGGTCTGACTTTAAATCTTGTCCTTTCCTCTTTCTTTCTTTTTCAATATGGAGTTGGATGCTACTTTATTGCTCTCATCGCCATTCTCCAGCCCCATAGGTAGGATGTCTGGATAGCGAGCTCTAGGCTCCCGGAACACTTCGAATCTCTCAAATAACTTTTTAATTTTTGAAATTCATCTTGGCTTCCACTAGATGCTCCTTGAGAGTATTACTGGTCTCACGAGATGACCTTTTCTTTCAAGTAGAACTGAGGCAGACGGACGGGATAGAATGCAGGAACAACTAGGCCTCTTTAGTTTCTACTCTGAGCAGTTAAGTCTCCGGCTTCCCCCCCGAAATAAAGCAGATAAACCGGACACGTGGAACAACTTATCTTAAAAACACAGAGGTCTACCTTCGACGAGGCGATTCAACTTCGCTCAGCATAAATGGTCTTTAAAGTAAAAGATCCAATGATGCCAAATTGTGGAGAGATTTTTAAACGGCCGTCTGTAGTCTGTCCTAACTCCTGCATATGGTAACCCGGTAACGGGATCTAAGAAAATAATTAATTTCTTTTTAATACTCTGCTGACTTCTGTCATTATGTTCTATAATACTAGTTAAATGTATATTCAAAGGATAATCACAAATTAATAATTAAAAACATTAAATTAAAGCATCTTATATTTTATCCTGTAATGCAATTTTAATAAATTGCCTCCAAAAAAATGTATACCAACATCTCAAGATTTTCTTAAAGCAAGGCTGTATTTATTCATAGAAAGGCAAATAATTTAGTGTTGCATATTTAATTTATTTTTCTATAATTTTTAAATAACTTTATTTTATATAACTTTATTGCATTAGATATATTTTTATACATTTTTATTTGTATGTATTTATTTTTATTGTATATTTTGTGAGAAACTAATTCTTAGCTATTTTCAAACACCAGTAAAATTTTGAAATTGTTATATTCTGAAGTCATAAGATTTATCTAATTTACTAGGAATTACGGGATCCACCCGCTTATTTCCTATGAAAATTAAATGAAGAGAGCGGCTAAATTGTCCTGGTAGCTGAGGCCGTGAACCTTAAAAGAAGAAAAGAAATGAAGAGAGAAAATTGATTTTTAATTATTAACCCTGTTTTTTTAAGTCAACCGTTTATTTTGAACTTAATAATAATTGTGAAATTATTATTAAGCATATTTTCAAATTTTCCTAAAAATTTTATTTCAAAAATGGGCAAAGACGAAGATAGCGATTCTGAGGCCGGAAATTATGTAACTTCACCAAGAATAACCAGAACTAGATCAACTAGGAACAATGTAAGTACAACAATAATATCAAAAATTGTTTATTGGGATAATGAAAAACTTAATGCATAGCGTACAAATGTGTATATTTATTTTTAGGCAAAACCTATATCATATGAACCAGAGTTAACTTCAGACAGCGATGATGAGGAAATAGTATTTAAAAAAGTTAAAGTTGAGCAGGTGAGGACATAATGTTAACACTGAATCTTCCTTTCAGATATTCTCATAATTTATTAAGCAGCAGGAAAGGTCTTGGGTAACAGGGCCGTATACAGTTTTCCACTTCTATTGCAATTTTTAAAAAACTACTTTTATTAGTATAATAAATAAACAAACTATATTTGTTTAGTAATTTCCACTATTTTATTTCTGTTTGACAGGTGTTTACACACTGTCTTTTTCAAAACCAACTTAAGACTGATCAGCAATTTCAATAAAAAAGTAAACAAATTAAACAATTGTATCAAAGTAGGTATTTAAAAATTGCAATAATAGCAGGAAACCATATACCTACAGCACAATTACCATAGATTGTCTCAATTGAACCAAAACATACTTCCTGCAATACCTTTCAATACAGCTTTGTAATAAAACTGTGGTGTACTAGTGGATGCAGTAATATAACAGTGCTAATTAAAAATATGTGCTGTTACATAAACACATTTTTAACACAGTGGAAACTGAAATGAAACAAAATCATATATATTAAAACAGTTTATTAAAAATATTTTGTTACATAGGTGGATTGTTATCATTAGGTGGATCTGTACCGGGTTAGCTGGTCATAACAGGAAACATGGGTTTGCCATTTAAATTCAAGACTATCGCACAAATCATTAATTTGTTTTAATATACTCTATTTTAATACAGTTCTCTTTTAATTAGTGCTTATTTGTACAGCACTGTTTTACTACAGAGTCATTCAATACAACCTATGTGTTCTTATTTATTTGCATTCAATTTAAAATTAGTTCTTTGAGATAAATAGCTTTGTGATAAACATAAATTATTATTTCTTCTGTTGAGAAAACAAAAGCAGGAAATTTCAGACAAATTAAACTAGAGCTCATTAGATTAAATTAGCATCTAAAAGATTTATTATTTATTTATTGCAAAATGTATGGGGAATCTTTATTACAAGAATAGAAAATACATAATATCACAAAATCATAAAAGAAAAGCATTAACAACAAATACAAAAAAGTACCATCTCAATGGATTAAACTTAGATTGAACATTTTACATAAAGCAGTTATGTGAAATATTGAAAATACCAAGATCACTGTCAATATTAAGAAAGTACATAGCATAGTTAAATAGGGTAGATAATTGGTAGCATAATGTCGAATATAGAAAAGATAATTGTGTCTCAATGTCTTGACAGGTACATACATCATAGTAAATAGAATTGACAAGTTCTGGGCAGCTAAGAAGTCTATTTATAGTTTTAAAAAGTAAATCTAAGTCAAACAGTAACCTTCTGTTTGTACCTAACTGTCTGTCTTAACATGACATAATTCTCAATGCTATTACTTGTAACATTCCTAGGATGGACTCCAGACTAGGTACTGCACCATATTCAAGAGAACATCTCAGCAAAGAGCAGTACAAGATTCTAGGAGGATTACACAAGATTTCTTTACAATTTCGAATAAAAAACCTAATAGTTTAAGTAATTTGCTAGAAATGGTATTAATGTATTTAATTAAATTTAAATTTTTATCAAAAATAATCCCTAGGTAACTTCATGTTCCTATAATGCCCATTATAATAAGCACAAAAAGAAAATGAAAATCGTAATTTAACTATATATTAATATTTGGTGATTTTTTACTCCTCTAGAAGGAAACCCTGCTGGGAGAAATTTCTTTACTTACTAGTGATGAAGAGTTTGTTCCTGAGTCGCCTAAACCTAAGAAGAGGGTGACAAAGAAAAGAGTTGCTGCTCCTAAACAAAAGGTATACACAGTTTTGAAAAATGTGTTATTTATTTTAGCTTAGTTCTTGTTTAATTTTAGAAAATTGAACCTGTAGAAATAAGTGCTGACCTTTTTACAAGTGACGAAGATGAAAATATACCTAAATCTGATCAACCTCCAGCTGCTGGAAAGGTTAGTATATATCTATATATTCAGAATATACCTTAGAATGTACTATCTTGTATAATATATACAAATTATTATAATTTAAAAATTACAAGATTTGGTCAATTGAAAATTAAATCTATTTTTCTTATATGTTTAGATAGATTTTTATATGTGTAAATACGATATAAAGGATTTTTATATATAATGTAATCTATGACTGGGATATGTCTATGTCGTATGGTCTTAAATTGTGCAACAGCAACATCAAAATCATGTATAGATAACATCATTACAAATATTGATCCAGAAAATTTCAGTGTTGGTGTGTTTGAGACCTGTTTGGCAGATCATCTAGGTCAGTATATTATTTTACCACATCTTGCCTATGCAAACAATGTAATCCTAACTAGGCCTTTAACAGCAGGGGGCTTCGATAGACTCAGATCTCTTTTAAGAGAGTCAAACTGGGATATTTTCTATGATCCAATTTCTGAAGCTGATAGTTTGGCCACTTTTCTTTTAGATAAGTATAGTTCTTTGGCAGGACAATGCTTCACACTAGTGAAGTTTCACGGTGATAAAACACCACCAGTAAACTGGTTTAATTCCAATTTGCAATAGAAAAGAGACATTTTATTTGTGATAAAAGATATTTGTAACTCTAGTAATGACCCTTCTTTTTGGTCAACCTATAAAAATTTAAAAAAAGACTATGCTATTTCAATTAAAAAAGCTAAAAAAGATGCATATGATGGTTTTTTGTTTAATTCTTCCAATAAGTCAAGGGACTGCTTTAATTTTGAATTTGAAGAGGAAAGCAGAACCTTTCTCATAACGTCAGCATTTCTCTGGAAGAGTTTAACAACTTTTTCAGTGAAGTTGCTGAAAATATAATAAAAACCCTACCCAATACTTCTATGGATGCAACTGATTTTATAGACACCTTAAAAATTCTAACTGTACCGATTATTATAATTTAAATAGCCATATGCTGATTGAAACTTTGGACATATTAATCAGTCCTTTTACAATCCTTATAAGTAAATGCTTTTCTGAAGGTATATTTCCTAATGCTTTTAAATATTCTAAAATTACCCCCTTGTTTAAGAAGGGTGATTGTAAGTCACTCGACAACTATCGTCCGACTTCCATTATTGTAATTTTTTCAAAGGGTTTAGAAATTATATTAAAGGACAGACTAATTAGGTATTTTGAGAGATTCTCCCTCCTGTGTACTCCTCAGTTTGGTTTTCGTTCTGGTTTCTCAACTATCAGGGCGATCCTTAATGTTGAGGGCATAGTCGAGGGCCTGGAGAATGGTCTGCATTCTCTGCTTACCCTATGTGATTTATCGAAGGCCTTTGACTGTGTCTCCCATGACTTGTTGTTGGCCAAGTTGGCACACTATGGGATTAGGGGAGTCGCCCTGAATCTGTTTAAATCTTATCTTACTAGGAGACTTCAGTATGTTGTTTTGAGGGATGAAATTTCCACTTGTAAACCTATAAAACACAGAGGGCTCTGTCTTGGGGCCTCTGTTGTTCATTATTTATATTAATGATCTTTGTGCTTCTATGACCTCAGTAAGCAAATGTGTTCTTTTTGCGGATGATACAACCCTTTTGAATGTTGGTTCAGATGTGACTGTTCTTCTTGAGTATGGAAGGGTCTCTTTGAGGCAGGCCGAGGCATGGTTCACTGCGAACAATTTAAAATTAAATCAGTCTAAAACGGTTAATCTTCTTGTCAGTAGCAATAGTAGTCAGGTAAGACTTGTAAATTATTAGGAATAGTGCTGGATGACTCATTGTCTTGGAATGGACACATTGAGGCATTAAGGAGTAAACTTTCCTCATCCTTATTTCTTTTGAGACAATTAACTCACTGCCTTAACTTGAATGTGCTAAGGATGGTATATTTCTCTTTATTTCACAGTTTGATATCATATGGTGTTGTTCTGTGGGGTGATGCGGTGAACTCAATTAGAGTATTTCGACTTCAAAAGAAGGCAATTAGGCAAATGACTGGAGCTGGGTTTAGAGCACATTGCCAACCCTATATTAAAGATTTAAAAATTATGCCTTTACTTTCTTTGTTCATTTATCATACTTTGATTGAGATACATACAAAATCTTCATCTCTAATTTTACATTCTGAAACACACAGTTACAGCACAAGATCAGCAGGCTTGGTTAAGTTGCTTTGCTTTAAACTTAATATGTCTGTAAAAAATTCTCTGAACCTAAAATTATATAATCATGTTCCCAGTACAGTTAGGGACCTAGGTAAACTTGAGTTTAAGAACAATATAAAAAAGCACATTCTTAAATACTGTTTTTATTCTATTGATGAATTTTTTAATACGCATTATTTACAACCTGTAGCTACCTATTGACCAGCACAATAATAATGTCACTTATCTTGTTTTTTGTTTTTTTATTATTTTAATTTTTATTTGTATGTATTTGGGTATTTGTATCTTAAGCTTTGTAGTGTTTCTACTGATCTGTTCTTTTTTTAATTGTATTTGTATTCTGTTACCTTTGTAATTTTGTATTTTCAATGACTTGTCACAAACTTTCATGTATCGTGGTGTAATATATTCTATTCTATTCTATTCTATTATTTGAATTACTACTAATAAATTAATTATTATGCTAAGTTTTGATTTTCTTCTTTAGAAACGGAAACTGTCACAAAGCAATGATAATGATGAAGTTAAAATCACAAGTCCTCCCAAGAAAGCTAAAACAGTCCGAAAACCCAAATCACCTGCTAAGAGAAAGCCAAGAGTCACAAAGAAGGCCGCCACTACCAAAACTGTTGCGAAAAAATCCCCAGCAAAGAAAACCACTACCATTATATCACCTGATGTTAGTTTGAATATCTCTATAGAAGATGTCAATCCAGTCTGGAAAGATTCCGAATTGTTGGCTGAGAGAACTCAAATTGATGAAGAAATAGCTAAAAATTTGATTAAATTATGGGAAGAGGGTAACACTATACCATTTATTGCAAGGTAAATATTTATTATATAAGTATGTCATAATTCTCAAAAATATAAGATTAAAAAAAATTGATCAAAAGTTGTATTAACTAAATCAGTATTTTATCAAATGTTCTTTGACATTTGAGTATGAATTAACAAAATATGTAATTTAATGGACAATTCTTATTAAATCAAGTTATTACAACATTTTACACCATTCAATAAAATAAATTGACAAAATTAGTACACAAATCTCATCAAATACATATAAAATAATTTTTCTTTTTAAACAATTTGGCAGACATACATCACTTCATTATATTCAAATATTATAATAAAGCAGAAACCTAATAGTCTGAAATATGATTTAAAATTCAAATGTTTCTTTATTTAACCTAGAATAAGTTGGTAATATATTAAATGTAGTTATAGCCTGTACTACAGAGGGTAGTTATAAAAAACTTACTGTGAGGTGTAAAAATGTGAATATTGTTAGTACCCCTGATATCATAATCTTAAACTATGTTGTTAGAACTAAATCATTATTAAATTGAACTTAAAATTTATTATAAGAAACTTTTTCTTTTCAGCTTCTGTTTGATTTTCATAATTGTCAGTGGGAATAACAAGTATCAAACATGATACATAAATATGCAATGAAACCCTCTTGATATTCTTGTAGCTAATGCATCCATGAATTTGAAGCCTTGATTTATATCAAAGCATTTTTAATACCGACTTAAATATATAGCCAAGCCTTTTTAATAACTATAATAATTGTATTATAGTTAACATCATTTTATGACTTAAAACCATGTTTGAACACTTCCTCCCTTTAATCTTAATGTTATTTTACAAACATCATTCCTCTAACAAATTCAAATCCCTTTGCAGCAGCATTCAGTGTTGCACTAATCATCTGAAAAAAGCTGATAATTTGAGTTCAAATCTCTCCCAATTAGAGATGGGACATGTAACTCAATTTAATGATGCGCTTCACTGACTCTCGCTCATTTTACCGAGTCAGCTCACTGAGTCGGCTCAATTGAGCTTCGAAAAGAAGGAGCGAAATACACTCCTAATTGACTCCCAGACCATGGTTCTGCCACCCTTGCGGCTCGTAGTTGTAAAGGACAGTGGATGGGATATCTTGCTCAGCTCGGTCAAGTTTAGTCTTTTAATTTTTAACGTTATACATTCTGACTATGCAAAATTTCTGTTGGAGATGTATCAAATAAATTACGCTCTTATTTATTTCGTTTAAGATCGAAATCAGCATAGTAACTTAAATGACTGTAAAAAGATGTGGAAAGTTATAAATAAAGCTACTAATAATTCCAAGAATGACAATGAAATAAAAGTTATCTCTGATTCTTATTGTCCTGATTTACAGGAACCCACTGAGATTGCTAATAATTTTAATGCATTTTTCTTAAGTATAGGTGATGAATGAGCAAATAAAATAACTAATGTAACTGGCAGCCAGTGTAATATAAATTGTATTGACAAGAGTGGGTTTTTCAAAAAACTACATTGCTAGATATGGTGGAACCAACTCAGAAAAACACCAACTCGTGGAGAAGATGGCCTAGGTTCCATTATTTTAAAATACTGCAATTTTTGCCTTATTCTTCCAACTAAACACCTGGTTAGTTCAATATTTCAAACCAGAGTCTTTCCTAAAACTTTGAAATCATCTATAATTGTTTCTTTCATAAAGCAGCAAAATGGTCCCATAGCTTTAATGAATAATATTGCAAAAATAGTCGAAGAGTGTGTTATTAGAAATAGACTTTCAGCATTTATTAACACAACTAAATATATAACACAAAATCAATATGGCTTTCGAGAAACTAGCTCTACTGAGAATGCGATCATGGATGTGAGCAATTTTGTTATCGATAGCTTTGACTTTGATCTTAAACTGTAGAAGACTTCTTGGATCTATCAAAGCCTTTTGACACTATGGTGCACCACTTTTGAACATATTGGAAATAACTGGAATTAGAAATACAGTCTTATAATTATTTAAATCTTATTTACAAAGAACATAAAAAGTCAGGACATGTAATACTCTTAGTGCTTCTAGAAAGGTAGAGTTTGGTGCACAACAGGGTCCTATCCTAATTGTTATTTAATTATTAAGTTAATAGTGTTTTTAACTTCACAGATAAGGATAGTATCCTCAGTTTTGCAGTCAATATTGTTATTCTTATTAGAGAGATCTTGGGAGTCATCATACAGTAAAGCTGAGAGTATTCTTGCAAAAGCAAAAATTTGGTTTGACCGTAGTTATATTAATAAAATTATACTTATCCACAACTTCCTCAAGATCCAAGTTCCACAGTGTAACAGAAACAAACTTCATAAACTGACATACAAATTTTATCACTTACGATAAATATTAAACTTAAAGGCACTCTCTTAGAGTCCATATTAAATTATGGCATTGTTTCATTGAGTGCATCATATAAATCGATTTTATATTCCTTAGTCATTACACATTATAAAAGTTTTGCCCCCATATTCACTAAAAAGGTTTAAGAGTTAGACCAGATCTAGTTGCCATGGTACTTAAAACTCTTAGTTGGCCACTTATGTTTCGCTTATGTCACTGTCATTTTAGTGAATACGGGTGTATTTTCCTGCTGATACATTGTTCCAAAAATCTGGTTTGCTGAACATAAGACAACTATGCTTAAAAAAATATATTTAGATCTATGTAAAAAATAATTTGATCAAAAAATATAGTAGTAGTTACAAGATCTATTAGTAACAGAAGTCTAGAATTGCCTAAATGTAGTAACACATTGTCCCAAGGATATATTCTCTATATAGCCCCTAAGATCTGGAATATGTTACCTAGAAATCTTAAGAGCAAACTAAATAATTCTAAAGTTAAATCTAATGATAGTCAATCAGTCAGTGTTTTGTTCTTATGCAGTGAAGATCTCTGAAGGTGCCTCATGTAATCGCAGGCGAAACGTCGGAAAGTAATTCCAATTAAACACGGTCTAAACCCAGAATCCATGATTTTTTAAATTTAAATAGGAAATTGTTAGTAAATTTGGAAAATAAAGAAAAAAGGGAAAATATAAGCATATACATGTGTTCAATTTAAGGAAATATAACTTAAGTCTGCAATTCTTTTTTGTACCACTTTGTATGTATTAAAATGTTGCAAAATAAAAATACAGGTCAATCCTTATTTAGGTTGCATATTGAACATTTTTCTATCTTTTAAGATAAAAATAGTAAACTATACTCTAACAATAGTATGAGAATAATAATTTTGGTATTGTAAGTAAATGTGATTCGTACTTCTGTTTTAAACATGTTACACACTATGTTACTGTTATTTTAGATACAGAAAGAATGTTATTGGAGAAATGACACCAGAAGATTTAAGAACAGTCAAAGAAGATTATGATGAAATTTGTGTTCTTAAGAAGAAAATGTGTACTGTAGCTAAAGCTGTGACTATGGTGGGAAAACTAGATAACAAATTACAGGGTAATATTTGTTCGGCTAGATCTATTGAAGAACTGGAACATATTGTGAGTAATTTTTTCCTATTATGGTATTTAGGTTGTGTGTAAGCAAATGCTTTATTTTTATCATTCAGCCAATCGTTTATTTAAAATGTTGTTCATGGTTACTAAGTAAAAAAAAACATTCTAAAATCATTTAGGTTGGTTGGTTGCTTTGGTTTTACTCTAAAAAAGCTTATTTCCTATTGGAATGCTTTAATTTATGTTTAAAATGTGTTGGAATGCTTTATCTGCTGCTTAAAACTAATTGTGAGTGTTAATTATGCTCTTTATTTATAATTGTGCAATAATTATGAAATTATTCTTAATTTATTTCTTAGCCTGCTTCATTATTTGTGATCCCTGATTTGTTTTTTTTTTAATTGTTTTTTGAATTATATTTGACCTTTTAATATTCGAAAATCAATTATTAAACTAATTATTCCAGTAAGTCATGTGTTAAAGAGCCGAGTTCAGGTATAAATATCTGAACTCCACACAATGGAGCTCATTCCATGTCTTGTGTGGGTGAAATGTCAGAAACCAATTCCAATTTTACATGGTCTAAGCCCAAGAACCATGTTTTCTTAAAAGTTGTTTACCTTATTATATAAGTTAGTAACATTTAAAAAATTAATTTAATTTTTTTATTTGACTTGACATTTAAATGCAATATTGGAAACAGTATATATTTATTAAACTTTTTAACTTTTCTAGCAAATCTGACATATTAGTTTTCTGTTCTAAAATTGTAAAAAAAGTTGTTTTAATATGTAGACAATGTCATAGCAATTATTTGTTTGTATTTGATTTCTAGTATGCTCCGTTCAAACCTGACAGCAAAGGTTCTCTTGCCGATAGAGCCAAGAAACTGGGTCTGGAAGAACCAGCAATGCATTTACTTAATAACACAAATATGATTAATCCTGCAGAGTATATAAAGCCCGATGTAAAAGACTTAAAAACCCAAGAGGAGGTAGAAAAGGGCATTATTCACATAATGGCATCAGAAATTGCGACAGATGCGGCCTTGTTAACATTTTTGAGAGAATTGTAAGTAGCCATAATCATTTTGTTTAATCTTAAAAGTAAAAAAACTGAAAATAATGATGAAATCAAAATCTATGAACAATGAAAAACTTTGACAGGAAAAAAAGTTAGTTTGATGCATTTAAATATAAAAAAAATCTTCAAAAGAGAAAGAAGTGTTTTCGTTTCACAAGGACTGCATTAAAAGATCTTATTGCTCAGTAGCTCAAGCCATCTTGAAACTTTTTAAGCCAACAGTAGAGAGACATATTAATGTTTTTGATTTTTATGTGTAATATTCTTCATAGTATATAAATTGGGTACATTAAGCATTTTCATAATTATCTCTAATTTCAAACCACTCATAACCCTAATTGCCTTAAGTTGTATACATCTCCCCATTTAATTGTAGCATGGCGTGAGAAATTTTTGATTGAAGTATATTAAATTTTTTGCAGGAGAAGCCAAACTCGATTTAGGTTACAAACTAAGAAGGCAAAACAGATGAAAACTAAAGAAAAACCTGTTGACCCAAGCACTACAAAAAAGAATAGTCATAAAGGACACTCCAAAAAGGATCCTAAGCTAGAAGAAGCGAAATTTGAGAGGTATTTTGACTTCAGTCAAAGAGTTGATTTCCTAAAGTCGCATCAGGTTAGTGTTGTATGTTCTATTTGTCTCACCTTGTAAATTATTCTATTAACGATCTTCGAATCTAAAAGATTAGTATATATTCACAGATTGCTTTCAATAAAATTTTGTATATCTCAGGAGGTTAGTTTCATGAATTTCATCTTGTTTTCTGTCAGCAGTTTCTAACAAATTCCTCTGCTTCTTTCTTTTTATTGATACTTCGGCTGCACGCCCTAAATTTCTTATTAATATCCCATAAGGCTCCAATCATAAGATCATTATTCCCTCCTATTCTTTTTGTAGTTAATTGTTATTTTATTATAATAAACTTGAATAGTTTGTCTGGAATAAATAAATAATAATAATTATAATGAATCAAACTTTTTATGTCAGGTTTTAGCAATTAATCGAGGGGAATCCTTAAAACTTCTTAGTGTAAAAATAGAAATTCCAGAATGGTTTGAGAATCAATTCAAGTACTTCTGCAATAAAAGGTGGACAGAGAAATCTAGATATGATACAAAAAGACAAGAACTAGTAAAGCTGGCCATTGAAGATGCTTATCAAAGGTTAAGTAAGTAACATTTTCTACATTAAAATATTCTCATTCATTTTATCTACGCTACAAATCTCTAGTTTGCATACATAATTATAAATATTTTTACTTCCCTATATAACAGTCCTTATATTGCATGTCTGTATGGACAAGGTTTGTGTGTATGTGTATGTGCAATCATAATTTTCGTGGACGATTACTTGAAATCAATCAAACCGATTTCAAATTTGCAACAAATATAGGTTAGGTCAATGTCTCGTTCATATTTTAAGAATGAGCAAACCAATCAAAATCAATATGAAAACATAAATACTTGGAGGTAAATGTTTTGACATTGAAAAAAGTCATTGGCATAGATACCTGATATATATATATATATATATATATATATATATATATATATATATATATGTATATGTTTTTGTAGGTTTTCTTGGACCGTAACTTCTATATATATTTTTTTGGTTTTTTATTTTCTTGGGATTTTCTTAGGGTCATTGTAAAAGTAAGATGTGTTTATGTTCTTATTCACGTATTTATTAATGTTTCGGTCTATTTTGACCTTCTTCAGAATACATTGAAGTTAGAAACTAAAAAAAAATTTAACTGTTAAGTCATGTTCTCTATCGTACAAATTTTTACTTTCACTTAGCTAGGAACAATCAATCTAGCAAAATGCATTGCTTCAGTCATAAACAACAATTTCCTGGATAATTTCTTATAAAACACAAATTAGTTTTAGTCATTACACATAAGTACATTTAACACGAACATTTAGTATGACAATCCACAATAGTAAAATAAAAACAGTAAACGTATATGGGACAGAGAAATTTTCAGACTGAATGTCGATGTGAGATTATTATTGTTATTGCTATGGGTGAATTCTTCTGTAATTTTTTTCTAAGATTTAATTAGATTATAAGGTATCCGCTACACAAAACTGGAATTCCTTTTAAATATTATTATTTTAGGATTTTCTAATATATTTAACTAAGATGATTTATTTCGGTTTTTGAGTTTATAGCGTTCAGGTTATTTTTAATTTCAATCAGCCTAGGGCCAAATTTCGCACCTTCATTAAAAACATCAAATGAACTACCCATTTTTTGAAATAATTACTAATGTTGAAGTAGCTATAACAAACCTTAACACCGAAACTAAAGATGACCTGCGGTCACAATGTTGTAATATAACAAACCATAAAAATAATTTCAATAAGTCAAAATACACTTCTAATAAACAACACAAAATATTCTTAAATAAAATGGAAAAAATAAATACATACCTAAAGAAAAACAAACAATTAAAAGTCTTAAAATCAGATAAGACAAACAAAACCATAATAATGCTAGAAGATGAATACGACAAAAAAAATCAAACTTTTACTGCAAGGCAGCAACACTTATAAACACCTTAAAAACGACCCTAAAAACATCTATCAAAAAAAGAACAACGAATTAATATCACGCTGGGAAAACAAAATGTATATTTCTTCACAAACAGCAAAACAACTTAAAATTCAAAACGCACAACCCCCAAGAATTTATGGTTTACCAAAACTCCATAAACAAGATATTCGTCTTAGGCCCATCGTGTCATGTATGCAATCACCTTTAGAAAACCTTTCAAAATTTCTTAAAAACATAATTCAAAAAATTATAAATCAAAATAATTATTATATCAAAGATTCTATAGATTTAAAAACAAAATAAAAAATGTTGTTTTGCCAGATAATTATATACTATCTCTAGATGTAATATCCTTACACACAAACATATCTGTACAACTAGCGAAGGAAATTATTAGAAAAAAGTGGAATAAACTTAAAACATATACTGATATACCTTTGAATGATTTCTTAGAAGCTGTAGAATTGACTTTAAATTCAACATATTTTGTGTATAATGAGGCTTTTTATAAACAAATAGAAGGATGTGCAATAGGTGCATCAATATCTAGTGTAGTTGCTCAGCTAGTTATGGAAGACCTCGAAGAATCTGTAATAAGCAACGTAAGTAGCCAAATTCTACAGATATGTGGATGATTGTATATTAGCAATACCAAAAAACAACCATCTAAATATACTAGAACAATTTAAGAGTTACCATAAAAAACTTAAATTCACAATCGAAATAGAAAAAGATAACAAAATAAATTTTTTAGACTTAACATTGCACTGAAAAACCAATTTTATACAAACAGAATGGTATACTAAAGAAACATGGTCCTCTAGATACCTAAATTTTAACTCCCAACATCCACTTTCACAAAAAAAGTCAGTTATCATAGGACTTGCTGATCGCGCAATTAAATTATCTGACACAGAATTTAGACAAAATGCTATAAAAAATGCGAAAGATGCACTCAAATTAAACAACTATCCTGATCGTCTAATTAACACCATTTTCAAAAAACGTAGTCATATTTTTTACAATCAACTACAAAAAACAAAACCTTCGGAACACCAATAAAAAAAAATAAGTATCTTTCTTTGCCATATGTTAAGGGTCTATCAGAAAAGTTAAAAAATATATTCAAGCCTCATAACATTACAATCCCACATAAAGGATGTCAACTATTAAAAAATAATTTCAGTCAACTAAAGTAAAAAATTCTCAAAAATAAAAAATTTCACATAGTTTACGAAATCCCATGTCAAAATTGCAATTGCGTGTACATCGGTCAAACCAGTCAATATTTGAAAAATAGAATTAACAGCCACAAATACGACAAAAAAAATACCGCCCTTAATGATCACTATCAAGAAAAAAATCATACTTTAACTATGAAAACACTAAGATATTAAGAACAGAAAATCCTACAAAAAAACGAGAGTTTTTGGAAATGATTGAAATTAAAAATAACCCGAACGCTATAAACTTAAAAACCGAAATAAAACATCTTAGTAAAATATATTACAACATCCTAAAATAATAATATTTAAAAGGAATTCCAGTTTTGTGTTGCATATACCTTATAATCTAATTAAATCTTAGAAAAAAATTACAGAAGAATTCACCCATAGCAATAACAATAATAATCTCATATCGACATTCAGTCTGAAAATTTCTCTGTCCTATATATGTTTACTGTTTTTATTTTACTAGTGTGGATTGTCATACTAAACGTTCATGTTAAATGTATTTACGTGTAATGACTAAAACTAATTTGTGTTTTATGAGAAATTATCCAGAAAATTATAGTTTATGACTGAAGCAATGCATTTTGTTACATTGATTGTTCCTAAGTAAGTGAAAGTAAAAAATTGTAAGATAGAGAACATGACTTAACAGTTAAAATTTTTTTAGTTTCTAACTTCAATGTATTCTGAAGAAAGTCAAGATAGACCGAAACGTTAATAAATATGTGAAAAAAAACATAAACACATCTTACTTTTACAAGGACCCTAAGAAAATAATAAACAAAAAAAAAAATATATATATATATATATATATATATATATATATATATATATATATCCTACACTTACAACGTGTAAGCAACACATAAAGTGCCAATGGAAGAAAAACATAACAGCCAATGATCTGAAGGACTACATTAAACTTATGCTATAAAAAAAGACAAGGCTTTAAATGCCATCTTTATTAACAACTTCTAATGTGGTACTAGTAGGACCCCCATATACAGCAAACTTGACCAACAATTTAAATATTATCATTTATAACTTTAATATACAGATGAAATGAATAGCACAACATGTGGGTAATAATTTCCATATTTTTCCCTTCAATAACTTGATCAAATTTTCCGAACGCAATAAATATGGAAGTTTTACGGCACATGTCATATACAAAATCATTTTTTTTTTGTTATGAAATTGATACCACAAACTATTTTCTTCTCTGATATAGCATTAATATTGGCATTTTAATTTTAGTTACTCCTCTTGTCACTAGAGAAATTCGCGCGGATCTTAAGCAGAAGGCGGAAAAAGATTCTTGCAAAGTGTTCAGTGATAATTTGAAACATTTGCTACTATCTCCCCCCATGAAGGGAAAGGCTATCCTCGGAATAGATCCAGGGTACTCTAATGGATGTAAGCTAGCTCTTATTTCCCCTACAGGAACGCTACTCTCCCAGAATGTTGTATATCCACATAACAGAAATGAATACAGAGGGGAACGTGTTATAAAGGATATGTTGCAGCAACATAGGTAAGTTTTATTTGTGCAGTTATCATATATTGGCAGTATATATTTAATTAAAAGTTGCAATACCTGTGACTCGCTGAGAAATAGATTCAATAACCATACATTTTTTATTCTTGGGGATTTTAACCTTACTTCGGTGGAATGGATCTATGAAGACAATTCACTGGTTCCAAAAATGTTTATCGTCCCTAGCTTCTGAAACTCTTTTTGTGACAATGAGTTTTCTTGAATTTCTTGACTTCGTTAGTGTTTTCGTTTCATCAGCAATTGAAGTGAAGTATAAAATTAAATACGTTTCGCCGATAAAAAATCAAAATCAAGTAAGTGTTTACCAGTTTCATAAAGCAAATTTCGTCAATTTGGATATATTTTATAAGCAGTCTGACTGGTCATTCTTATTGTCTGAGCTTGATATTAACATAATGGTTGAACAGTTCTATGAGGTTTTATTTCAGGGTATCGATAATTGTATCCCCAAGAAGATCGTGGCTGACTGTAAATATCCCAAATGGTTTGACCTTCCCTTAAAAAAGCTTATTGGGCAAAAGAATTGCTTATACAAAAGATATAAAAGGACCGACAAACTTGCTGACTATTTGGCCTATACTGACATAAGACGTGAGGTTAAACTTCGAATTGATATGTGTTATCTTACATATGTCACACAGACTGAGCTACTTATCCTGGAAAACATTAAATACTTTTGGTCATTTGTACGAAACTTAAGAAGGGACTCGAATCTGCCCAGTGTTATAAATTTTGACGGGCAAGAAATCACTTGATCAAAAAACATCGCCAATGCTTTTGCTACTCACTTTCAGTCTTGCTATACTTACCACCATAATTTAGACTTTAGTAAAATTGATCCAATAAGTTATTCAGGAAAGATACTATTGACAGATTGTTTTACAGATATATTTGAGTCTTTAAAACACTATATTACGAGTATGCAACATGGTTTTTATCATGGTCGTTCAACAACTACCGATCTTGCAATATTTCAAAACTACTTAGTGACATCGGTTGAGGCTGGCAAGCAGATCGATGTCATTTACACTGACATATCTAGGTCCTTTGACAGTGTTTGCCATCAGCGTATATTATGGAAATTACAGCAAATTGCTTTTTGTGGAGGATATCTTGAGTGGATCAAATCGTAGTTATTTAATCGTCGCCAGCAAGTCAACATATGCGGTTCAGTCTCCAGGGAGATTCTTGTGACATCGGGTGTCGCATGTGGGTCCAGTTCTCTTTCTGCTCTTTATAAATGATATAATATCCTGTTTCGAATTTTCCGAATGTCTTTTATATGCAGACGACTTAAAATTCTTCTCACCAGTCTCCTCAGACTCCAATCCTCTGCAGTCTGATATGGAAAGGCTCGTCAAATGGTGCAGAACTAATTATCTCTCTCTTAATATCTCGAAATGTAAAGTGCTCCGTTTTCACAAATGTATCCTCATAGATAATGTAAACCTTGAAGTTGTTAGTTCTTTCACGGACCTAGGTGTTATTTTTGTTGAAAATCTTACCTTTAATCTACATATTGATAACATTGTACTTAAGGGTTTTAGACTTCTGGGTTTTATAAAGCGACATACGAAACACGTAACTGATACCAATGCAATTGGGTATCTCTATAACTCATTGGTTCGTAGCGTTCTAGAATATTGTTGTACAATATGGAGTCCATCATACCAGTGTCACATCGACAGAATTGAAAAGGTGCAAAATAGGTTTTTAAAATACCTTACATAAATTGCATTTCCCATATCAAGGTACTGTCATCTAATACTAGAGCTCTTCTTTGCGGCCTTCAAACCCTTGAATTTAGAAGAAACAAGGTACTTCTTTTTTTTTTATAAATTGGTGAATGGGGAGATTGACTGTAAAGTGCTGCTTGGATCAGTCCCGTTTTTAGGCCCTATTACAAGAACAAGACAATCACAGCTGTTTGTTGAACGGTACCACCGTACAAATTATGGGTTAAGCGCATTTGTTGACTGACTGGTTCACAATTACAATCGTCACTTCTCAGAATATGATATTTTCAGACTAAGCACTTTGCAACTGAAAAGGCAGTTAACCGGATTGGTTTTGTAATGTTTTTTGGCCCATATTGATGTTAGTTTTTGTTTGCTGATCTGACATTTTTTCTTAGAGTTTCTGACTTCATTATTTATTTATTTGACGTTATTTGCGAATGCGTACCATTTGGAATATTTAGCATTCTGTAGTGTATGTTTCTGAAGGGCCACTTGTCCGATGCGTGCATTGGCTACGTCCTTACATTAATTAATAAATACATTTATAATACGTTAAATGGGAAGAAAAACATATAGGATATGTGTTATTTTTTGTGCACAAATTTAAGTCAGATGTTACACCTCAGGTCAGTGGATGCTGGGTGGATTCAGGCTCAAGCATTCCCCTTTTCAAATTTGTTTCAAAAGTAAATCTTATACTTTATTCTTTAAAATTTATATATTGTACCTAACTTTTGTCAGTAGTTTTCACTTCATCAAGATTACCTTTTTTTTAAAATGGGATGACCCTAGATATTTTGAAAACATTAGAAAGGTTCCTTTAGCAAGGCAGTTATATATTCTAGTTAAAGGGTAATAGTTTTTATTATTTTAGTGTTAATGTTAATAATGATAATCCTTATTATGGGGATTTATAATAATTAAAAGTTAATTCCCCAAATTCAAACTGAAGTACGTTCAATTACGCTAATTTACGTTGATAAGAGCTACTAGTATTACAAGTATGAGGTAGATGGTCTACTAGAGAGGAGGCAATATTGGTGAAAAATACATTATCCGACAGTCTTTATACTAATAATATTTTTGAATATTTTTTTATTATTATATTTATTTGGGTCTTTATACAAATCGCCATTTTTCGTCTTTTTAAATTCAGTTCTTTTATTTAGATGTAACTTAATCGTAATAGGGAACGGTACAGCTTGTCGACCAACAGAAGAGTGGATATCTGATCTCATTCGAAGTCATTATTTTGGAGGCATAGACGTTCAGTACACAATAGTTAATGAAGATGGCGCCTCTATTTACAGCTGTAGTCCAGAAGCTCGTAAAGAATTTGGTAGTTTAGATCCTAATATCATCAGTGCAGGTTAGATTTTTTAAAAAAGTTTGTTTATTCATTTCTAATACTTTATTTTTAACTGCATGTATATATCATCATCTTGAAGGAGAATCTACTACTGTAAAATGGAGTGAACAGACAATTTAGAGTTTTTTAGTCGTATTTCTCACTCTTTCTCCTTTGATCCACTAATGAGATGATTAGAGACTAATTTATATTACCAGATTTAGATACTTCAACAAGTGACTGAATAGACACCTATTAAGTTTAATATTATGTTAATTAAAAAATATGACAAAAATGCTATAAAATATTAAAAGACAGCATACATTTTGTTGTATTTTCTAATAGAAATCTAAAGAATGAGAACTTTTTACTTTATGAAATTCAGAAATTATTGAAAATCTATGAACCAAGTTAAGAAAAATTGTTATGGTTTAAAGTCGTTATCAAGTTACTATCGTCAGAATGCTGTGTTGTTAGTATATTATTGTAATATACACTCTAACTTATATGAAATTGTAAATTGGGGGTCAAGCATGTTTTTGCTTCAAAAGTATACTGATGGCAATATGTGTAACCTTTTTTTTTCCAGGATTGTATAGAAACTGTTACAAGTAATTAAAAATATTGTGCTTGGTGGAAATTTACGTGTTTAAAATTTGCGTTTTTGCCTGCCTGTCAAAATAATAAAAAAAACTCAAAGCAGTCGCGCTTCGTATACCTACAGAAACAAAGTATTACTGCAACCTAATACATATAAATCCACTTTTTTTTTTCAAAAAACAATGTTTAATGCATGTAGATTATTTAATAAAGTAAGTATTCATATCAAAAAATGCTGACATTCTCAGATTTTTTAAACGCAAATTAACAAAATATCTTGCAGAGGGTAACATTTGTTCTGTACAAGAGTTCTTAAGTTAGCTTTGCTTTCTTTTTTAAAATACCTAGTGTGGTTAATTTTTGTTTTTTTTTCCTAATTAAATTTTATATACCTATAAATTTTCTGAAGGTGTACGTTTATGAGGAGCTATATTTAGTTCATCTTAACATTTTCTCCGAACATTTCAGAGGTAAACTATAATGGAGTACTAAATTCTAACTTTTGGTCAGTCTTTAATTCATTCAGAAAGCTTCTTCTAGTTGGGGGTTTTCTGAGGAATGTTAAGTCTGAGGAAGCTACTGTGTAGCGAAAGCATGTCGCGTTGTTTTATTGTGGAAGTGTTTGTGAAAAAAAGATTTTATTTTTATATTGTAAGTTTATTATGGATTTCCACTGACATTATCATAAAATGTTTAAAAATTGTGATATTATGCGAATATTTTGACTTGTCAATTTCAAAAACATTTTTAAATATCCATTTAATTGGTTTTATTACATTTTTTTTATCTATGTTAGTAGTAAATAATATTGGCCAACCACAAAACATTGAAATGGAAGATACACATTTTAACTATTGTATTTTTATATACAATTATTATTACATTAATATGGAGGCAGATGGCTAGAGAACAACGTGGTGTATCTTACATTAAAAAATATATAACTTTGGTCCCCCCACTTTTCTGTATCACATTTTTTACATCAGAATATGAAAATATGAATCAAACAATACAATCAATTCATATTGAATATAATTTTTAAGGTCACTTCGGAAGTGGGAAACATAGTGCATTTAATTTATTAGATTTTGTAATAGTTCATTTGTTGATAACATTGGCAAATTTTTTAATTTTCTTTAAATTATTAAATGTATAAGTTATCCACGCAAAATTAAGCTTAGTGTTAAAACAGATTTTATTTGAAAATAAAAACATTGTCTAACATTGTTCCTATTTGGTTTACCTATAAACAAAAAAAATAAATAATGATATAAAATAAATAAAGATTTTACAAATTATAGAAAAAAGAAAATAGAAAGGTGCGCATATTTTCTCTCTTAAACATTTTTACGATTGCAATATTTTTTTTAATTCGTCTCTTCAGAAGTCTTGATGATGCAAATATGTTTTCACAAATGTTTTCAACTTTGTGTATTATTATAAAATAAATATTTATATACTTGTATATGCAGACTATTAACTAGAAAAAGTAAATTTACCATGTACAGTATATTAGAGTGTGAGTTTTGGAGTTTTCTTTTTAGTAACATCAATGTTGATGAGAAATGAAATACATTTTTTTTTTAAGTTTTTTACGTATTCAATTATTCAATCAATTATTCTCAAATGAGAATAATAAAGAATTAAAATCACATCAAAAGTATACGCAAGGGAGAGTGGTTTGATGAAAAGTTCGTGAGAATGAGAGAGAGTCTGAGATTATTGACAGAATTTTATCATAACTTTAGCACACCTGACATAGTAGAACAGTTAAAACTTTGCAGAAGAGAATATAGTCAAGTTATAATTAAGGCTAAAACATAATCTTACTCAAATTATATAAGAAAATACTGACAACAGTGCTAAAGCAGCTTGGAAGATTGTTAATAGTGCAAGAAAGGCGTCAAAATGTCTGATGTCTTCCCATGGGCTTATTTAGTCGATCTGTACTGGGTGTTCGCTCTTAAGTTTAGGGTTTACTATTAGCATTCCTTAAGGAACTGACACTAGGTCGCTTTTTTTTTATTGACCAGTGAGAATGTACTTTCCAAATTCATAATATTATATTTGATTTGATTTAAGTTATTTGGATATTTTAGTTTCTCTTGCAAGACGAATCCAAGACCCCATGGCAGAACTAGTTAAAATCGAACCATGCCACTTGGGTATTGGTATGTACCAACTGGATATAAAGAAGAAGCAGCTGGAAGAAGCTTTGAGTGAAGTTGTTTCAGAATGTGTGAGTTTTGTTGGTGTCGATCTAAATACTGCTTCACAATGTCTCTTAAGGTGAGTTTTGAGTAGGTAAACTCCAATATCATCTCACATAATTTGTTCTTAGTTAAATACATAGGTTTTGTTTTAATTTATTTTTTGTTCTGACCAGGTATCAACTTTCTTATTTTAAATGGAATACTCAGTATTTTTATAGATATTTGAATACATTTTCTAGAGGGAAGCCCTACATTATATAATAGTATGGATGTCAGAAGCTACATTTCTGGTATATTGGCATTTATCTTCAATATTTCACCTATTTTTAAAGTGATATAAGCATAGGCAACAAGAGAGTAACAGAATGGTTTTGATTTCAATATAATCATGCATTATCAGAATTATTACTTATTTGGTCTATTGAATCATTTTGATTTGGTTGATTTGAAAAGGTGTTGTCAGTTATCTTATGTAGAAAAAAATGTATACTAGTTAATAATATATTAATATTAATTTTAAGGTGGTTCTAATACTGTAATACTAATCTCTGTAATATTTCATTAACTATATATTAAATTAAATGTTAACAATGCACCTTTTCTATTATTTTAAAAACTCTGGACTAACATATACACGAGTATAGAGCGGAAGTTTTTTGGCTTTGGTCAGATAAGAACTAATAGTTCTTGAGAGGAGACCTTGACCTTGACCTGTGTTAAGATCAGTTTCAGCTTGTGATGTAGACCGTAATCTTGGAACCGACGCTAGTACAGTGGTTTCTTTTGCATTCATAAAATGTCCTGTGGTATGCTGGTGTTCAGCTACGGCAGATTGAAAAATTTGTTTCTTTTTAATACATCATTCAAGTTCCTTAAGTCTAGTGGATATTTAGCATCTTGTTTCTCCCACATATACTTGTCCTTAGGAGGAAATAATTTTATATCCTTCTGTTTTAAAAAGTGCGACATCTTTAGGAGATCCGCAATGTCCAATCTTCTTATATGTATTGAAGATTGTATGTATGTTGGTCCGCTGAAGTAATCGCGGGGTAATGTAATAATGTAGGGAAGAACAACAGTATCTACTGGTGTTTCCTTATCGTTCTTTTTTCACGAAATATGATTATTATTTCTTCTAATTGTACGCATAATATCCTTAGTGCAATAGCTATTCCCCCTCCAAGCAGTGAGTTTCTTTGTTTCTGATGTTAGAGAGTCTTGATGAGAAATCGATAGGGCTCTAAATATGATACATCGAAGATTATTCGGAGTTCAATACTACTAAATTTGACTCTCTCCGCATCCGAAAAAACAGTGATCAAAACTTTAAATGAGGATCCAGACATGATCCTTCCAGCAGTTAAAGGCAACGTCACAGTCATCATGGAGAAAAGGGAATATGTGGGAAAGGTAACTCAACTTTTGGACCCGGACACCTATAAGGTTATATAGGCAAACCCTCCTAGCAGAATAGAAAGACACATCACCAATCTGTTCTCCAAGGTTCCTGTTCTACAGTCTTCCCCAAGATAAAAATAAACAATGTACCACTTTGACCAATCTTTAGTGCAATAGACTCGCCCACATACAAATTAGGTAAAAATCCCTCCATTTACAGGAAAAACAGATTCTTGCCAAAAAAACTCTGCTTATTTCGTGGAAAAACTTAAGGTAATCCAGGTGGATCCCAAAGATGTTTTGAACAGTTTCAATGTAGGTAGATAGATAGATAGATATATTTTATTTGATCTATAAGGAGATACATGAATGCTATTAATGTCTCAATTTGCATTAAGTCAGACATATTGGATCATAATAATTTCGATACTAACTTAATAGACCTAGAAGCTTGTCTAACATTTACTTATTTCATTTTTCAAGGAATTTTTTATGACCAAACCTCGAGAGCAGCTATGGGATCTCGTCTATCACCTGTGGTAGTGAATACCTTTATGGAGTCCTTTAAAGATATTGATTTAATATCCCCTTCACTAAAACCAAAACACTGGTTCAGATATGTAGATGATACTTTTGTTGTTTGGCCCCATGGACAGGAAAATCTCATATGTCTGGAGCACCTTAATCAGCAACACTATAAGATTAAATTCAGAATGAAAATTGAATAAAATGGAATTATTGAATCGTTTATTTAGCTTATAAAAACTAATTACCAAATATACAATTTTGAAGTAAAAAGACAAATATATGCATATGTAACTAATGTTCCACTAGTAGAGTAAGTTAAACGACTTAAAACTACATAAAATGAATTAAATCAAAGTACTTATAAAAGAAATATCATCTTTACAAGTCAAAAAGAAAACATTTAACACAAGAACAATAATTATAATAATAAATCTAATCATTCCACTAGTAATAGTGAAGTCAATTAAAAATAAATGAAAATCCATTAAGTTAAACTAAATAAACTACACACAACTAGACTAATTTTAAAAGTTAGGAAAAAAACATTTAAGGCAGAAACAACAAATATAAAATAAAATCCAAACTAACAATAAATGCCACTCAAGGCATAACACATAAATTACATTTCTCCAAAGTATATGCCTTGAGCTGTTTCTTAAAACAATAAACAGATTGACAATGTTTTATGAAATCTGGTAGCTTCTTAAACATATCAAATCCCTTTAAGAAAATAGAGTTTTGACCCATTCTTGTATTTTTAGGCGCAATAAAGAAGTTATTCTGCTGCCTAGTGTTATAGCTATACACGTCATTATTATATATAACCTTATTGCACAGATAAGGAGGCGCATAACCAATCTTAAATTTAAAAATTAGGGTTAACATATTTAAAGTTATGTGTTCAGACACTGGTAACCACTGTAAACATTCCTGCATTAATTTAATTGATATATCTGTAACATGATACAATTATTCTCATGGCTCTGTTTTGTAATTTTTGTAAAACACTAATTTCATTTTTGTTTAGTAAATACAGAACACTTGTGCAGAAATTAAAGTGTGGAAGAACCATTGTATTGTATACAGTGAGTTTTGCCCAAAATGATAAATACGAAGCACACCTTGATAAATGATTAATATTATAGCTAATTGTAGATATTACAGACTTGGCAAGTTCTTTAAAGCTTAACTGTTCATCAACAATTATTCCTAAATATTTTATTTTTTTAACATGTTCTATAGAACAATTACCAAACTGTATGACATGTTTATTTTCTATGAATTTTTCAGTTTCAGTTCCGAAAATCATAAATTTTGTTTTTGTGATATTAACTTTAAGTAAGTTCTTTGTGATCCAGATTCTCTAAAAACGGAAACAGAGAACCTGATCACGAAACACTGAAAGGGAATGGCTATTACACTGAAGATATCACGCTTTCAGTGAGAAGATATAGTAATCCAACTCAGCGAAAGCAGAATGATAAGAAATCACCGTTAGGTATTGTTGTTCTTCCCTAGGACGATTACTTCAGCGGTCCAACATACGTACAATCTTCAATACGCATAATAAGATTGGACAATACTTACGATCCCCCAAAGATATACCTTTTAAAATAGAAGGAGTATTTAAAATTCTTTGCTCCTATGGAGAAGTGCATGTGGGAGAAAAAGGACACTCAATACACACTAGACTTAGAAAACATGAACGGTAATACACACTAGACTGGATATATTATAAATGAGAACATGAACGAAGTTTTTAAAAATACAAAAAACATTTCCACAGAGATACTGGTTAAGGTCTTCATCACACGTGAAAACCGATCTTAACACGGGGTCACGCTTCAGCGAGCACAAGTCGGATATAAAAGCCCGCCTATTCAGATCTCGTGGAGTAAAGATCCCTGAAGATGCCTCGTGCAATCGACGGCGAAACGTCAGATACTAATTCCAAGTTGACATAGTCTAATCTCAAGAACCGTGATTTTTACATACACTAGTAATTTTTTCGGCGTAATTAGATATTTAAAAATCGTTTAAGTGCCTTAGTTATATGACTTTAAATATAGGTGACATACTGAATATAAATATCAATATATCAGAAACATGGTATCTGATATTTATACTATTATATATTCTTGAGCTCGTCTTTAGGAGAACTACCTAATTATTTGTAAATTTGCAGGGTGTTCCATTTAAAATTAAATAGTTATGACTTTAAGTGAGAGACTCTGCACATAAAACTTACATTGATTTTTGTTTCAGACGGGTTGCTGGTTTATCAGAGAAAAGAGCTACACAAATAATCGACCACAGAGAAAGAAACGGTCCCTTTACACACCGAAGGCAGCTGCTGGATGTTTTTGGCATCGGAGAGAGAATATATATACAATGTGTTGGCTTTTTAAGGGTAGGTCCCATGGATCCCAATGATATACATTTCTATAAGAAAGAATCAACAACTCCTCTGGATGCCACAATTATCCATCCAGAATCCTATCCCCTTGTTAGAAATTTGCTTGGTAAGTACTGATTAATTCGAATTGTTTTTATTCCATTGAAACCATATTAAAAAAGGAAATCTCTTAATATTTTTGTAATCTTTTTAAAAATTAAATTTGAAATATGTATTCAACTATTTTTAGTGAAAGCATTAGCAAAAAAAGCAATGCTCATGAGGTGGTTTGAAGCCAATTCGCCTAAAACTTTCATTTGGCAAACTGAAGGGCTCGACTTAAAACTTCCTAATGGCTTAAAGATATTATTTCATGTGTTTAAAACTATTTTCATGCCACTGGATATATCAAGAAAAATTCGCTTTGTATATTGATCCATCATCCATCTTGTTACAGACAGTAACAAACAGATCGAGGCATATCACATTTTGATAAAAATTGACCAAAAAATAATACTAAAATAAAAAAAGGGTCATATTTCTTCGAAAGTTCTTAAAAAACCAGCACCATATAAGCCCACAATCTTCGGCAAAAGTCGCAATTGCCTATTGATGAAATCAATTAATTGTGTCTCCTGAACCGTTTAAGTCTTCGATCTAAAGTTTGTATAGGTTTTAGTCACCACATAGTCTAATATTGTGTCAAACCGGCTCAAAGTCAGAGATCTGAAGTTATTAATCGATAAGTGCAGGAAATAGATTAAAATTGTGGAAATAAGAATAGATTTTGCTCCCCGTATAGGAAGATACTCGACAGACGAAGCGGGTTTTTTAAGATATTTGAACCTAGATTAAGGCAAAAAAATTACGTTTCCACGAAACTTTCATCTTAGAGCAAAACGAAATTATCCGAAAGTTTGGGAAGAAAAATGTTTTCATATTTCGGGCGATATGACAATAATGAGAGATTTTTGAAACACACCCCTTTAGGATTTTGGTCTCCTTTGTTTTTTTCAAGTCCCTAAAACGTCTAAAAGGTCCAAAGGCCGCTAACAATAGGCCGATAAACTTCATAGCAGAACACTTCACCAAAAAGTTTCATAGGCGTAACGTAATCCGTTCGAAAAAAATCCGGAGAAAATAAACTTTTTTTTATTTTAATTTTATTCTTTTCGTTCCTCAGCGCGGTGCTTGGAATCCTTGCGGTCAATCGTTTTGCATTGTCGTATACTCCCGGGTGTCTACTAAAAACATGCCAAACTTTAGTCCCCTACCTGCAACCGTTTCGAAATGTCCAGGTTGAAAGATCCAAAAACGCGTTCTCCAGCCAAATTTCTTGGTACAGTAATGATAATAATAGTTTGTTATAACAATCCGGTCTATTATAACAAATCACTTCGGCATATGGAAACTGGTGCTACTTAATTAGACATGTTTTTATTAATTAGACAGGGTTCCCACTTTTCTGGAAAACCCTGGAAATCAGGGAAAACTTGCAGAAAACTTGAAAAATCGACATAAAAATGTTTACGAAAATGAAAGTTAATTTTTAACAAACTTATAAATAGTACAACCAGTCCTACTATAAGTCCCCAAGGCTCAGTACTAGGCCCAATACTCTTTTTATTATACATAAATTCAATTAGTCACCGTTGAATGGCAGACTAAAGCTGTACGCAGATGATATAACAATAGTATACAGTGGAAAAAACATTAATTTAATAAAATTGCATATTGCTAATGACTTTAGACAAGATAAGTATCTGGTTAAAATCTCATAAACTTACGGCAAATATTGAAAAATCTTCTTTATGTTTATTGGCAAAAGAAATTATAATAACTATGTTATAAAATTTGAGAACCAGATTTTATAAAATAGCAGTGAAATTAAATATTTAGGTCTCGTAATAGACAGCACATTATCTTGGTCTACACACATTAATCATGTCAGAAAGAAAATTGCACCGTTTATTGGAATTCTTTATAAAGTTAGTTACCTGTTAAAGAGAAAATTGTGTAAACAACAACGGCCCACATATATAGCTATCTGCATTACCTGATATCTATATGGGGCACGGCCTCTGATTGTTATTTGAGGCCATTAGGAACTCTTCAAAATAGAGCAGTGAAAAATGTTCTAAGATTGCCATCTAGATATCCTACGTGCGAATTGTATAAAATAAGTAAATTACTTAACATTGATAATATGTATAGGTTCAAAATTATTCTGTATGTCCATCAAATTGTTAATAAAATTAAACAATCTACTGTTGAATTTGTAGAAGTTGGTGATATAGGTACATAAATATCGCACTAGACAAACAAATGACATTTACTTACCAAAAGTAAGGTCAAATATAGGTATTAAGTCCATCTATCACAATGGTGTAAAATTATATAATAAATTACCTAAGCTTTTAAAGGCTATTGGAAAGCAGGACTTATTTAAGAGGAAATTAAAACAGCACTTTCTAGAATTACTGTAAATTTTTTTTATTAACAGTTGTTTACAATAATGATAGCTTCAATGCATTTTATGTAGGGGCCTTTCAATTGAGTTCCTAATAATTGTGATATTTTGTTTTGTTTTTTTTTTGTTGTATATAACGTGTAATACTTTGGCGTCAAATTAGACTAAATTTGTTGGATATTATATATTTATTTAGAATAAGTTGATTCCTAGTGTAAGATTTTTTTACATGTATTTTCTTGGAATCAATAAAGCTCTTTAAAAATAAAAAAATCCGGAAAATTGACCTCAAAAACTTTCTTCTAGCGGACGTCATCTGCAATGAATAATTTTTAAAACCAAGTCATAGAAGAGCGTGACGAAGACAATATCATGCGGAGGTACGAAGAAAGAGAGAAGTTATCTTTTTCATTCGGATTTGGAAGTATTCTTAGTTTAAAAGGATAGAGAGAAAACGTTGTGTAATAAATAGATAATTTGACGGATTAAATGAATACACAATGTTTTCAAATTTTCTGAGAATCACTATAAATTTCTTTTTTTTCTTGTCGGAAACGGACCTCTACAAAGAAAATCCCTGGCAGCGGGTTTTATATGTGGTGTTAGATAGATAGTGGTCAAAAGCCTTGAACGTGAAGACTTACGATTTTTCCAGATTTGTCTGCAAGCTTCACACGGAAATAAAATTAATGGCTGCTTGATGCCGGAAGTTGAAAGAGTCTGGAAAGGTTCGAAAGTAATTGATTATACATGTGACAGTCGGTCAAAATCACAGGGAAGTACTTAAGCTGAATTCATAGCACAGATAAATTTAAAATTTGATTTTTCGGGATTGCTCTGGAATATTTAACTAGCTTAAATGAGATTTCCCCCTAATGTATGAAATATATACTTTTACTACTTATTATTTATTGGCAAATACGTCATGTGTCCCAAAATAAGTCAATAAGGTATCTTGTATTACACATTTCTAGGCCAAGGTAATTTCCAGACCTATTCACAGTTTCAGGGTTATCGACTATTTACGGGACACCCTGTATATATTGTGCTTTAGCTCTGGTATTGATGACGACACGTGTTGCGTATCTCACCGGCTGTTTTAAAGGCTGCTACATCAGGAGCGGCAGCATACGTGGTAATTCAAAAATTATTTAGCAGCGGGTCCGCATGACACGGCCTCCTATGATAAAAAGGCACGCTACGCCACTGCAAGGGCCGGCAATTGGGTATTGTTTTTTTTGGAATTTATTTTCAAAAATTATGCGAGGCGGCACTGACTATTATTTTTTAAAGACCATTCTTGCTTCGCAAAATTTTTTTTGGTCATGGAATTTTTTTCAAAGAGACCTGGAAAATCAGGGAATTTGATATTTATATTTTGATGGGAACCCTGTCATAGAATTTTAAAAAACGAAATATTTAATGAATGCGTACATTTAGTATTTATTTATTTATTCAGTATGGTTATAATACTAAAGTTCAAAAAGTTACCCCTTTTATTTCGTGAGTGATTTATATTACTTAATTTTAGGTAAAATGGACTTGAAGGAAAAAGACATAGGCTCCGAATTCTTCATCAGGAATTTTAAAATGCGATCGAAAGAGTTTGCGGTCGAAAATCTAGCTCAGACTTTTAAAACGGACAAGCAGACGATCCAACTTATATTTGATGCTTTGAGTAAGACCCTCAATCACGATTTGAGAACGGAAGTAAGTAAAACTCCCTTGTTCAAGAAAGGTATAACGTCTCTGGAAGAAGTGGAAGTGGGTGCCCTGTTGACGGGTCGCGTAAAAAATGTGACGGCGTTTGGAGCATTCGTAGATGTGGGTGTCGAGGTGAACGGGTTAGTACACGTCAGATTCATGAAGGGACTAGTTTTGCATTTAGGAGATGTACTCGAAGTAAAAGTATTAGAGGTGGACATGGTTAAGAGACACATTAAATTAGAGGCTGTTCGTAAAATCCAATAACGTTGGTGCATTATATATATTATTTTTTAAGGTATCTGATTATATTAATTGTTTAAAATGTTACTTAAAAGTATTTTAAGTTATTTGAAGATAATTGTACAATTATTGTGCATTCTAATTAAATAAACCATTTAATATAAACATAGATTACTGTAAGCAGTTAAAATCGTTCCTCCCTATTTTTTAACGATTTGTTGTATATCATAATTTCCATTGTTTAAAACAAATCAGACCGACCCAATACTCCATTCTAAACTACGTGTCTCAGGGAAGCGTAAGTATCGTGTGGTAGCTTTCAACCACAAAAAATAATACATGAATAATTCATACCAAATTAATTATTTCATATTTTTATATTAAATGGTTTAACTGCAAAGACTGTTGACAATTATTTTAGTTATTGTTTTTATATAGGGTATTGGCGTATATTTTGCAGTCCATCTACCTATAACATTATATTGAAAAATACCAAGTCTTTCTCCACAATAGGTGCAATATTCATTTAATTAATGGAAATTGCACCTATTATGCATTTTCAATATATACAATGTGTACATAATGTATGGAAAAATTCATTATTTGCTAATGCAAAAAAATCGGAAAAATCCTCTGACGATTTCTTATGTGTGCAAATCTGTAATCTCCAAAAAATCCATAAAAAACTATGGTTTTAAGTGGATAGTATCGGAAGATACAGAAGGTTTAAAAAATCTTATTAAGTAGATACATATTATTTTATTATTTAATTAAGAAAAATAAATTATTTAACTACTTGTTGAAATTATCTTCCTTCTTCTGCCTGACAATATCCCAAGCCATAAATAAACTCTTGTTGGACTCTTTTTATGTTTTTTTCTCTAAAATACTCCTGCATTCTGTTTTTTTAAATCTTCAGTATTGGTTGGTCATGTTTTATAAATTACATTTTTCAATCAAGTCCAATGGTGTGAGATCGGGGCACTTTGGCGGCCTTTCAATAGGGCCACGCCAGTTATTTGGAACAAATTTTTTGACATACTAGATAATTTCTGCTACATAGTGTGCTGATGCTCTGATTTGTTAAAACCACTTGGTCTTCATCGGATAATTTCTACTAGGGTAAAAGTTAGTTAGTGTAGGAATAATAAGACATCTTTGAAGGAAATGAGGATAGTTTTGTTCGTTCACATTGTTGGCCCAGTAACTTTATTTCTCTTTATACCAATCTAAACATTAATTTATTAAGGATATTGTTAATGATACCGAGGATTTTCCTTAGCTTGATTTCTACAGTTTTGCCAGTTTACTTCACAGAAGGAAGGAAGACAGCTATTTCAATCCGTAATGAAATAATTTATTGGTTTTATAAAGTAAAATAAATCCCTGTAACTACGAAACCAACCACTTAAGATCATAAGTATTTTATGTTCTTGCAATGGGGGTTTCCATTTAAAGAAATCGATCATGACGTTATATCTACTACATGAGTCGTAGTAGCTGTCGGATTTGACAAGTTGCTTATAGCATTGATCAATAATGGTTTTGTTCTATACATTATGTATGCTCACTCCACTTCGAGAAAAATGGACTTTCTAACCTATAAGAGATACAGAAAAATATCTAAACCATCTGAATTTAAAAGAAATAACAGTCGTCAGAAATCGGTAAAACAACAGCATCTAATTTTTCCTGATGTTAAATTTATAAATTTAGGCTAGCCTTTATTGAAATATAAGGATGCTATTTTTAAAAATAATATATATTTTTGAATGACAAACTCGTATTAAAATGCTTTCAAAACGAAAAAATAATGTTGCCTTATTAATAGAAGCTTGTCAGTTAAAAACTTTTTTTTATATTAGGCATTTTAAACTTTTTCACCCAGATTCACTAAAGACTGCAGTGTTGCCAACCCAGTAGAATTTTTACTAAAACTGGTAGAATGGGCAACCCATCAAGTGGGCAATTTTTACGTTTAGTGGATTAGTAGAAAATCTACTTGAATTGTTCTAGCCAAATTTACGATTACTATCACATTTATATTGAAAAATGTGAACTTTAAAAAAAAGTGAAGTAAAGAAATTCACTAAGTCGCTCTATCTATCCTGCCGGTCCAATATTTTTACAGTTGTACTACATTGGTTGGGTACTAGGGTTTTTCTCAATTTTTTCTATTTTTCCCTTTTAACCAATATTTGGAGATTTGGACATACTTTACAATGAAATCTAACCATTTTGTACAAAATATATAGCATTGTAATAAATACATTAAAAATGGGGGTTATATTGGAAAAATCGACACTTTTGTAAATGAGATCTAATTTTAATATACGTTTTTGATACAAATTAAGCGATTAATTATAAAAAAAGGTTCAATTTAAACATTTTGATAGTCTTTTCTACCGATTTACTATAGAATTTGGCCAAATATTTAATAAATTAAATAGTGGCGTACCCAGAAAAAAGCTTAGGGGCGGTGAAGCAAGAAAATAAAAACTTAAGAATTTGAAATGTAACCTTTATTTAATATAACTTACATAAAATTAAAAGAATAAAGTAGTACCTTATGTATTTACCAAAATATACTATTTAAACTTGTTTCGTTAAAATTTTTGGTTTCAATCATCAATGTTTGCGTCCTTTCTCAGTCTTGAGGGGGACCCAAATATCCCCTTGCCTACCATAAATACGACACTGAAAAGAAAAGATAATTTCGTCATATAGAATTTAACTTGTGATTTGAGATTCTTCATAAAATATACTAGTGTAGAAAAAAATTTTAGAATCGGTCAGGGTAAGTTACCGATTCTTACGATTACCAATAGTAGGCTTAAACGAGATAAAAAAGAGAAAAAAAATATTTCCAAAAAGTATGATCATTTCACGTGTTTATCAAAATTTCGAAAACAAACCCGAGTTAAATTGTAAAGTACTGAACGAAATGTAAATATCTAGTGGAATTCTAGTTGTTGCTATTGTGTTTTAGTTGAGTACTAATTTTACTTGTTGACAACCCGATCTGCCTTTGTTACAAATTATTTTTAGTAAAACAATAAATATTGGGACGAAAATAGATTTTTTTAAAACACTCAGATGGGTGATTGATTATTTATAACAAAACACCAAACTATTTACTATACTTTGTAAGAAAACAGCATGTATATAATATATATACATAATTACTTTTATAACTGAATGAAATTTGGCATCGTCTAAAGACGCTCCTATTATAAGAGATAAACTGGCTCATAAATAGCGAATCCTCGAATTCGAATTTAAACATTCATAGCGAAATATTTTTAAAGGAGTTTTTCATGTCATTAATGATTTTCAACTTTTTGAATTTTAGAATATTGTATGATCATCGAAAGTCCAAGTAGGTTAAGTAAAAAGCTTTTGCAATATGAGAAATCAAGTTTATTTAATTTGATTTACATTTCGGCTTGCAATCCTGGATTGAGTATAATAGGTGCACCGATGTCAAACATCATCTGTAATATAGTATAGTTGTCACATGTGCATATGTCAAATTAAGCTAGGATTGTTAGGTAGTATTTAACTTAAAATACCTAAATATGACATACTCCCGTGTTTTGAAAAAAAATATCCATTATATTTCAAAAACGGTTAGCCTAAACATCTATATAATTTTGAAATCGGAAAAAATAAGCATTCTGTTTAAAAAAAAGGTGTTTGTGTGGTTCTTGCTAAGGGTCGTTGTCCACACTTTTTTCAGAAATGTTAATGGTTCAGATAACATCCCAGAGAAGCTATTCAATTTTCAATTGTATCTTTTATAGGAAATGCTCTGCACTATTTTCTTTTGACCAAAATGTATTTCTATTGGAAATATAACCAGTGAGTTAAATTAAATATAGTTTAGTCTGACTTACAAGTATATATATAGCAATTTTATAAAATTAAGAATATAGGATTTAAAAAATATACCTCTATTATTACTCAAATTTCTTTACAATTAGTTGTATCTATTTTTATAGGTATTCAGTATATTTGTGATAAGCATATTTTAATCTCATCTGTATATTATAATTTTGCACTGTATGAAGGCACGGTATACAGGACATTAGTTGAAGTTCAATTGTTTGTAAAACTATTTTGATTTTATGATTTTTGATTGATATTTGTATTTTATTTTTGTATTTATAAAATAAATTACAAGTGTATTTATTTGATTCAGAAATTATGAAAAACAGTGTTTTTGAAATTAAAATAAATTAAATCATTTTAGACTTTTATTTTAAGTATAGAAAGATCTCATTTAACCTACCTCGGAATCCTTAAAAATTTGTATCTTACACTTCAAACATTTGAGTATAGATTTCAATACCTACTGCATTTGTGCCTCTACTGCCCCTAGCGGCTTTTCGCTAAAACAAACATCGATTACATTCGCAAGTGCACTAGGTATTGAAATCTCACCGACAGGAAAGTTAGCAGAGATCCCATGTTTAAGCCCAAAGTTTGCTCAAAAAGGTACCTTGTAAAATAATGTTTACGTTAAGAATTCTCTACTAAATTAAACTAAGGTCGGATCCAGATTTGTATGTTTAAATGTCTGAAATTATGGAAAATAAATGGGTAACATGCGCATTTATATACAGGGATTTTGTACTAGGTAAAGGCAAACAGAAATGTTTATCTTTAGGTATAGTTTGTTAAAGGCAAAATAAAATATATATCTTGTTAAACAAACTGAGAGGTTTAAAATTTTGGCAGCTGATTGGTCTTGTTAAAGATTTTGTGCAATCTTTAGTTTACACTTTTCGTAAAGTGATAATGACAGTGACATATTTGAGGAGACCAATAGATACGTCAGATATCTACAACCATAGTAGAAATAAACTAGTAGCGCCACTCTCCCAAATATTTTCGGCCTGCCGACGAAATTCGGCAGCTTGTTGGCAGCATGTAAAGCGCTTCAGTTGAGATCCGTCGTTCTAGCATTGCGTCCCAGAATAGAGTTGGATTGACGAAAATGAGTACGTTACTATGTGGTGCTGTTGGGTGTATGTCCCAACATTCGAAAAATTGTTTATATTTTCTTTTGTGAATCATACTTACTTTAGATCATCTAATCAGTACATTTCAAATAACATATACAATATTTTTCTGTTTATTTTGAACAAATTCTTGTTTTGACGTCACCTAAACGTAACGTAAATGTAAAACAGTGAAGCTGAGTATTTTTGACCAAATGGTTATAAAAGTGAAATGAAAATAGGTAGTATTTAAAAATACGTATATCAAAAAATAATAAATATTGATTCCTATAGTTGTGATTTTCTCAGTTTTAATAGACTCGAAATTTGACTTGGAGTATTACGATTTTGTGTGTACCATGCTATTTCCATTTTTTTGTCCCATTAAAGCGCTTTAGGAGCTCAAATTTTCCAATGTGGTTCAACTGTGAGCTTAAGAAATTAGTTATTCAAAAAAAGTTAGCTCATAAGTGCTTTAAGGAGACTGGACACATTTCGTATTACGAGGAGTTTTCAGCAGTTCGGGAGACCTGTAAGACTCTGACAAAGATGTGTTATGATCAATACATGCATTCATTGGAAGCTGATCTACAAAATAATCCGAGATCCTTTCGGCGTTTTCTAAACAATGCCAAAAAAGTCAGTGGGTATCCAAGTACTATGTGATTTAATGACTCACGTAGCGAGAATTGTAGTGACTCTGTGAACTTATTTGCAGCCTTTTTTTTCTATAGTATATAAAGCTTGTGATCTGGTTATACCTGATTACTATGCAAATTTGAGTGAATCTGTGAATTTAAGTAGTATACACATAACTGTTTCGGAGATTTATGAATCTATTGAGCAGTGTAAGTCGAGCTGTTTCTATGGTCACCGACGGAGTTCCAACATTGTTGCTCAGGGCTTGCGTATGCTCTTTGAGGCGGCCGCTTCATGTCGATACGGTTTATACTGATTTCTCAAAGGCGTTCGACAGGGTCGATCATGGATTGCTTGTTGCGAAGCTGGCGCGGCGGCTTGAGGCTTTAGGAGTCAGATCCTGAAATGGATTTCCAGTTTCCTGACTGGGAGAACCTAGAGCGTTAGAATAAATAATCATATTTCACATGAGACAATAGTACATTCCGGAATGCCCCAGGGCTCTCATTACTTTTTATATTATTTGTTAATGACTTGAATAACTTTATTGTAAATTCAAATTTTCTCATGTTTGCAGACCATTTAAAAATATTTCGCTCTATTCGGTGCACGAGCGACTGCTCTCTCCTCTAAGACGATGTTGATGGTCTATTTTTATGGTCTGAACTGAATGGTCTTAGTCTAAATATTAATAAATGCCACGTAATGTCTTTTTTTTTAAATTATGCGTAAAATTAATTATGAATATTCTATTAATAACATTGCTCTAGGTAATGTAGATTCATTTAAAGATTTCTAGACATTGCAGGGATTTCTTGTGTCTTACATTTAAGTTAACATTTTATTCGCTAGTGAGATCAGGCCTAGAGTACGCTAGTACTGTTTGGTCTCTTTACTACCAAGTGCACGTGGATGAGATTGAGGATGTACCAATAAGATTAAGCTCCGTAATGTGGAATATCATATTAATTATTATCCAGAACAGGTTGAGAATGTGAACCCTGCAATCTAGGCGCTTCCTCCTAGATATGTGTTTTATATTTAAGCTCTTAACGGGTAACATCGACTGTCCATACCTCTTAACCACACTTAATTTTAATACCAGCCACCATACGCATAATACTAATCTTTTCTCTATACCTTATCACTCAACAAATTATGGCAAGTTTTGCCCGCTGACCCGAATACAGCGTGAGTTCAATAATAATAACTTTGAGTTACATTGCAGTTTCAATAAATTTAGGAATGCCATTGAAAGACTGAAAATGCAATGATTGTCCCTGTGATCTGCTATGTGATCTGGTTTTATATTTATTTATATACTTATATTTAGTTATTGTTAGATTATAATCTATAATTGTTAATTGGAAATCAATTGAGAATTTCCCGTTAATAAAGTAAAGTAAAGAAATCTTAAATTTTTGTCACCTCCGGCTTTTAGCCTCAATTCTAATTTTCTAACTAAAATGACGACTAGGTGATAGCAACGGAATTTATTTATCAAAGAATCCCCTAACCGATATATTACTAAAACACATGAAATAAAATATTAAATTGATGTTAAAATTAAAACTGATATAGGTAGTAGAAAATCTCTGAAACAATAACATTAATACTTGATTTTTTTAGGTTATTCTATAAAGTTTTAATCCTCCCCTCATTAAACTCCTACCAATTTCTGAATTGAAATCTTAAATAAATCGTACAAACTATTTTTTATTTAAATGGAAAATTTAACGTGTAAAATTTTAAATCTGTTTTTGGATGGTAAAAATTCGTAATTTAATTTATTTTATATGCTTATTTATGTCAGAATTAACGAATTTGTATCTCTAAAATATCTGAAAATATAATTGTGTGTTCGCCGGAAGCATTTAAGAACGTAACACGCCATAAAAAAACACAACACAAGAATTAAAGTGTGTTTATCCAAAAATCCGTAATAAGAAAATACGTGATTTTACCGTAAAAATTTTTTTTTGTCTTTTCATGCCGTTTATCTAAACTGATTATGCCCAAAATGAGCCCAGTTAACTCGTGAGCTAATAGACATACCGAGATATTCTTTGATACAAATTGGTTTTTACACGTTGTGAGAAACTTGAGACATTTACGACGATTTAGGAAAAAATATATTTTTGCCGTATTTGTTCTCATCTTGCAGATGCAGAAGTACTATTGGTTACATGAAAGGTTTTTATTTTATTGTGTGCTCATATTTTCGTAAATACATTTCTGGCGAGTGCCCTACTTGCCTTTGCCAGCCGCGGCAAAGGGAAGTAGTGATGTGTAACTCAGGAGTGAGCTGGCTCAAAGAATCAGCTCAGTTAAGTGAGTTGCTGAAGCAGCTCCGCGGTACAGATCTCTTTCGATTCTGACTCACCTCTCACTTACAGCGTAACGGAGCGGGAACAACTTGCGACGATGAAGAGCCGCAAAGTCACCGACCGCCAAAAGAGTGGAATTACATTGCAATATGTGTTTTTTACATTATCGATGCGGCGCGACTTAGCGGACTTAACTCTTTAGGTTTTATCTTTTTATTTCGGCTGTTTAGATGAAAAATAAATACAAATATAGATATTAGATATGGTTGAAACTGCCTATTAGTAAATACGCATACAAAATAATCTAGGTTGAAAAACGCAATAAACTTATTTATTCTAACATTATGTAAAAGAACGTATGATGACTTTTTTTTCGGCAATATCGTGAAGTCGTTTTTAATATTAATTATACAAATATCTATAAGTTTTGATACCTATCTTAAAGGAAATAAATAAGAGCCTAATTTATTTGATACATCTCCAACAGAAATTCTACATAGTCAGACTGTATAACGTTAAAAATTAAAACACTAAACTTGACCAATTCTTCGCGGTGATTCTTTGCCGTACTAGCCGAGCACGATATCATATCTACTGTTCTTTACAACTACGAACCGCCAGGGTAGCAGAACCGTGGTCCAGAAGTCAATTCATGAAATAGGAGCCTTGTCAAACGACGGAGGAGTGTATTTCGCTCCTTCGTTTCGCAGCGCAATTGAGCCGACTCATTGAGCTGACTCAGTAAACTGAGCCAGAGTCAGTGAAGCGCATCATTAAAATGGGTTACATGTTCCATCTCTAAATGGAAGTATTGTTGGGGAACTTTCACAACAATTCGGCCATATCCGTAGGAACGTAGGCAATGACGCAGGAGTTGACCTACTAGTTTATTTCTGCTATACTACAACGAAGCTTTTTTTAATCTCCTTTAAAAAGCAATTTTAATAAAACTATAATTCTCAAAAGCCTTTATCTTTCGAAAAATGGACGTAAATGAGAAGTCTTCTCTTTCACGGAGGCTTCAAGAAAATCCATCATAAAAATCCAGGACCCTTCCAGGAGTTTTCTTTGTGATTGTAGAAGCTGAAATATAACGTGAGGCTTACTGATTATGTTAAGGACAGAAAATAAAGACTTTTTTAATAAAAAAATATATTTTCTACTTGGAGATATATCCACATTTAAATTTGTTCTACGTAGAGATAACAGTAACGTAAAGCTACTTTCTAGGGGTACAAAGAAAAACAGAAAATCAAATCCTTAAAACTAAACACAAAATTAAATAAGATACATTGTCATAAACGGAGGTCCAATTCCATTGGCACATACAACTAGTGAGTACTGGCAATAAAGACATTTATCTATTGTACATTAGTTTTACCAACAGCGGAATTAGACACTAATATTTTCTGTATCATTAACCTCTTGACTAAAAATATAAAATGTTCATGTGTAAGTAATACTGATTTTTGTAAGAACAAAAAATTTTTGTTGTGTGATGTTATATACCTAAATCTTAAAAAACTGTAATAATTACCAATATCAAATTTTGGCTGTTTCAACTTTCTAAACTAACGTAAGTAATAGTATAGACATTTTCTTGGAGTTGGTACATTATCTACCAATAACTACCTTGTATTTTACAAAAATAAATCTTAACTGTACATGATACGTCTAAACCTAAAAATCTACAAAAACGTAAAGTGTGGATATTCATAGTCTTAACGCTGAAATTCGTCAATAAAACAAATGACGCTTTAAAAATCAAATATCACAGTTCAAATAAGGGACGCCAATACAAAAAAAATTACTTTTATTAACATTGCAAGTACCTTCGATATTGCTTTGCGGCTAAGTAGTTATAAATATTCAATTTACATCTTTGGCACTATGATTATCCTAAAAGACTTTATATACAATTTAACTTTTTTTACTAGTGATGATAAATAACAATTCTCTCAACGAATCTTTGTATTCCAAAACATATATAAAACAAGACTACACCCAACACATTTCTTAAAAATTTACAATATTATCCACCAGCTAACATAAACGAATCCAAATAACATGAGATTTTTGGTTCACACCAAATTTCAAACACTTCATAGCCACTTATTAAGACTTCATTCTTAAATAACTTCAGTTATTTTATTTATTTAGGCTAGCTTAAACTACAAATTAAAAAAAAAGTACATTTAGCCATCTTAAACAGCTATGAGGCCAACTCAATTTTTTTCAAATAAGGCATATTTTTGGAAGCCTTTATATTATTAAATCCATAGACACTTGGGCAAAAATATCCGGAAGAATCTTGAAATAAGTAAACGAATTAGATTACAGATTAGAACAGATTACACTATCAGAAATATATTTGCATAATTTTTTCCATAATGAAAATTTATACAGAAAAAAAAATTTGTTTTGCTACAATATAATTTTTTTATTTAAATCTGAAATCTAGCAAAATTGGTGGATATTGTTTGGTTTGTGGTTTACCTGGCAGCTGTCAGATGTCAAAATATAATCCTAACCTTACTTAATTCGCAGCTATGAATCTAAAAGAAAATTACATGCTAAAGGGCTTTTTTACAGCATAATAAGCACGTTTTACTTATTCTTAGCCGAAAAACATTTTGAGTTTAACTGTGCTATTTTAAACGCTTTTATAATAAAAGGTTATAATCACTTGACGTAAATTCGGACAAAATTTAGCTTGTTGCCAAGTGTAATCTATTTAGAAATGTGAGGTCACAGCGTTTTAAGCGACATAAAAAGAGGCATTTTTATAAGGCAAAAAAAGCATTTTTTTGCAATTGTTGGCAACTACTTTAAATTACATTTGTAAAATGGTCATGTACCTTAACGTCATATCAGTTAAATAGCCCTTATTCCAATAGAGCCGGCGCAAGGCATGGGCAAGAGACACACAGCCTCACAAAATTATTTTGCACACGGTGCCGCAAAATCTCGCGTCGGTTCTGAATTCATAGTAACAAATACATTTAAATTCGTTGATTCAACTGTACCATAAGACAAATTTATTTTTGACTTCGTTTATTATATTCAAAATGGTATATATAGTCATTTATTTACTGTGATGTATAAAAAAATTCCTCTTTGGTGAAGAGTACGTAAGTCATTTACCTAAAGTAAATTTACTTAAATATTTATTATAAAACATGTTTCTACAGCTTTGCTAAGTTGGCATGCAAATAAAAAGTAAGTTCTTTTTATTCACTAAATATTATGATGACATCGGAGTAATCGAAATTCTCTACTCTGCTGCTGCATGTAAATGACATAGCTGCGATGTTATCCACATCAATCTAACAGAAAGTAGAAGAAAATATGACGGTTGGCCTTGGAAAACGTATTTCGGCCAACGCCTCCACCTTAGTATGTAATAGCGGGGATGTGAAATTAACTCGCACACTAGCACAGGAATATCCGGTTCCCCAACTTGCTAACCAGCGCGAATCGTAGCAATTCATTTTACACTCTTTTGCAACTGTGATTCAGAAAGCGTCAGTTGTAATTCAGATTATTGATCTGTAATTCAGAATCCGACAATTGTTATTCAGATTTTTCATTTGCATTTCAGAAAGTATCCCCAGATTGGTCAACTGAATTTCAGAACACATTTTACTGGGTACGGTCAGTGTGAGGCTATCCTAGCCAAAAAACCAAAGATTTTAACCGAGAGGAAAATAGACATTGTTATTTCCTGGCTAGAGGCTGTGATTATACACAAAAAATTACAAGAGAAAGTCAGAATTCGTGTCAAAAAAAATCGAAAAATCTACTTCAGGAATTATTTAAAAAAAAAATTATTTACATTTAGACAGGTTCACCACGGACCTCCAAACATGAGTTACAATGAACATAAACATATTTAAATAAATTTATTCAATAGGGCACACAATGAGACTAAATTTAATAGCGTCCTTGCCGATGCCAAAGCTGTTCAACATCAGACATCAACAAGAGGTCTAAGTGTGCACTTAGTTGAAACTATTTCAGGAGTGTTCTAAAAATGGGCAGAGAAAAGGTCCATTTACTGCTTAATTAGCGAACGCTCGAATTGCAGGTCTGTTGCAACGTTGGCATGATACGTGGGCAACTAGCGCACTAATTTAGTGAATTATTCAATTGAGTTTAGCGCCATATTCGCCTACGCTGAATCCTAATGAAATAATGTAGTCAGAACAAATCTGAAATTCATCTGAACTTTTCCGAATTACAACTGGAAAAGGTGTAGTAATAATTCTAAAATTGATTTTTGTTCACGAAACCTACAAGATTTTCCATGTGTGTTATGTACAAGGAATTTTAGTTTGGAAGTAAGTTTTTTCATGCTACAACATTAACGCTAACATGCTGCTAAGTTGGTATCGATCTACCTATGTAACAAAATATCCACAATAAACTGTATCAAAAACTGGTTCCTACCTTGTTATAAAAATTAAAATATTGAAACGTAATTAACAATAGACAAAATTATTTAAAAAAGGGTCCCCATGAAAGATTCGGACCACAGACCTACTGACTTAAAGTCCAATGTAATAACCACTAGATCATGCAGGTTTACGGGTTTAAAGGTAGTCGTAATATCCGAAGTTAACGCTAGATGGCGGGTATGTTTACCTTCAAAAACTCTTTTTTTAAGAGAATATTTTGTGTTTTCGAAAAAATACTTCCTTTTTGCAAATTTTGATATCACCTCTCGGAAAAACTCGTTTCAGAAATCTCCCTGTGCTGTCGTATATTGCATTACAGACACAGGAACATGTTAAATCGTTTGATATACGAATCAAAGCTACATTTACAACAATAAGAAATATAGAATGTTCCATAAACACTATTGTATTTGTCATGTTTGGTGTTTGGCTTACTATTCATTAGAGGTGTTTTAATAGATTTGCGAACTTAACTTTGTTATCACTGGGACAAATTCTTATTTTATCTCAAAAAATAATATCGGGATTTTGCACTGCGGCTTCAACAAATAATATACTAATTAAGTATTAAGTTTTGTGGCATCAAGTGTCTAATATGGCCGAAGCAGCTAGTTCAACGTTCCAGTTTGCTCTTTGTAGTGCTGCTTCACATGAATTTCTATCTGCTAATCCTAACCTGCAAAAATATATAAAATTATACTTAACAAAATAGATAAGTTTGGTAAAATTATTTTGTCTTCCTATATTTTAACGAAAGACGTTAAGTGAAATCAGTCAATCAGGCAGTTTCATAAGTTCGCTCGATTTTATTGCCATTTAGGGCTCCTTCTTTAGAAATACAATACAAAAATTATGCCTTAGAAAACAAATAGGATTACCGGATAAGCGGGCTAGCAACTCTTGCCGTTAAGCTACGCGGATATATCATGATCGATCAACTATACTAAACAGATAACAAATCTGTGATACATTTAGGATACCTTTTATGTTCTTTTTGGAGTATAATCGATCTTTGGTATTTCTGTTAGTTTGTCAAATCGGAATGAAAGGAATTTCCAAATAAGTTAAAAAATTAATACTAAATGTACTAGAATATTATGAAAACCCAGGGTTGAGATGATTTAAATCATCTGATTAAAATTATGATTGTAATCAATTATCAGCGTAAAAAAAAACATTCGATATGATTGGAGATCTTCGGTTTGAGAAACAATAGCAAATTTTTAATTATCACAAGCAATTCACCAACAGTTTACTCGGGTTTACTACATACAACGAATATAAATAATCAATGATACTCACTTCGATAAAATATCGATTTTAATAGTTTTAATGGCTAGAGCGACATCCCACCCGCATTGTTGAAGGGCATTTAGACACTCTTCTGACGTAGCATCTGGGACACAATCTTTTACTTGGCTTATCTTATTGTTTCTATATTCTGGAGTCATCAAACGTTCTGCATCTGCACTTAACTAAAAAAAAAACTCATTACAGGTATTTTATTATGAAAAGTTTGATTAAATAATCTACACATTATTGATCAGAAACGCTTCGGAGTATTCTCAGCTGCTCGACAGGAGTCTCGCTAGAAGGAGCCTCTTAACTGGCGAACAATCAGACTCGGCCTTTTTCACATCATGTAGGTAAAACTGGTGGTCAAAAAAATAATACTAGGGGACTAGAGCGTGACATCTAGAACCACAAAGGTATTTTTTTAAGTGAATAGACTCAACTGATATATTAGCATCACTCTTCAACATTTCAAATTATGGACCAAGTATGACAACTAATTAGGTATGAAATGTGTATAACAGATGCGTTTTAGATGTGAAAGAGAAATGCAGTTTACTGACATGGGTACATGTAAAATTGAAAGCATAAATAGTTTTTTCTTAGGACGCTTAAGAATATGTCGAAACATGTGTTATCAAAAAAAAACTGCCTTGTATTATCAAAAAAATCTTAACCAGACGTAAAAATAGTAATACTCCCCAGCCTGGACAATTTAAGTCTTGTTTTCTTAAATCTATCAATTGGTTTCGTGTATTATGAAAAGGTTAAACCTATCATAGTTACTGCGAATTCTTACAAGCTGTAGTTGGTCTGATGATATTCCGGACAATAAAAGCCCAGAGAATAAGTACTTAAAGCGACTTAATCTTAATTTTAAATAAAATGCACGAGCCAATTTACAATCTTCTATTCTCTAGAATTAATAGATTTAATCTTAAATGAATTTAGGAGTAGTTCAAATGAGCCTAAAGTAATGGACTGAGCATACCAAACTCGACGGATTTTTACTTCCCCGTGTAACAGCCTACAGTTAGATTATTAATATAATTTAAGGGGGAAGTAGCTGTGTTATTGAGGATTAATTAATGAGTATATTATGATAGCAAACATTTTCTAAAAATATAAGTTGGGCTTTTTAGACGTTGTAGAGTCCCTAGAATATGAAAAACATATTTTTAGAAAAAACATTGTCTATATAGATGTATAAGTGTGTATGCAAACAAATATTGCGCGCACGATAACTTGTGAAAGGTCAAACCGATTCGTTTCTAATTTGCATCAAAAATAATCTGGGCAATGTCTCCCGGGGATTAGATTGTAGATGTTATGAGCGTAGATCTTCGATACTCTTGAGTCATATGAAATAAAAAAAAATTATTTTTTAAGAATGAGCAAACCGATCTGCCCTCTTTAAGAAAAGTTGACCTATATGCAAAAATGGATTTTTTTTATTGCTAATCATGCATTACAATTTTGCACTTTAAAAATTAACAAATATTACTCTGACTTTTGTACTTTTATAAAAGGTGCATATAAAACCACTAAAATGTTTCATATTTCAAAAGTATTGTTTGGCACTTAGAACAGGATGTCTTAGGAGGACAAGAGTGCAATCAAACTGAAAACAAAAATAGTAAATTAAAGAGCCTGCAAAAGTCACAGAGCTATTAGTTTTTTGGAAATGCGTTATTTTGAAATTTTCGACTTACCATAAAATAACCTAAAAACACATGTTACAAAAAATGTTAATTACTTTTAACTTATATATTTACGATCTCTAAATTGAGACATGCGTATACGTAATTTTTGCGTACGTCATATATACTGGATTTTTTTGGAGCCAAACTCATTTTTCTAATAAGCAAAACTTTTTATGTAGATTAACTTTTTTTTTGCTAAAATCAATAATGAAAAAGTTTGTAAATATTACATCATAACCCGGATAACAACGGACCCGTCTGTTTATCTTGACTTTTTTCTAATTTCTGAAAATCTATGTTTCCCAACTTCTATTTTTTTAAGTGAAACACCCTATATTTTAAAATTTTTGATTCCTCTCATGATTCTAAACAGAAGTCACGTAGCATGTCCTATATCTAAGTTCAATGGTTGTTTTCAAAATACTGACTTTGAAAAATTAGGACTTTAAGAGACTGTATAATTTTATCGGTTCGACCAAGGACAAAAAAATTGCACATTTATTTGGGTTTACTTATAACGTTAAAATGAACATGACACAAAAACGTATCCGATTTTTTTTTCAGATAAACCTTTAGAGTAGTGCAATGTTAACGTTGGTAGAGCACGTAGTTCGACGTGAACCCCATCAAGATCTATCGATCGGCCTATTTACAGGCGCTGATTGGCTCTGAATTCAAGCCATCGAGATAGATTACTGTAGGTTTCTCATTACTATTAATTTAGTTTTGTATTTTGCATCGGTGGAATTGTATGTTGTTGTGCTTTGTGTTTTCTCTAGTTTGGTGTTTTGGATCCCAAAAAAGTGAAAAATAAAGGAATAGCCTTGCGCAGCCGAACAAAAAAATAATTGATCGGGTTGCCGCATTTATGCAAGAAGAAGCAGAGGAAGGTCTACTGATTCGTCTTAAAAATTTCAGGTAAGTGTAATGTATTGTTTCGTTCAGTATTTTATTTATAGAAAGGTTTTTACAAAATTGTTTGCTGTCTAAAATTTGATTACGGGGAAAACATATAGGCGGCAACAGGAACAAGAAATCCTTTTATTAACTTTTAGCCAATGCTTTTATACTACAATTATTAAAAAGAAAATATTACAGTAGAAATACATTTGTCAATTTTTCAGGTGAAAGAAAAAATAGAAGATTACAGATCTTCTCTAATAAAAAAACACGACATTGGATTAAAAGAATTTAGTTTCTCAAAAAAAATATTTAGTACAGGGAAGAATGAAGAAATATTATATATACAGATAAAACCTACAACCATAGTAGCCACACATAATCTCATGATTGGTCAGATCAGAGTAACAAAGAATTAAATAAACCCCTCTCTAAAGGCAGAATGTAATCATTTATGCCGGGAGAGGAGTTGGTTTGGTGAACTACTCTAATTTAGTACTCTACAACGCATCCTACCACACGTAATGATAGAAAACAATGTTACTTCTTCAAACATTAAACAAATAATTATTAAGTATCTATAGGATGAAAATATTGTTTTGGAAGAAAAGTAAACATCGATTTCCGTCCACTTATATATTAGATCAGTTATGAGTAATGAGTGGTTCATCCAGAACTCAACCCTATAGAGAAAATATGGGCTACCGTAAAAAACTGGGCAGCACATAATACTACATTTGTGTGTGAGATATCACAAATAGAACCGGAACACATCACTGAAACAGCACTAGATCATCTATGATTTACCGTGAACACCGGGTAATCTGAAGAAAGCTGGTCAGATCTAGACAGCAACAGTGGCTTAGATGTACAGCCCTTGCAATCATCCCGTTAAGATTCATTTTCTGGTACCTTAAAATATATAACGGTATTAGAAATGTGATACCTCGACTGGAATATACAAGTGAAACTCTTCTATGAAACGGTCCCTGAAGTTAACACCATAATGGAGAAAATAAAAAAATAGGACAGGAATGTGCATCTCCTCGTACCCTATATCACACCTTTTAAATTTTGTAGTCCGTCAAAGTCCAAAATTGTCAATTTTTAACCGTAAATATCCCGAAAACAGTTGAAATATATATATATAGAACATGGCTACAAAAAATATGTTTAGAATCTTGAGAAGAATCAAGAATTTGAAAAAGAAAAAAATGTGTTTTATTTAAAAAATAAAAGTTGAGTGATGCTCGCTTTTTGAATATTGTAAAATATTTCTAGAAATTAAAACTCTCAAGGCAAATCACCCGATGTATTAAAAAAATGTTAATAAAACATTTCGAAAAATATCGAAACACTGTAAATAATATTTTTTACTATACAAGGTAATACTAGAACGATGAAACAGCCTCCTAAAATAGAAAATGTGTTTTATTTCAAAAAAGTTTATCTTATTATTTAAAAAAGTATACACTCAGTTTGCTAAAACAGCGTAAAAATAAGGTTCACTGGTTCTCAAACTGCAACACTATAGAATGCACAACCCACATGGTAGTAAATTAATTACCTGTCCCTGCTGAATCTTCCGCTGTATCTGTTGCATACTCAATGGCTGACCCAAAAGACTACCAGGTTTTGTCGGTGCGGGCCTGTGAGGTTTTAAGGTCTCTTCCGGCACCTGGCTGTACAAATTTTCCGGAATTTCGTGATAGACGCTTTCGCTCACTTCACTATACTGTCTTTGAGCATTTACTGTACCGTATATTGGGAAGGAAGACGGTTGCTGCGTACCGTACGCTGTTGTGTTTAAGGCGTTTTGGTTGCCACATGAGGCCATATTGGAAGCATAACTGTTGGCAGGCGTGTAAGTCTTATATGGATCTAGGTTTGAGTTACTGTAGGCACTGTAACTTCCATCGAGTGTTCCGAGGTTTGAAGTAAGCGTATTGGCATAAGTCTGTTCATATCTCAGTTGACCCAAATTGTTCGGTAAGACAGTTGAGTTGTTATACACAGATTCCGGATTGTTATAAAGGGAACGAACTGACTGAGTACTCTCGTAGATTGTGTTAGGTGAGTCGTATAAATGACGAGCAGCATTTGTGGCAGTATTGTTGTAAATGTTCGTTGCTAAAATGGATAAGCTTAATTAATAACATTCTGAAATTGTGTAACAACTTAAAATATTTATAAGATTGTCGGCAAATTAATAGGTAATGATAGTAAATTCTAAACTTGAAAATAATATAATTTTCTTTTAAAATGGTTTAAGGCCCGTATAAAAGCTGTAGAAGCGTTTAATAAAAAAGCTCGATTTAAAATGAATAAAATAACCGGGTTTAAACCATATAATTATGACTGGGTATAACCGTATAAACCTAAAACCCAGGTTTAAACCCAAAGGCTGATTTAAACTGAATAAAATAACTGGGTTTAAACCATATAATTATGACTGCGGATGGGCCCAGACAATTGCCAAGATCTTGCAAAAGTGGGTCAGGGTCAAATATGACACAGATAGCATTCGTAGAGGGATGTCGTCTCCCTTGCACTAACATTAATTGAGTTTATTTACATAAAAAAAATTGTGCTCAAATTTTTTGTAGTTTAATTAAAAATGTCCTTGTGCCAGTAAAACAGTCTTTAAATTTCTCAGTTGTTCGGAAATATTTAGCAAGCTGTGGTCTTAGTTGGTTTTAACGCGATTGATTTGTGTGCATATAATTAGATTTTCAGCACAAAAAATTTTGATATGTATTTTTTAAAATTAAAGCTCTTTCCCTACAGACACGTGTTACTTAAAACTACTTGTTATTAATTTATGATAGTTTTCAGCTGTTATTTTAAATTTGTTTTCATCTGTAGTCTTGAGTGTATTCGAATTCCATCGGTAGCATAAACTTTTTTCTTTTTAATAATAATTTTTTTTAATATAATTTAATAGTTGATAAAACAATATCAGGGATATCTCAATAAAATATTAAGTTAAAATCCATATAATTAACTCTATTTAAAATACTTTCAATACGACTTTTTTAATAAATAAAAATGGGGTACTTCTGTAGAATTTTCGTTTTTAAAATGGCGAAGGCGCTGCAAAATGTTCATCTATTTTTTTATACTCGTACTCAACAAATAAAGTGTCGCAACCCTAAAAATAATAACATAATAGCACTTTAATTGCCTTTAGTTTAAATTAATAAAATAAAGTTTTCAAAAAATCCTTTTTATGTTTTGGAATAGTTTAATAGTTTTGGAGTTTAACAGAAAAGATTTCAAATTCACTTTATCTACATATTTTATTTTTATATACATATGTAACCCTTTCATATGATTAAATCACAAATTGTTATTATTTTTAATAAAATAAAACTCTATCCAGTATCTTCATCCTACAACCCCAAAAATACCATATGCTGTATTATTTTCTTCCAAATTATTATATAATATATATATATATATATATATATATATATATATATATATATATATATATATATATATATATATATATATATATATATATTCTATAGTATAATAGACAATTTGGGTATTATTTAATGACAGTTAATTTTGTAGACTGATTCTGTGAAGCATCTGTAAAAATAACTACCGGACGTTTTAAAACTGCGCAGGCACTCGCCATGTTTCCAAAAGTTAATTTTTATCCACAGTGTAATTTAAAAAAATATATATTACAATGAATGTTCAAAATTTTAAATTAATTTTTACTGGATAGCAGGTCTTTAGAATTTAGGCAAGTAGTCATTGTTCTTAAATTCTTCTTTGGGGCCTAAGCAGTACGTAAACATCTATATGCCTACATTTTCTATTTATAAACTCTGATTACCCTAATATAATTTTGATGGCTGACCTTTGTTACTATAAAATGGGTGCTTGTTGTGTCCATGATGGATAAAAGAGGTGGTGTTAAAAAATTAAAAGTAATTTACCGATTTTCAAAAAGATTAATAGCCAAATAGTCAGAGAAGTGGTACAGATTAATTTTGTGTTACCACTTACATTATTCTATTTGCTGTTTAGAATGAAATAGCTGATTTACAAAGATATGTTTTTTGGCTATTAATTTTTCGACAGAAGTTCCAATTTTCATATAATCGGTAGACTTAAATTTTAGGAGGGGTAAATGTTATTTCTTGAGTAAACTATGAACGACATATATGTTTTGGCAACCCAAACAATAATAACACAGCATTAAAAAACCTAGTGTTCATATTGTTGAGTGATGCCTCACAAGAATACAGAACGCTTGACATATAACCTTCCAAAAGAACAAAAATAATCAAGAATGAAATTGAAATCACATCTACTAAATGTAACAGACGAAGAAAGCTTTATCTGCACTTTTTTCACGTAGGTGGGGTTGTTTTCTTCCGGTTATTTGTCATTCGCCTTTTCTATTTAAGATTTTCCTAATTATCTTTTAAAGATTTTAATATGCCCTCTGATTGTTTTATAGCATTGAGATTATTGACAGAAATGTTACTGAGAATTCGTTATTAAAACTTTACTTCTATAAGTTATATAATTCAGATAACTGAGACCATTATATGATTCTCCATTTATAGGCTTATATTGTTAAAAAAAAATTGCAGATGCTTATTAATAAAATCTTTATTTATATACAAATTAAAAAATGTTATATGTAGGAGTTATGCAACACTAATTACCGACCACCTTGTGGAAAATTTATTTTAAATACCCAGCCAGTTTTTCTTAACGGTACAATTTCGCTTTTCGAATGTTTACCTTTACTTACCTGAATAATTATTAATATTCGAGTTATCTCCAAACTCGTTTACTGATTGATACGTGGAACTTGTCGACTGATACACTGGGTCATACCGTCTATTACTTTTAAACTGGCCAAACTCCGAATTAACTACGTAAATTTCGTTTCGCCCTTGTTTCACAGCACTTGTAGCAGTATTAACGTTTTTCTCGATTTTATAAGACGTTTTCTCTTGTTCTACATTGGTCGAATCGTTATTCTGGTTGTTTTGTTTAATATTTCCGTTTATATTGTTAGCGTCAAACCATATTTTGTTCATTACCGATTTTGTGTCAGTTTTCTCAGATGCCTCGTTGCTATTCGAGTAGTTGTCACTTGTTTTAGAATAAAGATTACTCGTTTTCGCATATAAGTCAGTCAAGTTCGTGTAAGTTCCTAAAACAGTAAAGAGTTTTAAAGAAGACAATAACGTCACGCTATTGAGAACTATACTGGTTGACACAGGTGACAAATTTGAGATTGAGCTTCTATCTGCTTCCGTTCAAAACATTATTTTTTTTGCAATATTTAGAGATTTACCACTAGCGTAATTTGATAAAGTGTGCACAACGATTCTGCCTTCAAATTCTAATAAAATTAATATACCGGGTGACACAGGGGAAGGGCCGCCATTTTTTGCTTTAAAAATATCAAATTGGAAGTTTACGCATTTCTATAACTTCAAAAGAGGCAAATTTTCTATGAAAAAGCAATTAAAAGTTACTCCCGGTTATACCAGAAGTGACCCCTACTTTTTTAATTTAAATAAGTACCTGTATATTTTTATGAACTATCATATTGAACCTAAACTTAGCCTTTCAAACGATATATCACAAGTTAACTTTTGTTTTCACAATGGCGGCTAGATAGCCATTTTTTAAAAATTCAACATTGCAGCTTTATACAAAAAAATCAGTCACTATATATTTATAAAATACGTATTTTATATACTCCAAAATAAACTCATTTTTTTACAACATTTCAGGTTAAAAATCGTTTTGAGTACCGAGAGAATTTTTTTATATTTTCTTTTTTACTTTTCGTTTAATGGAACTCCAATATTTTTATAGCACCTTGAATATTTTTGTTACAGTTATTTTCGCCGTAAATTTACCTTTTTAAAGATGTTTCGCATGCTAGCCTTTATTTTTTCAAGACGGCGATATACCATCCATTTTTGAAAAATCAGAATAGATTTTATTTCAAATAAATTGCTATTTTATAGTAATTTTGAAAATAAAGGTTAACATGTAATACATCATTAAAGAGGTAATTTTACGGCGAAATTAACTGAGAAAAAAACCGAAGATGCCTTTAAAAGTATTGGAGTAAATTGCTCGTTCTTTAAAACAAGGAGTGAAAAAAAAATTAAAAAATTCTATTATTACCCAAAACGATTTTTAAATCGAAGTGTTCTAAAAAAATTTAAAAACGCTTAATTTGGACTGTTTAAAACAAGTATTTTGTGACAAACAAACAAAACAAACTGCATTTTTTCACAAAGCAGCAATGTTGAAGTTTGAAAAAAATGGTTATCCAGCGGCCATTTTGAATACAAAAGTTGACTTGTGATATCGCTGAAAAGATACTTTTAGGCTGAATACGATAGTCCTTGAAAATATACAGTAATTTTTAAAATAAAAAAGTAGTGGTCACTTCTAATACAAACAAAAGTAACCTTCAATTGTTTTTTTTTAATAGAAAATTTGCCTCTTATAGTTATAGAAATGCGTATACTTCCAATTTGATATTTTTAAAGTAAAAAATGGCGGCCCTTCTCCTGTATTAATTTTATTAGAATTTGAAGGCAGAATCGTTTTGCACACTTTATCCATTTATACTAGTGGTAAATCTCTAAATATGGCAAAAACATAATAATGTTTTGAACGGAAGCAGATAGAATCTCAGTCTGTGAGATCTTTCCACTTGGTAGTCTAAAAGCTTTGTCCACCAAACTACTATTATATGCTAAATTCAACTGTATTTTAAATACCCTCACTAAACATGTTATGTAATTTATCTCGTATTATGTTTCTATTTATTTTTAATCAATGTTTTAGTGGTTTAATAATCTTTAAACATAATATAATTCGTATTGTAAACAAATATTATAAATGCTAAATGTGGTAATCCAAATAAATCATTTTTTGCTAATAAATCATTCCCCGCAAAAAAACTTAAAATAAAAATCAAATTTCTTATCAAAGTTGTTGAGGCATTAAAATTAAACTTGAAACATCAAAATGTACTATGCTGAATAATGATACTGAAATAATAGCTTTAACTGAAAAAACTGGTATTATCAGCTCTCTAGAAAAAACAGGGTGGTGGTGTTCTATTAGCCATAAAAAAGGAGTTTGCAGCAAAGGAATGTGATATATTTAACAACGACCTAGAGGCAATATGTGTTAAATTGAATGAAGGAAAAAGTTTTTATAATACAGTTGCTTATTTTGTGCCTAATACTAGTTTGGATCTGTATACAATTTTTTATAATAGTATAGAAACAAGCTTTTAAATTCTGACTGTTTAGTATTGTATTTCTATTCTATTTGTACTAATTTTGTACTAGAAGTTCACAACCAAAATTTGGAACCAAAGATTAACTGATGTAAAGCAATATCAGCAGTAATATATATATTTTTTAAATTTAACATGTTCAAACTAACCCTACTAAAATCTTTGATGAAGCAATTTTTCAATTTTCAAATCAATGAAAAGTTTTAATATTTGAGTTTCGCAGTACCAAAGTGTCATCAGTTTATCGATTTGCAGTAGTATCCTGAAAGATTGTTTTTATAAACAAATATACCGCTAAATTGACTTTTGATGATATATGAGAAATATATTCCAGTAAATGTTTAAAATTAAAAAAAAAAAAAAATATATATATATATATATATATATATATATATATATATATATATATATATATAGTATTTCCCAAAAAATGGGTAAATCTGGCAACATGGGTAATAAGCGTTTTAAATTAAGCGAGGTGTGCTCTCCTGCACCCAAGTATGTGATAGTAATTATTCAGTTTTAAAATGAGTAGACAGTTACGGTACTTGTACACTGCTGATACTCTAATTGAATCCAGCATTTGAATTATTTCTTCAAATTTTATAGTGTCTGTTAACAATAAAATAACCCATTCTTGTTTGTAATATTTCTATATACCCAAAATTTACCCTTTGCTCCACCATAGCTTAAAAAGTATTCAATTCACCCCCCTGATTTTTCTTTAAAAATAAGTTAAGGGAATCATAGTCTATCAAATACTAAATATTCAGAAAGTTTGGCCAAAACCTTTTTTCAACATAATTATTGTGTGGTCCTTTGTACCTACTGAAAATTTATTTAAAAAAAAACATGTTTTTATAGCTACAAATGGGCCAGTATTAAACATATACCTTTTACATATCCAAATACAATCCATAACTCTAAAAGTGAATTTAAAATCTTACCATTCTCACATTTAGAAGAAATATTAACATCAACGGTTTGTTCACTAGCTCTTTTATCTTCCACACTGAGGGAAGCAAGAACTGGTACATTGCTCGAGGTCGGTCTTAAAGTATCATTCTTGGCAGAGGCGTTTGACAGTGCTAAATCAGGAACTATCGGACTATTATTTGGCGTGTTTTTATTTAAACTAATTGAAGCTTTTTCATTATTAAATTTTATCTTCCTAATTGGTTCTCTGTCTAACAAATATAACTCCATGTTCTCTAAAAATGCCTTTTCTGAACTCTTCTTGGAAGGAGATTCATCAAACTTCATCATTGCTAGGTTATTTGCAACTACAGCCAAAGTCTCAGCGTTCACTTCCGTTGCCAAGTTTTTCTTTGGCGATGTCACAGTTTTGGATTTGGCGATGTCCGGCTTAACATAATTCAAACCTCTGTTTGATATGTCACTTAACACATAACTGGTCTGGACATTTCCAGAGTCGATGGGTTTGAAAGCATCGAAACTGGTATTTCGTAAAATATTTGATGAACTATTGTTAGAAGGTCTAACATCATTGCTGGATAAGTTGTTCGTACTATAACTGTGAATTTTTTGCATGATTTCCCTTTGTAGTTCAATACTATGATTGGTAACAGATGGGACTGGGGATATTCGGGAATAGAACGGCGTATTGGTGTTTGAAAAGACCTGGGAAGTGTCAAAAGGATCGATGAGCTGTTCTTGAGCTAATATTGAGGTATTGTAATAAGAGGGAGGGTTGTGGTAAGGAGGTGGAAATGACTCTTCCGCTTGAGGTTGACCGGGAGAAGAAATGGCAGCATCTAAAAATAAGTAAACAATTTTCGGATTTTAAACGTTGTAATATTAAATAGCTAGATATTAGTCCAGTTAAAATTTACATTGCAATTGCTAAAAAAAACTTCTGCCAAAATATTACAGATAGAGCAATTATCTACAAGCAAGACATGAAGTTATGAATATCCTGAACAAGAGTGGTCCGGATGTTTTTTTAATACAATTCTCTAAGATAAATCAATAGACAACTATAGTTAATTTTCTTCCGTTGACATTGTCGCATTTGTCAACTTCCTTTGTTTATATGGTAAATAATCATTAAATTTGTTCATCTTACTTTTTAGTACTTTTTCGGACTTCCCGGAAATTTTTATTTTTATCAACTGAAATAAAAACCTGATATCACTTTATATTAGAATTATTAAAATGCTTGAAATGTCTACTCTTTAACGAGTGTTGGTTTTTCTAAGAAGTATTTCAGTTTTTGAGAACATTAAGTACACCCCCCGACTGTGTAAAAAAAATTTTTTAAATCATTTATTACTTTTTGTGGTTATTTTTTCTCGGTGTTTTAAATCTGGAATCAAAGATGAATTTAATCTTCTGATTCACTATACTAAGCTGCTACACTATATACGCCGAGAAAAGAAATTGATTGAATATGGCTCACGCGCAGAACACTCCAACGTTGTGCGCTGTTTGCATGTTTTGCTGCTGCACTCTTTTTGCAGGTAAACCAAAACCAATTATCACATGCTGTAGCCAATGATTTCTTTTCAAATCATCTTTAAAAATAAAAAAAAAATGTTATAAATACACACTATTTGTACCTCCATAACTTTTTAAATGATATAAAGATAAAACAGTCGAGCTCCTAAAGACATCATTCGTGTTTAAATAAAAGATGTTGTTATGGTAACCATAACAAATTGACGCGAATGTCAGACATTAGGAAAATCAAACTGCGATATCTTAGCAAAGTAGAAGTTGCTCGTGATGTTAGCTTTTAGATACAGGTTTCTACAAAAGACGCATCGCACAAGGTCGTAACAGAAAAACTAATCAAATTCAGAATCGTCATCTAGTCCTTTCATTCTTGAGTGATCGGATGTCATCAATAAAAGATTATCAAATTGTGCTCATAACGACTTACACAACTGAAATTTCTAACCAGACAATAAAAAATCAATTAAGAGAAACGAACCTGAGACATAAACACCCATTTTAACAAGGAACCAAAAAAAAACAGCGTTTAATTTTTGCTCAAACACATTTGAATTGGCACTTTCGACAATAGAAACTAGTACTTTTCGCAGACGAGTAGATTCCTTCTCACGTGCTGAAATAGTCGAGTACCTTCTAAGTAAACGTCCTTCTGCTGCCACACTATGAAAAATCCAGAGATTTGGTGGTGACTCCGTTATATTTTGCGGAGGGATCAACACTGAAGAAAAAACCGATCTTGTGGTCATCCAAGAGAATCTAAATGCTCATCAACGCTACATCAATACTACGCTAGAGAAACATGTAGTGTCTCTTGCTTATAGTCTGGACCTAAATTTGACGTTTATGTAAAACAACGCTCGAGCACACACTGCAAGAATTACCAGGAACTTCCTGCAAGAAAGAGGTATTCAAAACATGGATTGGCCTGCGATAAGTCCAGGTCGTAACCCCATCGAATATATCTGGGATTTGTAAGATATACGTGTTAGGAGGCATTCAAATGCACCTTAAAGAAGCTTTAGTAGAAGAATAGAAAGCATACCTGAAGAAGAACTTTGAAGTTTTATAAGAAGCAGGCTAAGTTGTGAAGTTGTTTGAGCTAGTGGAGGATCTATAAAATACTGAATTTCTAATACATTCAAATAACACAATGTTGTATATACGAAATGCTTCCATCGCCACTTCTTTTTCTTTAGTTTTTTAAAATGTTTATTCTAGGAGATGAACAGTTTTCAAGAAATTAAATGCTTCATCTCTATATCGTTACAAATTTAATAGTTAAGGTGGTCCACAAATGCATGATCCAGCATCACATATGACAAAAAAGTCAATTAGATAAATAGAAAAACTATTACTAAAAGTAACAGATTCTTTTGAACGTCAAAGTAAGAAATACATTAAAAACGAAAAATTGATCATTACCGTCTTCGGTTATTCAGATATACTAGTATGAGATGCTATAAATTTGAGTATGATTTAGTTTTAGATATAAATTAACATATAATCTAAGTTACTGTAATTTTTGTTATTCATTTAAGTTATGTATGTTAGAGAATATTAGTATTTTTAGATTGGGCTAAAGCAGTATCTGACTGAGCCCCGGCTTAATAAAGACGATTTATTATTTATTATAACCATTGCTATAAAAAAATACTCATAAAATAACACACTGCACTAAAACAAATTCTATTTAAAAACGTGGTCCAAAAACTCATTAACTTTGGTAATTTATTTAAAAAAAATTGTACATGGATATGTGGGGCCTCTCTCAGTTGCACTAAGTATGTGAGCAGAGGCTTTAAACCCTGACCTCTAGTATTAAAGTGATGTTGAATTTCAAATTCAGAAAATGTATATCTGTTTTTGAAAAAAAAAACAAGACACATGTATATGTGCAGACCTATAAGTATCAACATATTTAGTTCACTAAATTTTCCCCTGCAATTTTGGCGTTGCTTTAAAGACAAAACAACACCCACACTTCTTTTTGGTGCGAGAAATGCATGATTTGCATCTGTGTTTCCCCCCAAAATACGACCCCAAATCTAAACACAGAGTGAATGTTTGCAAAATACACCGAGCTAATTTTGTCAAGATCTAAGCAAACATTAGTTATTTGCTCAACCCAATCCAAAATTTGGTCTATGAAAATAGCCAAACATTTTGTGTTGTTTGCCAGGGTCACATTTTCAGAGTTGAGTCGCACTGCCTCTGGAATATCTCTATTTTTTGCTTGGTTCTGAAACACCAAATATTAGATTTTTTATTATTTAGCAATAATTAATTTATCACAAACCACTGTTGTGCTATTTCCAGGCGTTTGCTAGAGAGACTGAGCAGATCTAACAATGTTGAACCAATTACCAAAATGTTGTATTTTGAGCAAAGTTTACGAGCGGGGAATTGAGGTGCTGAGATATTTCTGAGGCTAAATTGTTTACACAAAAAATAAATAGCTCCCATAACACTCCCCTGTGGAATTCCCAGTTGTGGGTACCCCTCATCAGGGAAGTATCATTCACCATTATTCTTAACCACCACTTTTTGCTTTCGATTATGTAAATAGGAACAAACCCATTTTAATACTGATTCACGAATGCCATACCGCTTAAAATTCTGCAACAAAATTCCATGGTGCAGGCTATTAAAAGCTTTTGATAAGTCAAGGAATATGCTCGTCTTCCAAAGCTCAAATAATCTTCTCAACAAAGGTGAAAACTGCGGTATCAACAGGCCTTCCCTTAAGCTTGCCATGCTGTAAACGACTGAGCAACTTTTCTGTATAGGAAAATCCAACAATCTATTGCACATTGATACCTCTAATATTTTTGAAAATGCCGGAATCAGACTAACTGGACGGTAGTTCCCAAACAAAGCTTTATCACCTTCTTTATGAATGCCATACTTAAAGGAATTGTTTTTATGTGAGTTAAAAGAGTAGCCAACTGCAAAGCGTACTATCTTATAAGACTAGATAATATTTCATCGTAATTGAAACTATTTTTGATTTTTAGCTCTGTTATATTATTTAAAGTTTCATTCATCGTAGCTAGCTTTACAATAAAAGTTCTGAGTTTGATTCATTTTCTTAAAAAGCTTGGTGCAGTTTGTAATACAAAGTTCTTAAGTTTGACTAATAATGTTTGGGTCCCCTAGTTGGAATCGGGCAATACCCCGTCCCACATTATCTGCCTTTAATTATCTTACTATCTGCAAAACACACACACAAGATCTTTTATCGCGATCGTTAATGCGATTATACCAATCGCTGCTCTTTTCGGCCAGCACAAGGGATCAAGCACAATTTCAGCATTTTGTGGAAACTTTCTTTGGTTTCGGGCCTAACAATTTCGATGGAATACAATGATTAAAGATACGCAAAAGAATGTTCATAAATACTCTCGATTGAACATCAACCTGAAATTCGGGCAGCTCGAAAACGGCTTCCCAATTATGTAAAGTGTGCTTGAAGCTTATTTTATTACAGGTATTAAATATACGCTTCATTTTTTGTCAACCTGTGATGCGTTCACAATTTTCAAATTGTTCTCTTGATAGATATCAGTGAAAGAAAATTAACTAGAGTTTCCGATCGATTATCTCAGATACCATCGTATTTATGGAAAATATCACTAGGATTATATTTATTTAGGATATTCTTATCTTTAATTTTATATTTACGTAATTACTCTACCAACAATAGTTTGGCAGATATTCGCAAAAAATCCACTTTTGCACAGATTAACAATGTAAACATTAGCCAGTTGTTGGAGCTATAAAATGGCTCTGATTACTAGGCTATAATGTTTCAATTTTCTATATCCCAAAACACAAATGACCTACCTTCAAAATCAATTTCTTCTGGTACATCTATGGGTTCGTCCAACAGACTGATAGCTTTCTGAGGTTCATGCTTAACGTTTTCCTTTTTCCGTAAAACCACCTCGGCTTCTGGAGGAGAGACATCAATTAAAACAGACTCTCTGCTGGAATCTACACTTGGTTGCGGAGGACGCTGCGGTTTCGTTTTGGACCCACTTTCCTGATTTTTCAACTTCTTGTAGTTGAACTGTTTTTCGGCAGCAACATGACGTAAAGGACCATTTACTAAAATGTTCTCGATCGATTAGATTTAAAGCCAATACTTGTTACCTGATATAAACATGGTCGCGGAGGTAGCATGGTAATATAGTGCTTTCTGGGTTGGAGTCAATTAAAAGATCAAAGTTCATAATAGTGTTATTTTAAACGTCAAATTCATAAAAATATCTTTAAAACTTAGCTAACAATGATAAAATATATTTTTAAAATATACAGGGTTTTTAATTATAAATATACCCTACCATTAACCTTCGTATTTTTATAAATATATACAAAATTATTATTATGCATGCATCAAAAGGAGCGGGCTGGTTTCTATTCTGTGTTGTCCTGTAAGAATTTTCTCACTATGTGGCAAGTACTGAGCAGGGTTGCCTTCTGGATGTCGATGAATGTGTTAGGATGCAGTCCTATGATTTTCAGGTTCTGTTCTAGTGTTTTTTGAACTAGTCCAGTTGATGATACGATGATCGGTATCACATGAACCTTATTCAGTCGCCACATCTGCTGTATCTCGATGACCAGCCCCGCATATTTGGCCTTTTTCTCTTGATATTTATCCAAATGTTGTTATTGTTAGGTACAGCGACATCTATCAAATAAGCTGCCTTTGTTTCCTTATTAAACAATACCACATCAGGCCGATTATTCGCAACCCGTCTGTCGGTGATAATTGCCCGATCGTAGTAGTTTGAAGGCATTATTTTCAAGCACTGAACTTGGTTGGCGTTTACAATAGATCACAAAGGTGTTCAAGAGCCCGTATTTATTGACAAGCCTTTGGTATATGATGTTACACACCTGGTTATGTCGCTGGAGGTAGTCCGTGTTTGCTAAATAAGTGCAGCCAGATGTTATTTGCTGTATAGTCTCTGATCTCTCTCTACATTTTCGACCCTTATCGGATTCAACGGACCGGTCTTTGATGATGGATTTCGTGTAATTTCATGTGTTAATAACTTGGTCCTGTATTGCCATCACAAATCCTTCTGTCTCTGGGAATAGTTGTCCATCCTTCAGCCACCGATTGGATGCTTCCTTATCTATGTGTGGCTAATGTTTGGCGGGTCTGAAAGTGACTTTAGGATGATGTCACTTGCGAGATTGAGTGGAGAGTACGAGTTGTCACTTAAGGTCACTATGCGGTGAATACTTGATGTTTCTGCCTTGTTGGGGTGTTCTTCCACCTTATCTTCGTGGTCAGGTCGGAGAGTTGAAGACCTTGGGTGGTGTGACTCTTACTTAGTCATCATTAGTCGAGTAGTTCGTTGTAATCCCTCTAGCTCCGTCTTAGTTTATATAGCATAGGTATTAATTGCTGTAATGAGATTTCCGGCGTTCAGTTCTGTCTTCAGAAGAGCTCGCACTCTTTGAACGTATTGATCTTTCATCTTCATCTTTCCTTGCTTATCATGGAGCAGTCTAGCTTGTTGGAATCATAGGTATTTGTAGGTCTCTCCTTGGTTCATCGCTAGAACTATTTCTCCATTGGGTAGAGCTACATCACCATTAATGACTTTACCTTTTTCGATGTTAAAGGCATTACATTTTTTCATTACATATGGATGTCTTTCGAGAAGGTGTATGTGACGTAAATAAGTTTTTTTACTGGGTTATGGTTTCCACCATAGAGCATAATATCATCTATATACAGAAGTTGGGATATGGTTCGAGAATCGTCTCTATTGGCTTTGATGATGCAGCCAAGTCCTTTATTGCTGAGCAACGTGGAAACGGGGTTCATTGCTAAGCAGAACCAAAGTCGACTTAATGAGTCTCCTTGGCAAATTCCCCTATTGATGAGTAACTCACGGGTAGTAAGAGATTGATCGCAATTATAGATCCTCAGATTCGTTCTCCACTGGTGCTTGACAGTTGCCACGAAACTGATGATCATAGGGTGAATTTTGTATATTCCTAGTATGTCTATGAGCCAGGAAAGTGATGCACTGTCAAACGCCTTTTTAAAGTCTATAAAGTAGTGTGTATGTTGCGTTATTATTATTATCATTATTATTGATATCAATAGTAAGCGGTAATCCCAATGAAACTATTGAGTCTTTTCAAAATTGCATTACATTAAAATTGATATTTATCACAGTTTACACAGTCACTTATCACAGGTACATTGTTTTTATTACAGTATTATTCACGCATAATGAATAAAGAAATTGTTGGTCCAGTTTTTCATTTCTGTCCAAAGGTTTTTTAAACTGCTTGATATTGGCATGTCCCTACAGGGTCTCTGAAATCAATATGTACTTTGGTTTCTTAAATGTAACACCCTACATATTATAAATATACCAGGTTTGATACCGTTATCTTCAAAGTTATCCCAGAAATATGATATAAACCTTGCCGTAAGGTGGCAATGTGCTAGAGAGAGAGGCGGAAAACATTCCACTCTCAGACCATTCTTTTATACTCTAGGGTTCTACTACATAGGGAATTCAATGGGAATAATTACACTGCCTCTTATTAAAGGGATATTCTAGAATTTTTCGGGTGTAGGTAGTAAACCTTGTATATTTATAATCAGTTTACCAAATATATAGAGACATTTGCGAAGAAACTTTTTGTGGGGTTATTTAGAAAACAAGGTTTATGTAAGGCGATACGAAAACTTAGAACAACTAAGAATGGCCACCGAAAACACTTTTGCAGAGTTACAAAGACAGTCATTTACAATAGAAAATGCATTAAAAAGAATTTTTAAAGTTTGTCACACTTGTAGGACACATAATGGTCTACAATTTACACATGTTATTTATGAAAATAAATATGACTTATGGTATGTTTTTGAAAAGCTCTCGACACGAAGCATAAGATGAAAAATAATATATAGGTGTCCCATTTAAAAAATAGTAGGTTATGCAATACTTGCACAAAAATATGTGTAACACTTTTATCTAAAATGGTATTAAAAATATATCTATTTTCTTTTTTGCATGACTGTATCAATCATGAATAAAAGTATGTAAGTTGGTAATACCTTCAAATGTAAAAAATCCTTCTTTTATTTGCATTTCTAACTATAAACGTTTATACCACTGTGATTATGCCAAATAGATAAAAATATTTTTAGAATTCAAGTGACAATGACAACATACAGTTTTAAACTGAACACGAAAAAAACCTGGGCTAAATTTATACATTTGCGAAGAAATTTTACACACTAGCATAATAATATGTGTAAGGTTTTAGACTTATAATCTAGGTAACCAAATCCCCCAACTAGACCTTTTTACACATACCCTAGACAGGAGCCTTATTTTATACCATTAAATGAAAATTCGCTTGTCTATATTTTAAACTGGCTAGATCTAACTAAGCTGTAATTAAAGCATTTCTAAAAAACAATGCAAAGTAAGAACCACAATGAAAAGCAAGGCAATTTAAAAAAGTGACATACAAAGTTTTTCATAAACAAATATAAAACTCCAAAAATATAACAAAATCTTTTGTTCACAATTTCACATCCACATTTCAGAACCACGAAAATGCATAAATTAAATCACAGATGGTTAATTCATATTATTTTAGTCAGCCAATAATCGCAAAGAGTAGTGGCTTTATAAAAGCAAAACAATTCAATCTAAAAATAATTAAGATATTCAGCCACAAAATACTATTACTAGATACTAACAAACAATTTTTAAGTTATTCCATTAGACAATTGCATGCTATACATACAGTACCGGAGTTTTGACATTACTGTTACTACTTACCGTTTTCGCTGGTAAGTTTTCGAAGAGATCGTCTTAAACTAGTAAACCTTCCTAGAGACAAAGCCATTTCTATATCATTAGTGTCTACATTTGAAGCTATACGTTAGATTAATCCATGCCATGCCATGTCACGCAAAAGAAAATTTTAAAAAATGAGAAAGCATTCATGCAATTTTACATGTAAATCAAGACAAATCTAAAACATAAAAAAAACAATTTTTTTGTCGAATTGTGTTTCCACTCTCACACTTCCGATGCAAATTATCTTTAATTTTTCAATATCTTCAGGTAAGTTAACAGAGATATGGTAGCAAATTATAGAACCTTTTGTAATAAATCAGAAATACCTAAGATCTTTGGATATTTTTTTAAAAAAATTATTAAGGGGGATTAGAAGTCTGATAAATATGGAACAGTTTTGGATTTATAAAGGACAATTCAACAAGTGCCAATCTAATTTTATATGGAAATTTTGTGTTTTCGAGCATGGAGAGCGAACTGCAGGTCGACTCTGTTTACACAGACTTCTTGAAGGCTTTTGATAGAGTCGACCACAGTGTACTTATTCCTAAGCTAGACTCCATTGCTGTTGGGGACCCTTTACTGAGTTTGATCTGCCTTTCTGGCTGAAAGAGAGGAGGTTGTCAGAATTGAAAGTTTGTTCTCTAGGGTGATTAAAAACCGGGGATTTTCATTTAGGAATTCATAGATTGCGCCTCTTTTGGTTAAACTGGAAGCTAATAAAATTGTCAAGCATGGGTGAAAAGTCGATAAATAGTGTCCCAAATATGGTCAAAAATGTTCAAACTGATATTTTAAAAAAACAAAGAAAAGAAGAAGGCTTACTTTAGTCCATAGTCACCCCGTATATTAGAAGAATATTAACTTTAAATTTAAATGATGATGTAGAGAGTGAATAATAATGTTTACTCATAGTTTTCAAATCGTTATTCCGCCTACGATCATTTCTTATTTTCTTGGTTTGTCTTACTTTACTACTTGGCAAATTCAATTTGTTAATGTAATTTCCATACTTACAACTTTTGGACACGTTTTTTCTCCTGTCGCATAACTGCGGCGAGGGTTTCAGCCGCCTTTGCACACCCATCAGATCGGGAGGATCCATTGGATTTTTCAGATACATTTCGTCAATATGCGATGGGCTACCCCAACTCTCCCCAAAAGCCGATCCGTGTCCGGTGTGGATGAATGAATTGTCCAGCGGTTTGCTAATATCTTCGGACTGCTTCGGGCGCAAGGGATCGACAAGACACCTGAAAAAAAAGTAAATTTGAAAAATTTTAGAATAATCCAAAAGAAAAAGCGCATCAACAAAATATCAAATTTTTGTAACTTAATAATACACTAGCACTAATAATCAATAAATGAACTGTTTACTTTTACACCCATGCGTATGTAATTACACAGGAAGTTTTATGAGTGCAACAATTTGCAACAATATTTTGTACCAGATTTGGACACAAGCAGTACAAACATCCTCATAAAATGGATGAGTTTGAGGCAAGAAAAACTTCTTTATATATTATATGCTTCAGTAAAAATATTTTTATTTTCATTAATTTTTTTCACTTGCTCTTGCAGCGATTTATTCCAATTGGCAAAAATAAGACTAATTTTTAAGTCGTTTTTTGAAAATATTTCCCCATATAACTGTAACAAATTTTCAAATGGGCCAGTCGGAAAATTTAAACTATACTCGGAAAATTTAGCACAATCTGCCAAACATAAAAATGTAAGTTTTTCAGTCTTGAAATCTTAGTGTCATTTCCATTAAAATATGGTCCAATATTTCATAAAAAAGGGTTCTATACTTAGCCCTAATTTCTTCAGGTGAAAGCTTAGCAAGCTCACGTTTGTAATGACTTATTTCTGTAATAGAATTTGCTTTATCGAACATGATATTAAAGAAACGTTCATTTCTTTTTTTACAGAGCGCCTGACGACAGTGTTTTATATGGGATACGCAAAAATTAACGTCAAGCGATTTTTTTTGAAGAACGTCAAATTGTATGTCCGTGATTGAGAAAATGTCATTAAACACTAATGCCAGAAACGTGAATTCAAAATCGTTCATCTCACCTAAAAACCGTTTCGTAAGCCAGATTGATTTTTCATCAGATTTGTCACAGTTTGTAATAAATTCAAAGACGTCTTTTAATTTATTCCGGTCTTGAACAATCACATTTACTAACTTCGAATTTGAAGACCAACGAGGTTCTGTAATTGTTGGTATACGCCTCGTAGATGCAGATGCAAGAACATACGTTCGTTTGGCTGAGTGATGAAAAAATGAGTGAATACCACTAAGGCTTGAAAAAAAAATTCGACATTTAGAAATATTTGTTTAGACTTTGCTGCATCACAAGGTTAAGACGATGCGCAAGACAATGGACAATTACAGCTTGCGGGGCTTTTTCTTTCATTTTTTTTTTAAGCCATTTAGATGCCCAGACATCACACTTGCGCTATCGTAACATTGCTCTATTAATTTATGTTTATAGTCAAATTGATCCAAAATTTGATCCAATAGAGAATATAAATTCTCCGTTCTATAGGAGCTGACATTATGAAATCCTAAGAATCTCTCGACTAATGAATCTTCTGAATTAACGTATCTTAAAATTATCGAGCTCTGGGAGGTTTGCGTAATATCAGTGGTGTCATCTACTTGCAAAGAAAAAAACTGTGCGTTCATTATTTCATTTTTTACATGATCATTTAAATAATCAGAAATGCATTCAATTATTTCGTTTTGAATAGTTTTCGAGTCACCAGTAAAAACATTTTTAATTTTTTCGTGATGATCTTTTAGTTCTTGGGAACTTCTCGATATTAATAAACCTAAAAGCTCTTTAAAATTCCCTCTGTTTATTATGGCCGCGAAAGGCTAACTCTTGTTTTGCAAGGTATAAAACTGCGTCAATTACCAAGCACATAAATAGTCTATTTAATCGGACGTTTTCGTTAAAATTATACAGTTTAGCATTTTCTTTTAAAGCGTAAGCTATAGTGCTTTGATTTTTTACAAATGTTTTTAGCATTAATTCGCATTTTAAATGCTCTGCCGAGTCTTCATGTTTATGCAAAGACCTTGATATATTTAACGTACCTGCAAATCCTTCCTTATTCCACACTGAATATTTATTGGAAAATAGTAAACAAGGCCAGCAAAACAATTTTTGTAATATTTGACTACTACATAACCATTTGTACATTGTATTGTTTCCAACAAAATGCAAACCACATCCGTGATAGGATTCATTTTAAAGCGTAAATATTATAATCAACTAATAATGTACATTAATAAACCCGACACCAAATTAAGTTATAACAACACCAGAAATAAATATAACACAAAACAGTCAAGCAAGCTGCAAAGGAACTCACCGGTTGCAGCGAAATACGCGAAAATAAAAGTAACCAACCACCCCAAACTGAACGTGGGTGTAGTGTACTGCGGCAGCAATTCACCGAGAGCGTTGTATGGCGCTGGTTAACATTATTAACATGGCAACATAGTAGGAAAATCGTAAACTAAACATAGCACCTCCAGCAAAATCGAAGCGGTTTGCGCCACTGTTATAGTTGGTATAATAAAGTTCGATTAAAAGTTTTAAAAAGACATCCCGCCAACGGTCAAGTAAAATATTTATTTGAGATGTACAGTTTATTTTTTGCCAATCAGGTGAATAAATGAAGGCAAAAACTAAAATTTTAAGAGATATATAATAAATATAGTTAGATGTTTATTTTTCTTGGTGAAGTAGCACTTCACCTACTTCACCTGAATAGCCGCCACTGGGAAAACCAATAAAATCCTATTTCCATCAGTTTGTCGGTCTGCCTGTACGCGGGATAGCTTAAAAACTGAATAGGTTGAACATAATGCCGGACTCAGAAAATGTTTGCGATATTTTAGTATTACTGTACAGGGTTTTCCCGTATATTTTTCTACCCACCTAGAGAGTTTATTTGAATAGATACGGAAATGCGGTAAATACAAAAGTTTTTGGGTTTTTTATGAAGAGTTACAATATTATATCATTAGTGCGAACATATTATTGGAAATGTCAAATTTTGACAGGTTATCAGTTTTTTTAAATGAAATTCCCTGTATATGAAATCATATTCTTGAAGATCTTTTTTTTTGAATTTCAAATATATATGCTTTTAATATATTCTGTCAATTAGTATTAAAGAAATGGTAAGGTAATTTGCACTAAAACATAGCGAGCCATGGTCAAGACAATTGCAAAAACCTTTTTGAAGTTTACCGGTCAGAAGTATCTATTTACGAGCATTTTTAATAACTAATACGTTGGACGATTGGTTATTCGGAAGAAGAGAAACTCGACATGATAGAATTATTTTATTTACATGGTAAAAATGCATCGATAGTTCGTAACGAATATAGTCGGTTTCCAGATAGACCAACATCGACTCGTAGCATAATATTAAACATCGTTAAACAATTGAATGAAAGAAAAACACTTAAGCAAAAAGTTAGAATAGTGGAAAGAAACAATACCATAAAAAATCAATAATATAAAGTAGGTAAATAATAATATTAGCTTAAAGAACTAAGTTTTGGTTTTCTATATAGCCTCCTTGTTTTATAATGCATTTCTGAATATTTCTTCTAAATTTTCTGTATATGGAGGCGTAGATAAAATGAGGTGTTTGGGTGTTTAAATCGTCGATTGTTTGGACTATATTTTGCTCAAAAGCTCAGATGGTTCTTGGCCTATTGTAGTATATCTTGTTTTTGTTTTTCAGATAACCCCACAAAAATATGTCCAATGGAGAGAGATCGGTACTGTTTGCTGGCCATCTTAATGGTCCATGTCTTCCAAAATGGAGACCTGTCATTTAAAAAATTGGTGACCGGCTGGACATTATGAGGAGGAGCACCATTTTGTTGCCATATCAAATTGAGATATGAGTTAATCGGTTGTTGTTCTAAATGCCCTCGATTTCGTTTTCTAATAACTCCTGATACCTTTGTCTGGTTAAATTCCCATTTAAAAATATAGGTCCAATAACATGATTGTTAAGAAGGCCACACCAAACATGTAGGGATCTTCTTCCCTGAATTTTGACCGCCTGAAGAGCTTGCGAGTTTTCTTTTGACCGAAAATGCTTATTTTTCCGGTTAAACATGCCTCCAGTTGTAAAATGTCAGTGAAAATTATGTTTGACAGATTTAGTTGGTTCATCATAACACGTCTTTCTATTTCTTGGCAGAAGTGTAATTATTTTGATCGGTTAATTCTTGAGTAGGTAAAAACTTATATGCCTTATATTCATAATGTTTTAGAAATGAGTGGATTTTATGCCATGATTTGTTAAAAAAAGTGGCTTCACTGGGAATTGAGCGCTCAGGATTTTCTAAAACAAGAATAAATAAGATAAATAAATTATTTTAATACAAAAGTTTCAAAATTACCTTCAAAATATAATAAAATATTTAAATCTTCTTCAGCGTTCCTTTCCACTATTCTAACTTTTCGCTTAAGTGTTTTTCTTTCATTCAATTGTTTAGCGATGTCTAATATTGTCCTTCAAGTCGGTGTTGGTCTATCTGGAAACCGTCTATGATATTCGTTACGAGCTATCGGTGCATATTTACCATGTAAATACAATAATTCTATCATGTCAAGTTTCTCCTCTTCCGAATAACCCATCGTCCAACGTATTAGATATTAAAAATGCTCGAAAATAATTACGTCTGACCGGTAAACGTCAAAAAGGCGTCGTTCATTGCAATTGTCTTGACAACGGCTCACTATGTTTTAGCGTAAATTACTTAATTACCTTACCATTTCTTCAGTGTTTAAACGCTTATATATCCAAAACTAATTGACAGAATATATTAAAAGTATATATATTTGAAATTAGAAAAAAAAGATCTTCAAGAATATGAATTAATATACAGGGTGTTCCATTTAAAAAAACTGACAACCTGTCAAAATATGACATTTCCAATAATATTTTCGCACTTATGATATAATATTCTAAATCTTCATAAAAAACCCAACAACTTTTGTATTTACGACATTTTCCGTATCTATTCAAATAAACTCTCTAGGTGGGTGATTACAATTACTGCTACTCCAAACTAACCTTGGAAATAAACCAATATCAAACGTTCGCTGGTTCTGTCCTTTCCACCAATATAATTCCGCGCTGCCATCAATTATTGCAATCTCATCGCCATCCTGGATTTGAAGCTTATCGGGTTCATCTTGCCTGCCTGAGAACATAAGTTTCTATCAGTAAACGTGCCCAGACAAATTAAATGAAATATTATTTCAGTCTTATTATCATCCAAAAAATGCACATTAAAACAAAGTATTTTTATTCTGTTACCTAACGCCTTCATTACTGGTGTTGTATTTTTCCTAAAAAACTCCTTTAATGCGGCAAATGTTGGTCTGGCTTGTGGATTTTTGGCCCAACACTGCAGTAAAGTGACATAAATTGCAGGAGGGCAAGCTTCTGGCTGTGCCAATCTTTCGCCTTCTTTTTCGATCTTTCGAAGAATTTCAGAGCCTATAATGCATATTAAATGGAAATTATACAAAGATATAAGGAAATTGATATTGATAAGTGTACATAATATATGATTCGTAACTTTTTATGCATGATTTACAATTACCTATTAGACCCATCCAAGGATCTTCCCCAAAGGTAAACATCTCCCAAACTGTTACTCCAAACATCCATGTATCTGATGCATGAGAAAATTGTCTAGATCGCAAGGATTCTGGAGCACACCATGGAAATGGCACCTTCTTATGCTCCGTCATTACGTAACAATCGTCTTCTTGTGGTAAAGCTCTCATTAAACCAAAATCTCCAATTTTTACCTACAAGTTTAAAGGATATTTAAAAAATATTGTCGCATATGGGACTTGTGAATTTCAATAATTTACTAAAAATTACATCTGAAAAATATATAACTAATAATATGCATCCAATGTCAAACGCAAATTTAAACAAACAAGTTCAAGATTGTTCCACCAGGTTAACATTCACCTGAATGTCAATACAAGGCTTGTTTATAAAACAGATGTAATACAGGGTGTTAGGGGTTTGACTACAAATATTTGTATAGTATAGTATTGATGATTTTGAACGAAAATTCGTATATACCATCTCTATTCTCTCATAAAATAAGTGATCAATCCCATCACCCGCGTTTTGTCAGCAAAGAAACATTAAAAAACCGTAGGTTTGAGATTGAATTAAATTACTTTATTTATGTTTTATTATTTAATAAAAAGGATAGTGGTTTATCGATATCGGCGCATATAAAAAAGTACAAACAACCTGTCATTGAAACTAAATAATTATTATTTCTGAGATTATTTACTTGTATATTCACTAGAGATAAACTATGTTTATGTTCCTTGTTTTCAGGTAATATTTCTCTGAAGTCCACGTTTATACTTCTCGAATCGGAGCACATTCGGTATTTCTATACATTTTTAAATTAAATCGATATAGAACTATCTCACAAAACAAAAAACTAAGCAAGGTGGAACTGGAAGCAACAAAAGCAAACCAATTACAACTGCTATATTTGGGAATTGTTATGGACATACGTTCATTGAATCCCGCGCTGTTGCCGTTTTTGAGTAGGTGTTTTAAAGAAAAAATTAAATATTAGATAGGCTTTTTATTCTCTAAAAGTAGATTGTTAAGATACTTTAGTAAGAAAAAACTGTAGGAATTTTGTTAAAAATGATAAAATTAATTAATAAAATAAAATACAAATATTAACGCTGTGCGTAGAAATTAATAAAATAAAATACAACTTTAAGGTCATTTTTCTCAAAAATGGTAAGGAACAGACCCAACGTTATAGAAGCATTTTTTAATAAAAATATTTCATACTACCATCTGTTAAAATATGTGTAGTCAAACAACTCCCTGTATAAAAATACCGAGGTACGAGGAAACAAGGCAGTCAGTTGCAGGGTCAGTTCAAAGTTAGTTAAGAACTCAGTAACAAGATGTAGTATATAGAGCAACACAGAGCCCAAAGTGTGAGTAGTACAGTGTGGCAGAATGGCTCAAGCTAAGACTAGCTGTTAAGACTGAACTATAGGTTTTTAGATATAAGTTTTAGATGTAGTGTTACAAGGATCATTGTATAAATTACCACTTTCCGAAGTTTCTTCTTCGATTGCACGAGGCATCTTCAGGGTCTATACTTCACGAGATCGGAACACTGACATCTCCTGAAGTAAAAAACTCTGAAGATGCCTCATGCAATCGAAGGCGAAACGTCGGGATGTGATTCCATTTTGTTATGGTCTAATGCCAAAAACCATGATTTTTTAACTGACCACAACCGTGAAAGCTTTCGATCTACGTATAAATTTCCATTTTACTTCTCTTGTCTAATAAATTATTTTATATTTGTTTTTCTAAATCACAGAAATTAGAAAGAACCCATTTTTCCAGGTCCTACATAATCTAGTAGTGACTGAATCTCGGTCACGACATATTGTGGAGTACGTCGTTGTCCCAACACGACATATGGGGGAGGCGCCAGGTACGCTCCCGCACTTCCTTTTACTAATTGTTAATTATATTAACTGGGTTAATATTAACCTGGCTGAACGATCGTAAACTTGTTTGTTTAATTTTGTGTTTGACACTGGATGCAAATTATTAGTTATATATTTTTAAATATAATTATTGAAATTCACAAATCCCATAGACAACAATATATATATATATATATATATATATATATATATATATATATATATATATATATATATATATATAAACACACACATATATATATATATATATATATATATATATATATATATATATATATATGTTAACTGTTAAAATAATTGTTTGCTTAATTATATTATTAAATAAGAAATCAATATCGATGCAAAAGTATTGTCGATAGGGTGTAGTGTAGTATAGTGTGAAGAAAATATAATAACAGTGCTTGTATGGTGATACTATCAAAGATTGATTATACTCCGAATAGACGATCTAAAAAATAAAAAATAAGACCCCCTAAATGAGATTCCAACTATGTATTGCAAGCAGTAGTTATAGAATTAACCACAGGTTAATCATATTTGGTAATATTAGACCGTGATAAAATGGAACTACTTTCTAAAGTTTCGGCTTCACTTGCAAAACTTCTTCAGGGATTTTTGCTCCCTGAGAACAGAATGCTAAATGTGCTGATCTCCTGGCATAAAACCCTGAAAAACGTCTTGTGCAATCCAAGGCGAGACGTTAAAAAATAACAGCCTTTTGACCTTTCTAATCCTAATCACCATGACTTCTTAAATGGTCAAAGCCGTAGAAGAGTCTGTTATGTACCGCAGGATTATGCACAATGAGTGACCTAAAAAAGGAGTCGCATGGACGAATGGTACCTTCCACATTACGCGGAGAAATCAAGGATGAACGAATGAATGAATAGTAAGTCTCGGGCTTAAGACTTGTCCTTTAAATATATATAATTTAATTTATTTTATATTATAACTTAAATAGACATACATGACCTCTGATTGTAACAAGTAACCTGGTTTTTATTTAATAATACAATTACGATAATACACTAAAGTACCTTGTCAACTGCCGCCAATAATACGTTCCGACAAGCAAGATCTCTATGTAGAAACCTCTTGCTTTCTAAATAAGCCATCCCGTTGGCAACCTGTGTCGCATATTCACACAGCATTGTCACTGGGGTATGTTGGCACTGTTTCCTTAAGAAGTCTAGTAGGGATCCCAACGGAGCTAGTTCTGTTACCATCATCATAGGTTGAGAAAGAACCACTCCATACAGTCTACAGAATATGGTTAATTAAACACACGAATGTACGAATTGAAAATATCCATCAATACATAATTGCTAATAAAATTTAATACTGTCACCAACCTTATTAAATTCTGATGGCTTAGGCAGTGCATAGCTTGAACCTCTTTTATAAAGTCTTCGAATATACCTGGTTGGTTTAAAGCATCCGCTTTTAGTACTTTAACCGCTACCGGTATGGATTTACCCGTTGGACTCACCCATTCACCTAAAAGTTAAATATTGTTTGAGATGGAGAAGATGTTAAGTATCTTTCAATATTTCAAAATTACGTAGAAATCTTCGAAATATAGGAAAGTTTTCAGGTAAATGTGGTACACAAGTTTATTAACTTATTCATAGCGGCGGGTATTCGGAAAGTCATGTGCTAATATCTCGAGTGAGTACTTGTAAAAATAAAAAGTTAACATTTGGCAGATGCATGCGTACCGACAAATTAACTTTTTTTAATGTTTAAGCTTTTTGTGAGAAGGGCTTGGAATGAACAGATCTGCATCAATCACATTTAATTTAAAACTTGTAGGGAAGTGTTATATCTGTCTCTCTTACTCTCACATGTTGTCTTTTTCTAATGATAAGATCTTAAGTTTGTAAAAATGGTAATGTCGCTCTCTCTGACCAAGTTGCACGGCCCGCGCTTCAGCTCGCAATAAAAACTAAATGTTAATCTAAAAGTGGTGTTGTTTTACTTCTTTCAAATACCCGATGAGAAATAACAACATAAACACTACATTGGTGACCCCAGACTACCGAATACGTTGGTAATTTCATCATTGATTGAATTTCAATCCTCAACGACGCCGATTGACAGCCGACATGGTGTGGATCGGCAAATCGTAATTTGCGAAGTTTGAAGAGCATTTTTGGGCTCCAGGGCTTAGTGGCTATGATAACAGGTATTTAATTAGCATTTTCTTTGTGGGGCTTTTGCAGTATTGCCCCAAATTCCTGCTTGGCTGTATTTTTTCCCGCTAAATTGGTGACGCTTTGTCACTTGTCATCCGTTCTGTCACGGATGTCATGGTGTGTTGGTTTCGACGGACCTGATCCAAGACCTGATCCTGATGTGATCCGGTGGAGTAGGTCAACTGTCAACCATTAAAAGAAGAGGAAAACAAGTCGGGTGTTTTTGCGATGTTGCCAGACATTCTCCAATTTCTTCCATAAGTGGTATTTTGATAATAAAAATGTTTTTGTTGTTTTAACATGATAAAACCCTAGTTTTCCCAGTATTTATTGGTAATAATATATTATTTTTAATATTTGGTAGTTAATATTGTATATTTTTACTATTTTTGGTATTATTTGCAGTGGTAAGTTACTATTTTTATGTTATTAACTGGTATTATTAATTGGTAACAATATTTTATTTATATTTGTTTTACTATTTGGTACCTTGTTTATAAATAAATACTCTTTTATTCACCAATAATGGCTGAATCCAATGATGATCTTGCTTCTGCCATTGCTCGTGCAAACAAAGCAGAAGCATTGGTTGCGGAGCTTCAAGCGCAATTTACTGAGCGGTTAGAGCGGTTAGAGACTTCTCAAAATGCTGGTGCTATTCGTAGACAGGGTGCTTCTCCAGCCCCGTCGGTGGTACCTAGGTTAGACCATTATCGTGTCCCAAAGTTACCCCCATTTTCTCAGGTTGATCCAGCCTTTTGGTTTATTCAGGCGGAGGTGTCCATGAGGAATGCCAATTTAAGGTCTTCTGTTACCAAAGCTGATACAGTTCTTGCAGCTCTAGATGTCGAGGTTTTAGGTTGTGTGAGAGACATCATTACCTTGTCCCCTCCTCCTAGCGACATTTATGACCAGGTTAAGCAACGGATTATATCCACTTATGCTGTTTCTGAAGAAGCCAAACTCAGAAAGTTATTGAAAGGTCAAGTAGGTACGGATGGAAAACCGTCTTTGATCCTAAGTCGTCTACGGAATCTCTCAAATGGTGTCGTCGATGACAACGTCATCAAACAAATTTTTCTGGATCAACTTCCGCAGGCTCATAGAGCCATTTTGGTTGCCTCGGGAGCTACTGATCTCAATATGATCGCTGAGGCTGCTGATCGCATCGTGGATAGCGCTCTAGGTGCTGAATATAATGTTGCAGCAATTGCAAAACAGGTTCCTGTGTCTTCCTCGGCTGATTCTGATTTAAAGGAAATAAAAAGTTCCATTTTGGCCTTAACAAAGAAAGTCGACAAATTGGAAGTGAAAGTGAACAAAAGAGGTTCGCGTTCATTTTCTCGAAATCGCGATAAAAATAAAAAAGGTAACTCTTCCTTGTGTCCAGCACACACTTTATATCCAGATAATCCCACGTCTTGTAGAGCTTGGTGCGAAAAGCACCAAGAGTGGAAAGACAACCAAAAAAACTAGATGAACCTCATCGGGTGGAGACGACCGATGGGAGTTCGGGTTTCTCAAAACGTCTCTTTGTACGTGACCGTTTGGGCGGGGGCATGTATTTAATCGATTCCGGGGCGGATATTTCGCTGTTACCTGCTGATGATAAGGTCAGGGGTAAACCTGTTGATTTAAAGCTCTTTGCTGCAAACAACACGTGTATTAACACTTTCGGAGAGGCATATCGTGAATTGGATCTTGGATTACGACGGCCAATTCGGTGGAATTTTCACATTGCTTCGGTTCCATACGCCATTATAGGTGCGGATCTTTTATCATTTTACGGGTTGTCTGTGGATTTTAAACGACGTCGTCTGGTCGATTCTTCCACAGATGTGTTTTCCCTCGCTGTCTTGAAACCAGCGCCAATTCATTCCATTTATGCATTTTCTCCAAACTCAAAATTTTCAGAGATTATTTCTGAGTTTCCTAAAATTACAGGAACTTCTTCTTTATCTCCTCCTCCTAACTATAATGTTTTCCATCATATTTTGACTACGGGGCCTCCTGTAGCAGAACGTGCTAGGCGCCTTAACCAGGAGAAACTGGTGGCTGCTAAGGCACAATTTAAGACTTTAGTTGAATCTGGGGTTTGCCGTCCTTCGTCCAGTCCTTGGGCAAGTCCCATTCATCTTGTCAAGAAGAAAGATGGTAGTTGGCGGATTTGTGGCGATTATCGACGTTTAAACGCAGTCACTATACCCGATAAATATCCAACTCCTCACTTACATGATTGCACTGTAAATTTGCATGGGAAAACAATCTTTTCTTCACTAGATTTGCACAAGGCTTATAACCAAATCCCTATGGCGTCTGAAGACGTAGAAAAAACGGCTGTAATAACGCCATTCGGCCTATTTGAATATTTGGTTATGCCATTCGGTCTTCGCAATGCGAGCCAATCGTTTCAACGTTATGTTAACAAAGCCTTGGGCGATCTAGATTTCGCTTTTGTATATACAGATAATATTCTCATTGCTTCATCTTCTGCTGAAGAACATTCTAAACATCTTCGTTTTATTTTTAAAAGACTTGAGCAGTTTCAGCTTCGCTTGAATGTTGAAAAATGTGTGTTGGGAGTGAATGAATTAGAATTTCTAGGTTACTGTATAAATAGTCAGGGCATTCGCCCTATGCCAGAAAAGGTCAAGTCCATTGTGGAATTTCCCAGACCAAAAATTATTTCTGATCTGCGCCGATATCTTGGCATGATCAATTTTTATCATAGAAATGTTCCCCATGCAGCTGAAACTCAAGCTGTCCTCAATTCCTTGTTTATTGATTCGCGTAAAGGGGATAAGCGCGAAATTGTCTGGACGGACGTGTTAATTGAGGCATTTGAAAAAACCAAAAGTGATTTTGCTAATGCCGCAATGCTCGTCCATCCTAGAGCTGGTGCTCTATTGCGTGTAGTTACCGACGCGTCCGATTTTGCGATGGGTGCTGTCCTTGAACAGGAAAATAATGGCTCTTGGGAACCATTAGCGTTCTTTTCCCGTAAGTTTACTCCGGCGCAAACCCGTTACAGCGCATATGATCGCGAGTTAACCGCAATTTATGAATCGATAAAATATTTCAGATTTTTTTTAGAAGGTTCTAATTTTCATATGCTCACGGACCATAAACCGCTTACTTATGCATTCATGCAGCGATCCGATAAAGCTTCTCCACGTCAAACGCGACAATTGTCATTTATAGCGCAATTTTCTACGCACATTGAGCATATTTCCGGCTCTAAAAATGTTGTCGCGGACACACTGTCGCGGATTGATGCGTTTAACTTTCCTTTAGATTTTGATCTTAAAGAATTATCGGAAGCTCAAGAAAATGACGAGCAATTAAAACATTTAACTGACAACACTAATCATTCTCTGAACTTAAAGAAGATTCAGTGGGGTTCAGATCTTTGTGAAATTTTTTGTGACATCTCCGGAGAAACAATTCGACCGTACATTCCTTTGACTCTTAGAAAGCGTGTTTTTCATTTGTGTCATAATCCGGCACACCCTAGTGGTAGAGTAACGGATCGTTTGATCAGACAGCGTTACGTTTGGCCAAACATGCACCGAGATATAACAAAATGGTGCAAGTGTTGTATCGAATGTCAACAATCGAAAATTTCTCGCCATGTCAAACTTATTCCTGAAAAATTTGTAGCTCCAGATGGGCGATTCGACCAAGTCCATATTGACATAGTTGGGCCTCTGCCCCCGTCTCAAGGATTTTTGTATTGTCTAACAATGGTCGATCGATTTTCCCGTTGGACTGAGGCTGCGCCAATGAAAGACATGACTGTTCAAACTGTAGCCAAAACTTTTTATGATACCTGGATCTCTCGTTACGGTTCTCCTCGATGCATTACTTCTGATCAGGGATCACAGTTCGAATCTCGGTTATTTAAATCACTTCGGGCACTAATTGGTTGCGAGCGCATCAGAACAACTCCGTACCACCCTCAATCTAACGGTATGATTGAGCGTTGGCACCGCGTTTTAAAAGCAGCGATTATGTGTCATGCCGATTCCGATTGGTCCCGCACTCTTTCAACTGTACTTTTAGGTCTTGGTTCGCATGTCCGGTTAGGCACAGGGGCGTCTCCCGCTGAATTTATGTTTGGAACAACCCTTCGTCTTCCCGGCGAATTTTTTCTTTGGGATGATTTTACTCCTGATCCCATCACTTTTATTAACGAATTTCGTAGTCATATGAGGCTTACACGTCCGGTACCTGTGGCTCATAAATCAAAAAAGAGACCATTTTATTACAAAAATTTGCATACTTGCACTCACGTTTTTATGCGCAAAGTTGCCAAAAAAGGTCTGGAAAGACCATACACTGGCCCACATAAAGTAATTCGCAGAATTTCTGAACGAATTTTTGGGATTGAGGTAAATGGCAGAAGCAAGACCATCTCGGTTGAGCTGTTGAAACCAGCGTACACTATTGGTGACGACAGTGACACGCCAAGTTTGACTCTGGCAAATGTCACTCCAGATTTATCTTCGGCAAGTGACAATTCTGTTTTGCCTCTGGCAAATGTCACGCCAGTTTTACCTCTGGCAAATATCACTCCAGTTTTGCCTCCGGCAAATGTAAATTCAGATTCTCCTTGTGTAAATGCCAACCCTAATCCTGTAAATTCCCCTAGTTTTAATTTAAATTTACCAGTCCTTCGAACTTATTCGAGGAAACGTGTTCATTTTGCAGACACATAAAAGATGTCTCAAAATATTATGTACTGTTACTATTTTTAGTATATTCAATGGTATTTTGTATGAGTATTTACTATTATATTCTTTGATACCAAAAATATTTAGCATTAATGTTTATTTTATTTTTTTTTGTAACGTACGTATATAGTTTACATAATATTTTATAATTACATTTTATTTATTAGTTCACATTTACGTTTATTAAGTAAATAAAACCGCAATGTTAGTATTCAAGTATTAACCTAATATTTATATTAAATAATATGTTATAAATTTTGTATTCTTTGCGAGGCCGTTGCACATTTTTTTTTTATTGTTTATATAAAATTAATATAAATAACTTGTATATCTCGTTTTTCGTGTGAGCTATGTACGCTCACACTGCGGGGGGAGTGTGTAGGGAAGTGTTATATCTGTCTCTCTCACTCTCACATGTTGTCTTTTTCTAATGATCTTAAGTTTGTAAAAATGGTAATGTCGCTCTCTCTGACCAAGTTGCACGGCCCGCGCTTCAGCTCGCAATAAAAACTAAATGTTAATCTAAAAGTGGTGTTGTTTTACTTCTTTCAAATACCCGATGAGAAATAACAACATAAACACTACAAACTAATACTAAAAGCGCCATCTACTTCGGGGAACTCGTAGCTATCAGAGCCCAGGAACGAAGAGTTTTATACATCTGCATATTAACATTTTACACTTTTCTTCTGTAAGAATGACATACCTTGTTCCTCTCTACTGAATTAACACAGAGGGAGGTCGATTGGCAAACGGGAATAAAAATAAAAGCCATGTTCCTTCTTCTTGGACTATATCTCAATGATGAAAATTTAAAAATTCATCCTTAAGTTCCGAAAACGTATGTCTCGCCTATTTTGAAGTGAGTAGTTTAAAAATAAGGTAAAGAACATGAGAGTTTATCTGGTGATATTGTGAAATCAGAAAACTAGATATTTTAATGCAATTTATATAAGAAGTGATAATCGAACTAGTACTGGGAAATCCCGCATTTTTGTTAGGAAACCATCTTTTAGATTAAAACATGGATTATCTTTTTAGCTAACGCACCCGGCTCCCAATTAGAGGTTCAGTTTTATTACCAATAAGAAATTAGCACATTCATACTTAAGAAAGGTGGAGATATAATTGCACATAACAAAACTATAAATGAACACTGCCCACTAGGTATCTAGGTTAAATCGCTTTCAATTGTTAAGGTATTGAAACAAAAATACCAGTTGGGCATTGTTAAGGAAGTCAGTGGAACAAGATCCGGACAACGTGCTGACCACTCAACAACTGCTCGATGCCCAATCCAGCGCTCAGGAAATGCATTATTAAGCCATATTATCCTCTTCAATAGTACATACAAAAATTTTAAAAATAAGGGTCCCGCAAAAATTGATGAAAAAAGAGTTTTAAAAACCAAAAGAAAATTCGAGTCCTGTCTTCAAAAGTTCGACATAAAGATACTTAAGAATTAAAAGGTAGTTTTGAAAAAACATAGAACGCCTCTCGTGAGAAAGTGCCTCTGCAAAGTACAGTTAAGTTTTAAAAATTCTTAACATAACAAAATAGCAAATTTTCTTAGTTTTTTTTTTGATATATCAGGATTAGCAAGTTCCAATTCTCAGCGGTATATCAATGACCCTTAGCTTAGTGTTTATTATTCTTTGGCTTACAGCCACTTATCTAATAATATTATTTCATGGGGAGGTAGAGCAATAAGGGAGAGAGTCTTTATTGGACAAAAAAAAATTTTAAGACTGATTTTCAATCTCAAGCCCATGGATAGTTGTAAGTCTATGTTTACCCAAAAGCGAATTTTAACATTGCCCTGTATATATATTTTTAAGTGCCTAATTTATGCAAACAAAACCCTTAAATTATTTGTCAAACTGGGAGAGACTAATTCGTACAAGACTAGAAATGAGAATGTCATTAGTGTCATTCTTTCAGAGACCTCCATATTACAGTTGTCTGACCCTTTAAATAAAATAAATAATAAACCAAACACTATAAAGTTCTTAGTGGCAAGAACTTTAGGATCAAAGTCAGACAATTTTTTCTTAATTATTAATTAAAGCTTTCTATTCTGTACAAGAATATTTGCAGTCTTGAGCGTTTCGTTACTGCTTGATACATGATAGTCTTTATACTAATAATTTGTCTTGTTTTTCTTATTCCATGTTCTTGTGAGAATTGTTCAGTTTTTATATTTTAATTGCATGTTATTTTTCTAAAAAAAAAACATTTTTTTTTAAGATGTTTTACATGCACGTTTTTTATTGAGTTTGTTTTTTTAATGTGTATTATAAGTTTATATTTATTTTTAATTTTAAACTTTTTCCTTTTTTATATATATACTTTTTGACGACCCTTTATACAATCATGTATACTTATGATGAGGCCCGAATTTGGAACACCCTGCACAGTCAAAGAGAAACTTTAAGATACGGAAATACCTATAAATTTTAGCATTTTAACTCAGCCTTTTATTATAATTGTTTCAGTGATCTCCCGTTATTCTAACGTGATTTTTTGTCACTTTTATTATTTTTACTAAAGGATTTTCAAAATAATTAACTCTTTAAAATTAAAAATTATTTTGTGTTATTTCTATTTGACACAGACTAAAAAAAAGATGTTCTACCTAAAAAATATGTTGCCCACCCTAAGTTAGACTTCTGGCTACAGCCCTAGTACAAGGTGAACTTCGTAACTGTCAATTTATTCACACCTACATTAACAGTTCCTAGAACATGAATTTGAAGATCTTCAGTCTAGACAGAAAGACGATCGTCGGGGAGCATTTTTAGTTATAAAAGTTGTTGAAATTGTCCTCTCCCTATAATATGTCTGCACTGTTATAATTTCTATTACAATGAATACATATTATGCAAAGAATTAAATAAAAACAAGCAGACATTCTGAAGACTTAAATTCCTTCCAAAACTCGAGTAACGAGATATTAAAAACTATTTTTTATCAACAAAAATGACAATAGACAACTCTTCATGGTTTTTTTCACAATGCTTTTCACTTCCTTTAGTATTGAAAAATGGATCGACGAGACCTCCAGCTTGCCTTGTGTTTTGAAAGTCCTTAATGTATGGCAGAACTCTATATAGAGTCATGTTCGACATTCAGATGTTCAGTTCCCTCACGCTAATACCAGAAGGGGTAAAAAAAGCTTTAACACCCGAAAAAGTTTATTTGCTTGTATACGCGTAACTGCCAAATTTTTAATGTTTTGCTTTACTACCGGTATTCGAAGTATTAGCCCTAAGGCATTTTGGACAACCAGTTCCATAAGTATCAGGTTGAGTCTTTCGAATGGCCTCGTGGGAGGCAGACCTCTGTGTTTTTAACGTAAGTGGTTTCACCTGCTCGGTTTAGCTGTTTTGTTTTGGGGGGAGACGGGAGACTCAACCGCTCAGTGTGAAAATTAACGACCCCGCTAGAAAGGAAGCAGACGTTGTGAACGTGTGAGGCCTATTTATTCGTATGCCCAGTTCTACACAGAATATTAGCGAAATGGCCGCTATGTGGCGGGAGTAGAAGGGGTAAGGGGATAGTTTGAAAGAAAAAGTCATCTCGTGATACCAGTAGTACTCTGGCAGCTAGCGGAAGCCAAGAGCATCAGAATACATAGAAAAATTTAAAGAGAAGAATAATTTAAATGATATTTGAAATCAGTGGGGTGTACCGACAGTTTATAGCTTGCCATTCGAACATCTCATGTAAAACGTCTCGGCCGTATAGTCCTAGCAGCTCAAGACCGTAAAATAGAAGAAATAAAGAAGAAAGTGTGACGTTATTAGCACATAATCCTGACAGCGTTGTCATGTCTTCTCTCAATTCCGAATTCCTGTAACTAACTTTAGCTTTTTTAATGGAACACGAAGTTTGCTTATTTTGATTTATCATGTCATTCTAAGTTCAACCATTCGTCACAACAAAGCATTTTTATATGGATGACTAGATATACTGCTTGGATTTTTTCATTTAGTAGTAAAGAAACATCCAAATTAAAAATAACCAATAATCCAGATTTTAAAATAATCTGTAACATCCAGTTCTAGAATTCTAACACGAAGAAACTAAAACAGGTACTAGATCATCACAGCAGTCTGTATATTAAAAATTAAATACAAAATAGCTTTGCATTTTGCACATCGGAATAATATAAATGACATATGGTTGTACTTAGAATGACACAACGAACATATATGGGTATCCCATTTAAAAAAAAATTATTAGCACACATTCGGAAATAAAAGGCATGGAAATATCTTTTTTAAAATCCGAATATATCTGACTGCCATCGGGAAAAAATGGAAAATTAAGTTCTATTTAACCAACCTAACTTTAATGTTAATGTTCTGGTAAAGAAATAATGTTATAAGGCTGTGCCACTTATTCATTGCAACAGATATATCTACACTCGTATTTTTAAAAATATTATTTGTTCATTAATTTATGCCCCAAAACGACCACAGATAAACTGTTAATGTATTGAATTAATCAACTCAACATAGTGAACCAAATTAAAATTTTTAAACGGTTTATTTTCCACGGCTAGTACAAATCGACTTTCAGCATGATAATAAAGACCAATAGGTCCAATCCTTGATCGCGTGTTGTCATATTTGCTTTCTACCTACAATACATGTAAACAAAAAATGAGTGTAATAATTTGTTTTCTCATTCCAAATGTCGGTATACTTGCAAACATAAAAACATAATAAAAGTGTAAATGCTACTTACACACGCAATGAAAACAGAATTATTTATAGATAGCATGTAGCTTTTTTTATAGTGCGTTGATTTTAAGCTGATTTATGATTAACTACACTGTGTTATAAAAATTAACTTACTATTTTTATGAAGACAGGATACAATTTAATTTATTTTTTATGTACCTACGTAAGCAATCCACAATAGGATGTACACGTCAAAACAAGTTATAAATTATAATTATATATAAAGGTTTATAAAATTTTAATTAATTAACATAAATATTTAAGCAACAGTTAATAGATAGGTCCGGCTAACATTATTTAGAAAATGTTATTTAAAAATGAAAACTATCTGTTGTGTTTATTACATTGTTGCCAGCTGCCAGTTCCGATAATTAGCTATCCACTTTTATTATATAATTTGGGTAAATTGCCAGTGTTTTTGCAATATTAATAAATACTCAAATACATAAACTTAAATTATCTTCCGTTTGCGTAAATAAATTATCACTGTTCCATTTCTAGTTAAATAATGTGGAATGCAACAACATCTCCTTTGGCGGTGATCCCTCTGATATTTTTGTCAGCGATGCTGCCTGGTGAATTAGAAGTTAGGCCGAATACAGAAAAAAATTGTGACTGATCTTACTGCACTCACCTGTGTGGTTCTTAAAAGTAACTGCTCTTTATGCTCTTGGTTCTATGGCATATGTCACGATGGGTCTTACGCGTGTCTTGTAGATTTTATTTTGCTCTTTATACTGATATGTTTATTTCGCAATCTTATTTTTGTAGACACCCCGATGTAGCAGCGGCTTTTTATGTTTAGGCTCTCAGCTCCGCTTTCAGATTTTTGTTGCTTGTGATATTAGCACCTACATATGGTACTTTGCATCTTTTGGGTTCTTTTGATATTTCGAGATACTGGGTTTTTTAATAGAAATGGTCATATCAATTTCGTGCTCTGGAATTTAAACAGGATTAATCTTCTGATATTACGACGGCATCATCAGCGTAATAGACTATCTTGATTTCTTTGGACCCCATCATGTAACCAATACTTGCTTTGCGCTTGCTGTCCTTGATAAACTCATCCGTAATAATAGTAAATAGAAGGCTTAAGCTGCTTCCTTGTCTACCCAACTCTTAATACTCTTATAAATGTTTTATTATTTATGTTTAATTATTTTAATACAGCTAAGATATTCAGTTTTCTATTGTCAAAAATTGAGAACGTATGTAATAAGCATTTCATCTACAGACCAGGGGCGTGCAGTCCATGGAGGCAAGGCAAGCAGTGCTTCCCCAAAAAAAATTACAAAACATCTTCTAAAATGTAACTTTTGAAATAGAGAACCATTAATTTAGTTTACATTAAAAATGCTAAAATATTATTTTAATTATCAAGCCCATAATAAATGCGGCCTTGACTCCGACCGAGCGACAATAGAAAATGGAATAGAACCTATGCGGGCCGCTAGCTTCTCTGTAGCCAAGTCCTGTATGCTTGATTTCCTGTGAATCGAGCCGGAGGTTATTGAACTTTCTACCGGCTGTTTGCAATTTTTGCATTTCAATCGCGTGCTTTAAGTGGGGGCAGAAGCTATCTTGGAGGTTCTTTCTTTGAACGGCTATCCATGTGTTGTGTGATACGTACGTCGCGTCGTGCATGGTGCGATATGGAAGACAATAATACGAACGTGGATATTATGCAAATACCGTCAAGTTCGGCTGTCGGTAATAACGTTGAAAATGTTGAAGAATTTAGTGAGAAGAATGTGTGTGTAAATGTGTGGTGTGCATCTTAATAAAAAAGGGATTTTTAACATTAAACTTCGCTGATAAGCTTCAAATAATTTCCAAAGGAAGGGTAAAACCGCCTATGAAAAATTTAACCACAAAAATGAAAAACTGTATTAGACATTTTTATCCGGAAAAACAATACGAACAATTTAAATGGCTAACAGGGTGTGAATATATAAGTAAATTATTTTGTTGGCCATGTTTACTTTTTGAAAACGAAAAAGGTCCCTGAAATAAAACTGGTTTTTCCGATTTAAACAATTTCCATAAAGCTGTAAAAAGACACATTATGTCCAAAGCGCATTTGCAGGCCGTCATAAAAGAAAAAGTCTTCGGCAAAACCAGAATTGGACACACCCTTAATAAACAGTTGGAAATTAGTCATCGCCAACACAATGAACTAGTCGATAAAAACAGGCAAATATTAAGAAGACTTATCGATGTTGTTTGTTTTCTCGGACAGCACGAATTGGGATTTAGAGGTCATGATGAAACAAGGGTTTCTTCAAATAGAGGAAATTTTCAAGATTTACTTTTTTTATAATGGCTAAACATGATGATTGCTTAAAAAATCATTTAGAGTAGTCTAGCCTTTTTCGCGGAACGTCGAATAGAATCCAGAATGATTTAATTTCCGCTGTTGCAACCATTATTCTAAAAAGAATTAAGCAGGAGATTGGCGAGGCGCGGTTCGTTGCTATTGTTCTGGACGAAACAACTGATATCACTAATTTTAGCCAATCATCTATAGTAATACACTATTCAAGAGCGATTTTTATAACGTTACTAAAGAAATTAATGGAGAGAAAAAATTAGTTGCTCAAAGCTATGATGGAGCTGCAGTGATGGCGGGACAATTAGGGGGTCTGCAAGCTAAAGTTCGAGAAACTTTCCCAAGTGCTGTGTTTGTCCATTGTTTTGCTCATAAATTAAATTTAGTTTTATCCCAGCCCATCAATCACATTAAAGAGTGTAAAGTATTTTTCGTTACTTTAAGTGGTATAGCTGCTTTTTTTTTTCCAAGTCAACAAAACGTACACAAGCTTTGGATTCCATTGTCCACAAACGATTGCCCAAAGTAGCTCGTACTGTGTGGAACTATAATGGAAGACTTGTGTTAACAGTATCTGAAAATCGTGAATCACTGATTGAACTATTTGAGAATATAATAGAAAATAATGAAACGTGGGACTCAGAAGCAATAAATAGTTCGAGGGGGCTTTTGCACTGTTTGAAACGAGATTTTAATTTTAACTATTTAACATATTCTCAGAAATATTTCCACTGTCGGACAATGTTTTTAATATATTACAAACTAAAACAATTGCTTTTTGCCTAAAAAAAAGTGGATGATTTTAAGTAAGTCCATGTTAAGAAAAAAGAAATGACTGACCTATTTTGGGAGAAAACGATGACGTTAAATGTAGAGCCACAAGCCAAGCGTCTACGAACAGACAAGGAGATGTTCAAAACATCATAGAGATGCCTCTTTTATGAAATAATCGATCAAATTCAGCAACAAATAAACTATAGATTTAACGGTTTAAATGATTTTAAATTCCTCGAGCTCCGCAATTTTGATGCATTTAAAGGAAAAACTTTTCCAGAAGATGCGTTTAAATCTCTTCTTCTTCATTATGGCCAGTTCTTCGACCGAATGTTACTACGATCTCGACTAAAAGTGATTTACGAAACTGATGACATTAGCGCAAAAAATAACGCTAAGGAACTGATGCAATTTTTAAAAGACAAGGAGCTGGAAGATGCCTACACCGAAGTGTCGAAATTGTGAGAATTAGTATTGACAATACCTGCCACAAGTTCATCAGTAGAACGCAATTTTTCAACACTTAAACGTATAAAAAATTTCGTGAGAAATTCAACGGGACAGGAGAAACTTTCGCATACATCGTTGTTGTCCATTGAAAATCAACTTCTCCAAAATATGTCGGAGCATCGACGTTTTTATGATGACGTCATTGACGAATTTGCAAAAAATGATCGAAGAATCGAATTACATTACAAATAGGTAAGTTAAAAGTAAAGCGAGAATTTGCAAATCTGAAATTATTTTGATTTTATATGGATGTACTCAGTAAATGGGTTCTTAAGAAAAAAACTAATTTCTCAAAATGTTAATATCTTCTTTTTTTATTAATTTTTTTCTCATAATATGCAGTTTTTTCAACATGTTTCTCTCTAAATTAAAAACTCTTATTAAAAAGACTATTCTTTTGATCGTTTTGGTTTCTCCAAGGACGTTTTGAAAAAAAGTAAATTCAATTTTGCCTTTCCAAATGTTAATTTTACTTCAGGGGCGTACTAATTAATTTTTTCAGACCATTACATATCTATCTTTTTTCTTAAATTGGACTTTGTTTCCTGAATTCCGTAAAGGGTTTTTTACTTTTTCTGATTTTTTTTAAAAGTGACTTCAAACCTCGTGACTGTTTTTTAATTTCATAGAATTATTATCCGTAGTTTGAGTAATTTTGATTATTTTTTAAACTTAATTTTTTTAACATAAAAACTACTTTCTTTTAAATTACCAATTCTTGGAACTTTTTTAATTAAAGTTATATCTAACTGAGTATGTTTTGTTCTCTATTAGCAAGTCTTCGCATACCGAGTGCCCAAAAAATATATAATTTTATTATTAAACCTTTATACAGGGTGGAGCACAACTTACTACTGAACGGTACTTTCTTTTTAAATGAACCTTCCAGGATATATGCAGATCAGATAGAGCTACATTCTAAGTTATTCTCAGGTATACATGGTGCGTCAAAAATACGTGGCATAATAAAGTTACATTTGTTTTCATGGATTACACTGTATTTTATTGTATATTTGAATTCCCCAATAAAAGTAAGGTTAAATTTTAACTAATTAAAGGTTGCCTATAGCTACCTAATAACGGCATAACTATACTTACTAAAAATACGGAAATTATTAAAAAACTATTGGATTTAGATATAACTACAGAACCCTAAATTGCAATTGAAACCGTAATTTCTTAAAATCCATCTTTAATTTCAATGGTTTGCTTGCAAACGCTTTTTTCCGTTTTGTAAACTTGTTTTATTAAATTTTTGTAGGATGTAATGTTTTGAACAAATTTTTAGGTAATGAAGTATTTAATGCATTGGTATCTTCAGTTTTTAGTTCAGTGCCATTTTAAATCGAATAAATTATTGGCTTAGAAAATACCATAGAACATTCAGTATCAGTTTAACTTCATGTGATTGGTGATTGGGACCGAAGTTCAGGAAAGTTAAAAATTTCCAATTTTTAATGGACAACATTTGCAATGAAAATGTTAATTAGCAACGATTTAAATATAGTGAGTAACAAATTTACATCAATTAAAATATTTTAGTTTTTTGTTTTCGACAGTCTTAAAAAAGTAAATTTTACAATGTTTAACTTTGTCCCTATTAAAAATTTTTTTTACCTCTTTTTGTGAGATCTCAATGAGCATGAGCATCGAGTTTGCAACAACCTGTATACATTTTACGTTATTTATAAAAAACTAGTGATAAATAACATACATAATTAAAAAATTCCCTAAAATTTTAAATTTAAAAAAATGTATGCATTAACATAACTGAGTTTAATAAAATATTCAAAAATTATTCTGCCCATGGTTAATATTTACATGAAATTTAAAAAGTTATTAACTACTGTTTTTCATATACAAAAAATAGTAAAAATGCAATTTGCAAAATTCAGGATAAAAGTGTAATATCAGAGAATCAAGGTTCATTTAAAAAGAAATTATCGCTCAGCAGTTATAGACGGACGTATAAGTTGTCCCCACCCTGTTTAAAAGTTTTAATAATTATATATTTTTTGGACACTCGGTATACGAAAACTTACTATAAAAGAACAAAACATAGTCAATTATACATGACATTATTCAAAAAGTGCCTAGAATCGGTAATTTAAAAGAAAGTAGTTTTTATATTAAAAAAATTAAGTTTAAAAAATAATCAAAATTACTCAATTCTATGAAACTAAAAAACCGTTCCGAGGTTTGAAGTCACTTTTATCAAAACTAATAAGAAAAAGTAAAAATATCCTTTACGGAGTTCAGGAGACAAAATCTAATTTAAGAAAATAAGAAAGATATATAACAGTCTGAAAAAATTAATTAGTACGCCCCTGAAATAAAATTAACGTTCGGGAAGACAAAATTGTATTTTTTTCAAAACATCCTTGGAGAAGCCAAAACGATTAAAAGAATAGTCTTTTTAATAGGAGTGTTTAATTTAGGGAGAAAATGTTGAAAAAAAAGTCTTATAATATAATATATAATGCAAAACCACCAGTGGGTAATCATCGGTTATAGTTGGTATACCTGATTGAAATTTCTAAAAGGTCCCCTTTTTTAGTAGATAGTAAAATTTTTCCGTTATTTTAAGTTTGAAAATATGGCGTCCCTACCTAATCTGTTATTTTGCTTAAGGGCCGAACCAAGACTCGCTACGCCACTGCATGACCTGCGACCATTTAAAATTAACAACGTGTGGAAGCAATAAAGTTTATTGGAAGTTTAATTGACAATTATTCTGTTTGTGGAAAATAAAACAATAAAATCGGTAAATTTCTTTTACCCGGATTTTCCCTCGTTATGAACCTTTCTTTTTATTACGAACAGTGAAGTGTGACCCAATTTAGTTCAATACAGTCATTTAGTAATACATATATCATATATACTGTCTTTTTAAACATTTTAATTGGGCGCCATTTTTTTTCATCATATTGGATTCCTACCAATATTGTACCAGTTTCTACCTATGCAACACTTGGTTTTTGGGCATAATTTAAAACAAATTTAATAAGTAGTTTTTACATAGACATACTCCACCATTTTGTTACGTCATGTTAAATTCGTACCAGTTTATTAATTTTTCCGCAAAAAAGTCGTATTATAAGAAAATAATTAATTAAAAAAGACACAAATCAAATAAAATTTTGAGAAATTAGTTTTTTCCTAGGAACCCATTTATTAAGTACATACATATAAAATCAAAATAATTTCAGATTTCCAAATTTAAAAAAAAACTATTTTTGTTTTATCCCTGCTAGATACCAGAAAAAAAGCAACCCTTAAAACACGCATACCCCAAAAATGTTAGCAAAACATAAGCCTACAAAATGTAAAAAATCGTTTGTAAACATATTTTCTTTACAAGTTATAGGCATTTAAATTTATGTTAAATTTTAAAAAATTGCACTTCAATTGCACAATAGTGTAGTTGGGTTCACAATATTATTTTTTAAAGTAGGTACTACCGAAATCTAATATTTTTGAGTTCTAAAATTACTTAGTGAGTAATAAAAAAACAAGATTTATTTTAAATAAATATTTGAACTCTTTACGCATTTGGTCTATAACTTTTTTTCTTTAACGCTTTATCTATTTATCTACAAACCATGCCAAACAAAAACGCAAATTTAAAACATGCAATCTTCCACATTTTCCCTACATTCTACGCCCACTATTATAGGGAGATAAAAATACAGTAACGCAGGAAATATGTGTATTTTAATCGTTTTTAAATCACGACCAATATCGCGCCTTGTGACGAACAAATACCAGTTAAAGGTTTACTTCATTATAAAATCCAAGCGTGTACAGTATAAACAATTATCAATTCGAAAATCAATGTAATCACATAAATGGTCATCACAGATCATTACTGAAAATTAAACAAGTAACTTTATGGTTTATTTATATATTCTTTACGAAAACTTCTTGTTATTGAGCGAGTGAGTGACTTATGACCTACAATTTAAAAGATTCACTAGAATTATAAGATTACGAGGGAAAACCTAATTTATTTGTAAACTAATCATTAGAAACTTATATTTGTAGAAAAGAAATGTTTAACTTACATAAACACTAAGTAAACATTTTATTTAATTTACACTACTAAACTAGCGAATCATTTTGAAACATAAAAAAGAAAGATTCAGAATCCATTGTTATTACTCGCAACTAAATTAAATATATTGTTCTAACTATTCTACTATTAGTGGAATCAACCTAATGGAAAATTTCGTGAAAAAGGTACTGCTCATCTTCAAACTTAAGTCAATTGAAATCATTTATTTACGTCGATTTAAAAAAAAATATTTGACTGTCCTTGTTATACCACCTTGAATTCGTACCAGAACTTTATCAGTTTATCTCTATATCACAGTTAACGCTTCCACAAAATTTGAAATTAATCTAACAAGTCGTCTTTTCAGGCTGATTTTTTTAAATATTTTATTAGGCCTCCATTTTGTTAGTTATATTCATACCAAAATGTTACCAAGCCATTCCTATGTAACACTTGATTTTTAAACAAAATTTGAGATAAATTGGATAATCAGCTTTTTTAGTATTAATTTTTTTTAACTTTTCATTAGGTCGTACAGGCATACTCGATCTTTACCAAAATATTACTAGGTCATCCCCATATGACCCCTAATTTTGACTAAAATTTTAAGTCTATCAAGTGAGTAGTTTTTAGCTAAGCCTACGCCGCGAACTGACCGACAGACAGACCGATCAAATTAAAAAAAAAAAAAACATATTTTTTGGCATCTAGGGACGCCAAAAAGCAAAGATATGTAAAACCTGCATTTTTTCACGATTACAAACATTTCATTTGGCCGCCATTTTGAATTCGTACCATAGTTTTATCAGTTCATCTCTGATTATATTATTTTCACACTATTCTCACTATTTTTCTAGTTATATTGTGGTACTTCTTTAAAATTCGTTGTAATATAGCCAATAAATCGGGTTGAGTAACATAAATTTTCCTTTTTATTCGAAAAGCATGCTATAGAAACAAAATTCGTATAACCAATTATTCCGCTGACTTCATCCCATTGCAAGCGTTTCTCGTAGTTATTTATTTCGTTTTATTCACAGCTGTGCTGATAATAGCACACTCCACTCTAATATAAAATTTCCCAAACCTGTCAAAGACTGAAATTGATGATAGACGTAGAGTAATGACTTTATCCTTAACCGAGGGCCTCATTAAAATCGTAAAATGGGGAGCAAAAAACCTTGTCCAGTTTAACGCCACTAAGTTAAACTGGGTGGTTAAATCCCGCATCAATAAACTTTCCCTGTCTTCATTTAAAGCAGCCACGGTACCTAGTACTTAGGCCTTTGGCTGTGTAGTCTGCCCACAGATAAAAAAAAAATCTAATACTCAATGTTGGATTAAAGTTAATGTGACCCAAACTGTTGCTCACAGTCGCTTCATTCCACGCTGTTGCATTTCCCAGTTTGTTCGACACAAATTCTATCTGTTGTTTCCATGAAATAATTTAATTATAATCAATTCAGGAACTGAATAAACCATTCCTTTTTAAATTAAACCAAAACGCACTGGGAATAGTGGGAATAACAGCGGAAGAAATAATACAATGCATTTGCCGATACTTTACTACGAACTGTGTAGATAAACAGTAAAATGTTTGTTGATGCCGATAAATAAATTCTGTTTGTTAGCAACAAAATAAAATGTCCCAGCGAATTTTGTAAATATGACGATAAATACACTAGGAAAAGGAAATAACAATTTTTTTTTTCGTTTTATTTCACGTCACAGAAGGATTGTAAAATGTGATTTACAATAATTTTGTTTAATGTTATTAAGAACTGATACCATTTTGGTATAAATCCAAGATAGCAAGACAAAATGGCCACCTAATAAAATATTTAAAAAATCAGCCTGAAAAACTACTTACCAGATTAATTTCAAATTTTGTACAAGCATTAAGTATGTTATAGAGATAAACTGATAAAGTTGTAGAACGAATTCAACATGGCGAAACAAAATGGCCAAATAAAATATTTAAAAAATCGACGTAAAAAAATATTTGTATTCAACTGATTTAAAATTTTGCCGAAAAATTAAATGCGATGTATGGATAAACTGATAGAAATCTAACATAATGGAACAAAATAGCGGTCTAAAAAAAATCAGCGTGACAACTACTTAGTCAGTGTGGCAGAGGGAGAAACTGACAAAATATTGGTACGAATCCAATATGGTGGAACAAAATGGTGCCCAATAAAAATGTTTGAAAATATAGTACAGGCATGTTACTAAATGACTATGTACGGAACTAAATTGGGTACACTTCACTATTCCTAATAAAAGAAAATATTCATAACGAGGGAGGAGGTCAGAGGTTATTAGTACAGTATTAGAACCACCTTAAAAATTAAATTTAACTTTACCAGCGAGTATAAATATTATTCTATGCGTAGGCATAGGCGTATATATATATACGATATTTGAAATCAAAACAATTCCGTCTCTCTGATATTATGTCTATGGATAGCAAACATATTATTCTATATATTCCAAAGGCACATATCGTAATTTTGTTTACAGGTGTATGCTATTTTAAAGTAGGCACAAATAGACGAGTAAGTGGTGCTGCAGTTTTTACAAAGTCATGCTCAGGAGGATGAGTTTTCCCAAGAAATGGAGTACTTATAGCTGACAATGTTTCCCCTTAAGAACCCACACTTCAAAAAATACATGCTCATTTTTTAAGCAAATATATTATTTAATATTTAAAAAATTTACTCTTTGTATAAAAAAAAACAACAGGAATAATGTACGTGGCACAACCAGTTACAAGCTAAGCCCACAAGGGGCTGGAACGAAAGCTTGCTCTACATTTGCTGACGTGTTTAGTGGGAGTTGCATATTTATGTCAAGTGTTTATTTGAATCACGCATAATTATTATTAATTTGTAAAAATGAGGGGAAGTTCTTTTGTTATTAGCAAAATTAGATTCCGCACTGCGGCCACTCTCGTTCCCGCTGTCCCGTCTTGGTTTAAGTACACCTTATAGTCCATATTCAGCTTAATAGCAAATCTAGCAATGTAAATTTTGACTAGGTCAAAAGAACTCTTAAAATGCTACAATTGAAAAAAATTGCCTGCTTCTTAATTTTCCTGACGTCTAGCCCTCCACTAGACTAGTTTAAAATGAATTTAAAAAATTGCAGTAGGAAACGCAAAACAATTTTTCTTCCTCCTGTTTCAAATAGGTTTCACTATTAGAGTGAAAACAATGATGAATGATTATTGTTTTTATAATACTGACTGATGGCCTTGATAATTGCAACTTGTACTTTTCTATATAATTAACACACTAATAAGTTATGAAAATTCTAGATTTGTTATTGTTTTTATCGAAATAAATTCGACTACTATTACAAATAAAACTAATCAATGTAAATAATAAATTAAAATAATTTAGTTAAAGGACTCGTATCCATATATTTTTCAACAAATATATAATAATTTATTTTAATATTTTGATACATTTTCAATTATAAAATGTTTGGAGACCTAGTGTTCCGGAATTTCCGAATAATACTTAACGTATTTATAATATTACAACCTTGTACAACAAATCTAAACTAAATTCTTTTATATACCCCTGGTATAAAAAAAAATCACCGCTCGTCGTTTGCAAACTTGAAAAAATTTTAAGTTAGTGTTGAAACAATTGAATATTTTGAATATCTATAATAGCATTAGAACACGTCATTATATGCTGGGAAAGGTTTTATTTCCACTGAATTTCTTAGGAGCAGATCTGCCTTTAATTGACACATTCTTGCTTTTACAACCAATTAAAAAAATACCATGAATCGACTTGGTAATAGGATCTTTTCCGAGGATTTCCCTCATTATGTATAAAAATTAGTGAGGCCACGAATAGTACTTTTCACTATACGTCCAAAACCCAATATTTGCCAAATTAATATCCGGCCGGGTGGCGTATTAGGCCGAATAATATCCGGCATTAAAAAAACATTTAATAAACCTATGATTTAAACCAGAAAAACACCTTGATTCTATTGGTCTTGCCACAGGCCGGCACAATTGTTTTTAAAATACGCATTCCAAGGTTAAAGATATATCGATTTTTGCTGGCGTCACGCGCGCCGTGCTGTACGTCGGGGAAGTACGGAGAAAGGCAGATGTGCCTTTTTAATTTTTGTATTGAGAAAAATTGGGTACGATAGTGATTGGTAGATAATTTTGAAAACCAGTAATCCTATAACTTTTTGAAAAATGTAATCCTAACTTAAATATTAGTTTAACTGCTCACTCGCTTAATACAAATTTTGAGAAAAAGCATTCAGTGATAGACATTCGGCTGTTTAAAAGAAATCAAACAGGGAAAAATATACTGTTGAGTTATTTCAAGAAACTGATATACCTCTTAGTAATATACACTTCTTGCTTCGAGATTCGGAAAGGTGCGGAATTACGAAATTAAATCATGAATTTTGTATTATTGATTCCCTACAGTTGGTTGTATTAGATTCCATAAAATCTCAGAAGACTGTGATTGAGACAATTACTGCTAGCAGAAATATTGCAACACATTTACATCATTCATCACCTTCGAGAGAAAAACTTGAAAAGCAACAAAATGAGCTTAATATTTATATAAAAAAATTGTCCAGGATGTTTCAATTCGATGGAACTCTTCCTATTATAAGCTAGACAGACTGGACGAGCTAAAAAGGTTTCTTACCTTATTAGCAACTGAAAACACTAATATACCGTCACTTTCATCAAATCAGTGGTTTTTAGTTGAACATTTACTGAGCTTGCTTAATCTATTCGAGGAAATTATTAAACATTTCAATTCATCAATGTGCAGAATTTCAGAGATTATTCCAACTATATTTTCATCAAATAACCTATTTTTAGAAAGAAAATAACCAAGCTTGTATATAATGCGAGAAACATTAAAAGATAATTTAAATAATAGGTTTTCACATACAGAACTAAATTATACTTTTACTTTTGCCACCATTTTAGATCCGAGATAGAAACAAAAATCACATAAAATCTATATTATCAGAATAATAAAAACTATGGGGATGATCTGGTAATATTTTGATAGAAATATGCCTGAACAAGATGGCGGCCTAGTAAAACGTTAAAAAATTATTACAAAAAAAGACTAATCATCCAATATCCTCAAATTTTGCACAAAAATCAAGAGTGTTGTGAATATAAAAAAGCAAAACAAAATGCGACCTAATAAAATATTTAAAAAATTGACCTGAAAAAACTACTTATTAGATTAATTTCAAATTTTCTGCAAGCACTAACTGTGATTTAGAGAAAAACTGGTAAAGTTGTGGTACGAATTCAAGACGGCGGAACAAAATGACAGCCAAATATTTTCTTTTAAAAAGTCAACGTAAAAAAATCTTATTCAACCGACTTCCAATTTTCCAGAAAAATTAAATATGATACAGAGATAAACTGGTACGAATTCAAAATGGCGGTGTGTGTCAATGACAACTACTTATTGAATTTATTTTAAATTATGCCCAAAAATCAAGTGTGGTACAGCTAGAAACTGGTAAAGTATTGGTACGAATCCAATATGAAGGAACAAAATGGCGCCTAATAAAAATGTTGGAAAAGACAGTATATAACATGTGTTACTAAATGACTATGTACTGAACTTAATTGGGACGCAGTTCACTACTCCTAATAAAAGAAAAGATTCATAACGAGGGAACTTCCAGATAAAGCAAATTTACTGATTTTTTTTTGTTTTAATGAAAAAAAATATATCTAGTTAAATTATGGGATTTAAAAAACACACAAGTCAACAGCCAAGGACATCTCTTTCGCGAGATTAAAATGACAATTGTATACATTATAAAACATGGTCAATCTGGCACCACTGTAAAATATCCCTTAAAACTGGCATAGGAGCCGTTTTCGCATCAAAAGCAAGTAAAAATAATGATATTCTTTTTGTTTTTGTTAATAGAAAAAATAGTCTATCCACTGATTTTTTCTCAGCATGATGTAGAAACATAGTGTTAACCCCCCAATCAGTAGCTCATGAGAAACTTTTGCGTTTACCTCTGTAACAGTGCTACCATTGTTTAACGTTAAACGCTGTTATAGGTTATCACCTGGGGATATAGACATAAAATAAAGTCCGGTAAAATTTATCACTTTGTTAAGTGTACTCTATTTACGAACCTGTGTTGACGTCAGATATATTTTAAGCGGGTTGAAAAAAAAGCTAAAATTTTTTAAAAAATTGCTGAAAGAATTTTTTCGCACTTAACTGACAATTCAATATAGATTTAAATTATATTTAATAAATGATCATGTACTCTATTAGATTTCAAAGACACAGATTACACCTACAAGATACGAGACGCGAAAATATTAATAATCGACCCAGCGACTGCGCCAACCAACGCCATTATAGCGTTAATAAGAAAAACGACGAAAACTGGTCGTGATCCATAGCGAGAGGATCCGCATCTGATAGATGTAATATGTACCCCTACCTACAGTTTAACCTGCAACTTATAATATAATCCGTTTCAGAATTATTCGTTGATTTCTTAATTGCAATAAAAATTACCTGGTACACTTGGACGTAAAACCCTCCCACAAATTAGCTACCTAATAAGCCTGTATTATGTAGACAAGAGAATCCTTAGTACCCTCTTAAAAGGGTGCAGCTACGGATTTTGTCCCTATAGTAATAGATTTTTCACTTGTTATTTCCAACGTGTTAAAAAAAACTTTTAATATTTCTGTATATGTCTTTCTGACGTTATTAATAATTATCAACAAAAGTTAAAAAACTATATTTTTATTTCAATAATATGATAAAATACTCTTAGTTTTTTTATACAACTTACTCTAACTTGAGTTCCATTTCACTATTACAGATGGGACATGTAACTGATTTTAATGATGCTCTTCACCGACTCCGGCTCACTTTACTGAGTCCGCTCATTTGAGCTGCGAAACGAAGGAGCGAAATGCACTCCTAACTCGTAAATTTACTCCCGGACCACGGTTCTGACACCCTGGCGACTCGTAATTGTAAAGGACAATGGATGGGATATCGTGCTCGGCTAGTATGGCGAAGAATCGCCCCGACGAATTGGTCAAGTTTAGTGTTTTAATTTTTAACGTTATACAGTCTGACTATGTAGAATTTCTGTTGGAGATGTATCAAATAAATTAGGCTCTTATTTATTTCGGTTTAAGATAGGTATTAAAACTCCTAAGATATTTGTATAATTAATATTAAAAATGACTTCACGATATCGCCAAAAAAAAAGTCATCATAAGTTCTTTTCCATAATGTTAGAATAAGTAATATTAATTTTAACCTATATTATTTTCTTAAATAGTAAATTGCCTTATTTTTTATGCGTATATACTAATAGGCAGTTCCAACCATATCTAATATCTATATTTGTATTTATTTTACATATAAACAGCCGAAATAAAAAGATAAAGCCTAAAGAGTTAAGACCGCTAAGTCACGCAACAAACAGCACATATTGCAATGCAATTCGACTCTTTCGGCGGTCTGTGACTCTGCGGTTCTTCATCGTCGCAAGTTGTTCGCGCTCCGTTACGCTGTAGGTGAGAGGTGAATCAGAATCGAAACAGATCTGTACCGCGGAGCTGCTTCAGTGACTCACTTAACTGAGATGATTCTTTGAGCCAGCTCACTCCTGAGTTAAACATCTCTATTCACTATCACTGCCAACTTCGTCTATGCCTAAACTAATTATAAGGGCTAACACTACTATTAAAAAAATTATAAGTCTTCAGTTTTAATTACACATAAAACAAAATTTTTCCAACTATGTACAGAAATATTAATAACAGTTTTAATTAAATCTATTATTATTATCACTTAGTGTGGGAGAAGTGTTTTCTCTCCTAATCATAGCTTTTATTCATGCCAGATATGTTCGATAGGATAAAAAAAATAAAATAATATAGAGGAAGTGTTGCTGTGAAGTGTTATGTGCTTTTAAAACATTTAAAAGATCTTTTTTTGTAAAAGTTTCGTCGAAATATATTATATATATATATATATAAATATAATTTTTCATCATATAGTTCTGAATACCTTATGATAGTACCTTAATGATAATCCACAGATGAACTGGCTATGCTCTTCGGAGATAGTAACGAAGTGTTTGAAATAAAACCATTTTCTGAGGTTTGTTCTGCTACATGAAATGTTAATTTCGTCCACTATAAGTATCTTTTGTAGATAATCTATCGTAGAAGTCATTTCTTTATTATAAATGTCATACATTTTTTCTTCGAATTAACTCGTTATCACCTTCTTCAATATTCCTAAATTTACCGATGCCGGGTTGTTGTTTTTTTGTGTAATAGTTTTGTTAACTTTAGTTAAAAAGCACGGTATAATCAAAACTTTCGTTTTGAATATAACCTTTCTTTAAAAAAAATAAACATTTTTTGGCATTAAGGGATAAATGTTTTTTTTGAAATACCATTTCCGGATGCACTATTACCATTATTTGTCCATGGACGCCACAATTTTTTTTAAACTTGGTAATACAATAAAACGGTTCTTGAAACACATAATGAAAAAAGAACAAATATTTTACTAAATGCACAGTTTGACAAACATACAGATACTAATATAAAAAAGGTTTTATATTAGCATTTGTACTTAAACATTTTAACATCCAGACCTGTATTCTATATCTATAGGGTTTTAGCACTAAGGGTACAAAGTAAATTTTATTTCAACCATCAAATCAGCGAATAATTCTGAAACGGACTTTACATAATCATCTCCGAAAATAAGTTTCCCATAAAAATTTAATTAAAAACTTACCTCTTCTAACTACGCCAAAGCTTCCATCTCCTAACTTAACACTTAACGTAATATTGCTCTCTTGAATCAAACAAGATGTAAAATCACTTATGCTGATGCCATCTTCATTCTTCTTTGTAGTGTTTGTTTTATTTGATGCAGGGATCAGTCTATTTATGAGGTTTTTCTTCTTTAGTTGTGCTTTTTTCTTCTTTACCGCTTCTAATAAACGTCTTGCTCCTGATAGAAAGTAAGTAATAATCACTGTCAATCACTACTCAGGAATCAATCAGTGTATTTATATAAAAACAGGTTAATGTGAAAACAAAATAAATATCTGAATCATAATAATATACCAGGTGGCAATGGACAAAGAGTTATACAGTATATATGTACATTTCGAAAATTAACAAAAATTGTAATAATTTAACCTAGGCCGCAAGGTTTAAAGAGACCGGGCGGTAAAATGCCTTTTGTGCCACTGACAAGCCGGATTTTTCAACTCATTCAAACCTTTAATATTCACAATGAAAATTTTTAATAAATATTTCTAATAAATTTACATTAATACGCCCACATTAACACCGTACGGGTTGAAAGTGTGAAAGACGGATCACTATCACAGATTACACATACCAGATGAGGAAAATATTAATATTCGCCATATACTCAAATTTCGTGACCTTGACCAGAACAGCCGTACTGACGATTGGCGCTGGCCAACCCGAAAAACGATACAAATTGGTTCCACGCTGTATTGAGACGATTCCCAACTCGCAGGTGTAATCGGTGCCACTACAGACAGTTATGTATCGTTTTCATGGCTACTCGGATTATTTAGCTTTTGTATATCCTACTTTTTTTGTTAATTTAGTAACATACCATACCATACCGCCGTAATTTGAATAGAAACAAGTTACTGTAATATTGTTGAAACGGAAATTTAACTTGAAACAAATTATGAAGTAAAAATAATAAAGTTGTACTTAGAGAGTCTTAATTCGACGTTAGAAACGGAAATTACTGTTATTTTTTCGATTAGACATATATGAATAAAAGAGCAGATTGGCTTGTTTTTGTTAAAAATGCTTGACCAAAGGCTTCATTTTGGTCAAGTATTCTTGCAAGCTTGTAAAGCTTCTTTTGCTTCATAAGCCGTTTTGAGTTACAATGTTAATCAACAATACACATTACTGAATAAGTATATACAAAAAATATGTAGTTTTCGTTTCAAATTAAACCGGAAATGGTATTATTAGCACAGGTATTACATTTATTTAAATTCTAATGTTAAAATAGTATCTTAAAAGGTAGCAAAATGGCGACATGTACCTTATGGACACAGCTGTGCAACTGAACTGCGGTCAAATCTCATTAGGCCAAAAAAATACATGAACTAAGGTCAAGTCTCAAATAGGTACCGGGTGACTTCGTATAAACTGGCACCCCCCGTAACTTTTTTATTTTTTGTCGTACAAAAAAAATTAAAATACTGACATACAGAGGATTTTTTTTACGTTATAAATCTGCATTGTAATTCCCAGTAACTTTTCATATATACGAGGAACGACAAAAAGTACAATTTTTTTTTATGGAATGCCCTGTAAATTTTTGCCTAAAATGAAAGATCTTTTTTTTCTGATTCCAAATATATAATACAATTATATTTAAGTTTAAAAATCAATTTTCATTATAGACTGTAAAATTACTGGCTATAAAATATCAGCTGTTGCCTATGGAAATAAACAATATAAACAAATGTTCTGTCAAATGTCAAATTACTGCATATCTAGGCATTATAATAAAAAAACGAAGTAAAAATTGAATATAAACAACAATTTATTAACAATATATTTTACTGCAAAATACACACATGAACCAAATAACACAAAACAAATTAATCAGAACGAATATTTCCCCCCTAATTATCTAAACATTCGTAATAAACGTTTCGCAAGTGCTCAACTGCGTTCTCTATAAAATGACCATTTCTTTCATTTAAATGTCTTATTCCCTGTGGTATAAAATATTTTATATCTTCAACGTTGTCCAGATCACGTTTATATATTTTGTTTTTAATATACCCCCACAAAAATTATCCATGGGAGTTAGATCTGGACTATTTGAAGGCCACGAAATAATTCCATTTCTTCCAATCCACTCGTTGTAATTCTCATCCAAAAAAGTCTTTACGTCACGTACCACATGTGGTGGGGCACCGTCATGTTGAAAAATTATGTTCATATACTGCCTTAACGGTAAGTAGATGAGTTTCCAGAAATTCTTGATATATTGGTCCAGTTAATGTTCCTTCGAAAAAATAGGGCCCTATTACCCTATTCTTCAGCAGGCCGCACCACACATTAACTGTTCTCCTACCTTGAAATTGAACTCCCCTTGTGAATTGGGGATTTTCTTGTGCCCAGTGACGCAAATTTTGTCGATTTGGTAATCCACTAGTTGAAAAGCTTGACTCATCGGTCCATAATATATTTTTAAAAAGGTTTCTTTCGTTATTTATTCTATTTAACATAAAGTTGCAGAAACTGAGTCGTTGATTCCTATGCCTTTGAGTTAATTTTTGAACAGTATGATATTTATAGGGCCTAAATCCATATAAAACCTTCCTAATATATTCACGTGAAGTTCTTTTTACTCCGTAACGGGCCCGCATTTCCTTGGAAGTAGTTCGCAGTGACTGACTCGGATTTTCTACGTGATGCAAAGCAATATTTAAATCGTGATTTTCCGTATTATTGTTTAGTTTCCTCTTCTTTCTTTGCAAATCTGACGTTGTTCTAAATTTGGTGAAAATATTCTCCCGGACCATCGGGATGATTTGCCATGTAAGCACGTCGCGTTGCAGAAGCATTATAATTATTTTCAGCATACAAACAAACCATTTCTCGTTTTCCTGCCACAGAATAAACGATTTAAAAAAAAATATCGATTTAGTTCTATTAACAGTGATTTAAATGTCAAAGTCATTTCAGAAACATTTGTTAATATTGTTTATTTCTATAGCCAACTTCTCAAAAAGCTGTTATTTTATAGCCAGTAATTTTAGTCTATAATGAAAATTGATTTTTAAACTTAAATAACTCGAAAACGGCTAAACCAAATGTCAACTTGTATTATATATTTGGAATCAGAAAAAAAAGATCTTTCATTTTAGGCAAAAATTTACAGGACATTCCATTAAAGAAAATTGAATTTTTTGTCGTTCCTCGTGTATATGAAAAGTAACTGGGAATTAGAATGCAGTAAAGTAATATTGTAATATCTCTTTTTCCAACAGTTCATTACGTATATTTTGTTACATAGATAGATCGGTACAGCCAGACCGAGGCGGCGCTAGCTTAGGACTAAAGACGGTTTCGTCATATACGTTTAAAACTACTGCTCAAGTTAAATTTCAAACAATTGTTAGCAGTAAACTGCATCACTGTCGGGAGACAAACCTGTTTTCGGACCATAAAACTTGCAGTGCTGCCAACTCAGAAGGTTTCCCACTAGATCTAGTGGTTTTAGGTATTATTGCTTAGTGGGTACATCTTTTAAAAAACCACCATGGTGGAAATTTTAATGGAATAAACACATTTTAGTGGGTTCTTAGGCATATTTACCTTTTTTGGGGTATTTATCTTTCAATTTCAATAATTAACGAAATAAAGCAAAGACTACCAAGCAATTTCGAAAAGTTTAAAAAAAATTATGTCAGTGTGTCAAATGCACTTAAGCATGACAAAGAGTAACTTCTGCCAATGTTGGAATACTTTCAAAAACCTGACAATACCGAAAGATGATGGCGAAATATCCATCGATTGCAATTAATGGACACAAATAAAAAATTCAAAAAGTGTTTAGTTTTTGAGGGTGCAAATGATGAAAACCCTTTTAAAGATATAGCAAATTTTGCATTACAACTATTTATATTGGCCCACTCGAATACCGAAGTAGAAAGGCTATTTAGTGAATTACATTTAATAAAAAGTAATTTAAGAAATAGACTACACACAAGCATATTACTTTTTTTTATTATATATACGCTTAGGGCAATACTGTAATAATTCCCTAATACCAACAGACGTTACAGAAAAAGTAAAGATGAACGCGATATACGAGAACAAAGGCTTGAATCCAGACTTTTTAATAACTGATTATTTAGATACTAAAGAAAATACTTTTCAATATTTTTTAAATTTATTGTTAAAGTTAGATTTGTTTGTTGTTTATGTTGTGATAAAGACAAAATTATCATTTATTGCTTTTAAAGTATCAGAGCCAAGGATATTTTTTATAATCGGCAAGAAGAAACTCATTTATGCATATATTATAATACAGTGTCCTGATTTGTGAGACACACTGTACATATAAAAATTAAAGCATTAATATCTAACATTATTTTATTCAGACATATCGCATAATTAGGAACTACAATAGTAATTATCAGTCGGCGTTGACTTTTACGTGGTCTGAAAGCCGTTTCCTTTTGTAGTAGGTCATGGAAAAACAAAGTTACGCAGTCTAGCGCGTTGACATTTTTACGTTGCAACATTAAATATTTTTTTTCTATAACCAAATTTTTATAAGGCAATTTATTGTTAACAATATTTCTAACAGGAAATAATTATTATCAACAATAAAAGTTCGAAATTTGGAATAAAATACTGCATTAAAAAAAGAATGTAAATTACACATCAATGTAGATCCATTGCGTTCCAGCCCAACTATGGTTCTTCTTTTGGCGTCCTTCATAATTGGTTTAAAAGTATATTAGAAGTAATGTAAATAAAAATAAGTGGAGCTGAGTTAAGCGATCGAGGAGGATATTAATATATAAAAAAACTAAAATGTCTAGGTACAAATAAATGTTAATGCGTTATATTGCCATTTTTATATCCAGTTGTATATCCGAAATACAAGGGCATTGAAAAAAGAAACTACTGCCATTTTGGAAAAACATATTCTTATATCACCATTATAAGGAAGATACCCAGTAAAATCACCGGAAACTGAATAACCTGTACGTCTATACATTTAAACAGACTATAATAGAACATACAAGGTTTTACGCATTGTATGCATTCTTACTTTAAAAATACGTTATTTTACTAATTAAAAAATAAAAAGCAGTAAAGAGGCATAAAATCGTGCAAAGTATTTTTAAATAACCATAAAAGGATATATGCAATTTAATACGATTGGAACCCATATGAATTAACAGAGCAGAAACCGCATCTATACGGATAAATTGGCGTGTCTAACAATTTATTTCTGCATATGAACTTGAACTTTATAAATGCGTGCGGTGGCACTGACCTTCGGATATAAAAATTAAATATTTGCACGGGTTGTAATAAATATTTGTTTTCAGATTTTCAAAAATTTTTTAAATGAATGAAAAATAATATTTAAGATTCATTTATGTATAAAAATTAAATATTTGCACGGGTTGTAATAAACATTTGAAGAAATATTTGTTCTGAGATTTTGAACATTTTTTCAAAATAATGAAAAATAATATCTAAAATATCTTTTGTTTTGGCGATTGTTACTTTTGAAATATGCTATTACTGCTATTTTAAATTTATGACTGATTTATTTCCAACAACTGGATGATTAAATAGCTTTTAAAAAATGAAGTAAATGATGTTCTGAAAATGCAAATAGCTTTTAAAAAATGAAGTAAATGATGTTCTGAAATTGCAAATTTGAAAAGTAGAGGTTAAAATATTTAATGAAAAATTTCCAGGGCAAAGTTAGTAATTGCGGCATGTCGAAATAAACTTTTTAAAGAAAATTATATACTAGGGATGACAATCCCGGGATTCCAACGTCCCAGGATCCGAAATCTCGGAAGAAAAATCTGTCCCGAATAACACAGTTTTTGTTCACATTTGCACGTTGATGATTTCCTTCATTGTGACTGCGGCTTTGAACAAATTTAAAATGTATGATGAAGAAATTACCAAAATTCGAATGTTATTAGCACTGATCTACAATAGACAATAAGGCGAATCAAGCAACGCAGAACCATTTATACTAAAATTCTCTACTATCCCACAAATCTGGACTCTATAAACTCTGAACAAGATGACTGCTTTAAAACATCAAGTATTTATCTTATTAAATCTGAATTAGAAAAACTTAATCAGGCTAAACAGCGAAAATGAATCATCTAATCAATATGAAACAGAGATCAGCTGCGAAGATTATATATTCCTCTTGGAGAAATTCTGAAATTGGTAAATGAATCTTTAGAGGATAAATTACAAAAACCATTAAAAAAAGTTCCGAACATCGTGAGGCAACAAATTGATTTATTCGCGAATGGTGACAGTACGCGGCCGTAATGATCAAAAAGCCTCCATTTAGCTATTCTGCCCACAAACGTGGAACCTGAAAGATGTTTTTCTTCATCAGGGTTCTTATGTAACAAAATACGTTTGAGATTTGGAGACGAAATTTTTGATGCACAATTTTTTTTGCGGTATTTTTTTAAAAATTAGCAAAATTTTGTCTTTTTCTTTAACTTTTCAAAAATATATAATAGTATTCATTTTTTCTCAGAAACACGCAAATAAATGACAATTTTCTGAAATTAAATGCATAATTTAATAGTAGGCCATGAATAACAATAATTAACAGTTGAAAGTTACATATTGCTAACGAAGAATTGTATACCTTGAATATAGGTACTTCTTATATAAAAATACCTATAGATATTTTAATAAAAGTAAGTTTGTAACAACAGTTTCATAGCATAAAATAACAATATAACAAACACAAAAAAATAACACTATTAAAAAAAAAAGAAAATACTAATTTTTAAAGGTTGTTTTAATTGACGACCATTTTCTCTAATGCAAAATTGGCATATTTCTGTAATTCTTTGAATAGCGTTAAAAAGAACCATTGGTCTCATTCGCAGATTTGCCTCTGGAAGTTTTGCTATGCCGTCATATCATATATCGTGTTTTATATACTTCATTTTGTATATAGCCCCTTAAAAATATCTAAAATTGAGAGATCTGGAGATCGTGGGGGCCATCTAACAGGTCCCATCTTTGAGTAAAGTTATTATCAAGAAATTCCCCTAAGAGCCTAGAGCTGTGACTTGGGGCATTCTTGCTGTAGGTAAAAAGCATTGGGCTAAAAGAATATCTTCGAGCAGTTCTGGAATAACTTCCTCAAGGATTTTTAAGTATCTACCTGCTGTAAGACCTTCTTCAAAAATCATATAAACTATATGTCTGTCCAAAATAAAACATGACACCCCAACTTCAAAACCTCCTTGTTGTGTCCGTTCAAACATTAAATGCTGATTTTCACTATGTCAGTTCCCGCACTTGAAAAAAAAACATTTGTTTGACCAGAAACAAGTCTGCCAAATAAATCGTTAGCATCGATTTGTTGCAAATACCACTAGCAAAACAGTGCCCAGCGCTCGACATCGCCAGGATGCAAATGTTGCACTATATTAAATTTGTATGGATGATAGTTATAATTCTTCAAGTTCAGTTTTTGACACACCAATTTCTTTCTCAATGTTTCTACATGAGGATGAAGGTGTTGCTTCTATATATCCAAAAACATCTATCTCTATTCTTTTCCTATTCTCTTTGTTGTATATTTTAGGACGCGGGTGAACAGATGATCAACTAAATTTGCTTTTAAAGGAGCAAATATCTCAAAAAACGGTTGCCTTCTTTCTGGATTTCTAACAAGCAAAAACGTATAATAATAAAACAGATTTTTATAGCCAACTTACCTTTGGAAATATAATTTCGAGGCTTCTTCAGAATTTTCATTACTCTGTATAAAACCAATGGCGGCTCCTCGATTAGGTCATATAGGTAATGACCCCCAATAAATATTTCCCAAACAGAAAATAATAAATAATTTATATTTTTTTAATTTCTTTTCAATTTGGAAACTCCTATTATTCTAAGCGCGTAAACTCGTTGAATGTTGATGTTGATTCCGCCGCAGACGCACTATCGATGCCTCGGACAGCGATCTCCGAAGGTTTCGTTTCGTTGAACCACGAGGCTGGCGGCCCGCGATGTCCTCGTGGTTATAAACGGAGGCGAGTTTTTCCCGAGTGTGCCCGATTGAATTCGTATAAGGACGCATAGGTAATATACGGCTTACGTTGGCAAATTTTGGGTCAACAGCCGCGCCGACGAAACTTAAATATTTTCTTCAGTTGATGCGTATAATGTAAATCGTGTGATGGGGTTGTGGTTACGATTGCGTATTTTTATAGAGTTTATTTTATTTTCAAGACTTGTTTGTTGATTTTGTGATTTAAATTAATTGAAAAAATTAATGTTTTAAATAATCGTAGCCACAGTGGTTTAGATTCTCAAGACTTTAAAAGCCGCCAGTGAGCTGAACTTTGAGAAATGTCTCGAATTTAAGGCCAGATGTCGACCTTTGCCGGAACTTAAAATTCGGCAGGCAAGTAAAGACAAAAACCAAAAAGGAAATTGTTATTTTAGTTAAAAATATGTACGATTTATGTGACTGGATATGTGATTGCAAAAGAATAAGGGCATTTTTATTGTTTTGTGTCTTTGATTTTTTCAGATGACTCGGTGGTGTAAAATATAATAATTAGGAAATTAGGTGTATGTATGTATGTATGTATGTATGTATGTATGTGTATGTATGTATGTATGTATGTATGTATGTATGTGTATGTATGTATGTATGTATGTATGTGTGTATATATATATATATATATATATATATATATATATATATATATATATATATATATATATATATATATATATATATATATATATATATATATATATATATATATTGACCACCCTGAAAAGTTAACCATGAGCCGCCACTGTATAAAACACATCAGCATATCATATTTTTCATAATTTTCATACGCTGTCATCATTCGAAGAATTGAATATCAATTACACAAAAATACCAAAAGAACGTTTATAAACTGCTTTATTAACCTAATAACCTAACCTAACCAAAAGTCGATCCAAAAACCCATGAGTTTTTTTAAAATAAACTTAACTATTAAATTATGCATTAATTTCAGAAAATTGTCATTTATTTGCGTGTTTCTGAAAAAAAATGCATACTATTATATATTTTTGAATAGTTAAAGAAAGACAAATTTTATAGTTTATAAATATACAGGGTGTTCCATTAAAGAAAATAAAGTAGGGTCCGATAACTTTTTGACCTGACCCTGTATACTAATTCCGAAAACGGAAATGATTTCTACGGGAAAAGTTATATAAGAAACAGTTTTCACATTTTCAATTTAGCCCTGTATCTTAAAAATTGAAAGAGCTATGATAATTTTGTTAACGGCATCTTTAGTTTTAAGAAAAAGTAGCACGTCACAAAATCGCAACTTTCTATCTATAAAAATAACGGAGATACTCCGCAAAAGTACCCAAAATGGGACACCCTGTATATCCAACCCAAAAAGTTTTTGCGTAGCTAGAGTTGCCAAGTTCGAACAAGCCAGCATCTTACTTTTGGGGGTCTGGTACTATAAGTTCAAATTCCACACAGAAACTATTTTTTTTTATTCTGGCATTTTTTATATTATCATATGTTTTCTAGCTAAAAACTCGTTTATATTTTTGAGTTTAAAAAAGTATACCTAAACGAACTTTCATTGCGACCTAACGCTCAAACTTGTTTAAATTCGGATTTTTTGCTATTAAATTTTGATTTTTAAATAAGACATTCCATATATTATTACATTTTTAGATTCCGCTTCAAATTAAAACACATTTCATGATTCATGTTGTATACCTAAATTCAGCTGTTTTCCTAAAAATGGCGTCTCAAAATCGTCATTTCAGAACCCCTATCGGTCAAGTCATTAAGCTTAAAACAAAACGGTTTGCCCTTCCCTATCTTAACGTTTTTAGAACTATATGGTATGGTTGCCAACTCCGGTGTCAAATTTTAGCATATATAACTACTTGAATATATTTTTATTCTTTGTGGTGACAACGCTCTATTCAATTATGTACTGAGGACATTTTATCTATAAAAATATTTTGTAATCAAAATAAATAATACTTAAATAAACTTTATTTTCAACGACCGCGTTTCCCATTGTAGTGTTCTTGATCCACTAAAATTCACAATCGGCACCGCTAGGTGGATCCGCACCGGGTTAGCACCAGGTTCGTCTATAAAATTATCAATAAACCAATAATAAAAATACACCGCCACACACTGGATCAAGTTTATGTCAGTAGCTGGACATTTCATTTTTATAATATATTTTTAAGAATACTTTGCAAAACAATACTTTTTTTTAATTAAAATTATTAAATATTTCATAAGTTTGAAATTAAATAAACTCTAATTGTTTTTTGTAGATGTACAGGATGTCTAAAATAAGATATCATATCCCCCTATCTAGAGAACTATAAAATATAGAGGAAGAATTTAAATACACATATTTCTTATGTTATTTTGAAATTTTAATTTAATATATTTTCCTTTATACAGTTATAAAACTTTCACTTTTTGTAATTTAACAACTAACATTTATGTACTATTATTTATTATCAAAAATACTTTTTTCGCCCTTGGCCATTATATTATTAACTAGGATCAGAAAATGCTGAAAACTTTAAATTTTCGTATGATATTTTGTAATCAGCTGCATATATAAAAAACTTTAACTGGTTTTAGAACTATCATTATCCTTTCAGAAAACCTTTTTAAAATGTTTTATATTACTTTATATTTTTTTATTTTTATAAAAAAAAACTAAATTAATGAAAACCATTAATTTAAGCAGCAAGAGAATAAACGACTGTAAAATAATAAACAAAAAATTATTCATGTTTCATCTTCATGAGCAACACATGAGGTAAATTTCTAGCTTTTATCGGTTTTTATCGTTTTTGTTAAAAAGTAATTAATAGGGGGGATATAAAATTTTTTTAAAACAATTTAGTTAACTTTATATTATTATTTAATATTCTCATCGAAGGTCATTAAAATATGCAATTTTACTATTCAGCTTAATGATTAAAGCCTAACTATACATACAAGAGTAGTTTTTCCGTACTATCAGTAGACTGAATAATATTAATCTAGAAATAATACAAAATCACTTTTTTGACAATTTTTATAGACAAATTTATAAACAAACTTTAATTCTAAAGAAAATAGTTAAGTCATATCCAGTAGTTCTACCACTTCCTCTGGAAGATCTTGCTTTTTACTGCTAAAATTAGATCGCAAATTTGTAATTAAAGGATCAGAAGCTAAAAGAAGATATTTAAATACATCTTCGTTGCTGGCTTTTCGTGACATTTTTCTCGAGTGGTTTCCTTTGTAGGATCTCATAAGTTTATGATTAGCTTCTTAAGCTTCCTCACTTAATTGTCCGATAGGTAATGGTGTTTCTTGTATAATATCCGCTCCGTGAATTAATAACTTGTGAACAGATACTGGCATGTAGAACCATCCATACAGGTTAATGAATTGTTCAGCAACTTCTAAGCAATATCTTCTAAATTTTTCTATGTTTATATTTTCGCAGCAAGCAATCGTAGCGAAAAACTTCCTGGTGGTATTTCTGGTATTTGTGATTTGAAAAATTACAAATTAATATTCGCCCCTACTATAAAAATTTAGGAACTCGAGAAAAATCACATAATTAAATCATTCATCATTACTTTCCCTTAAGGGGGCAGATTGGGGCAGCATTTTATTATGTGTTTATTAAGTTGGTCTATTATGCACAGGCATTAGTTTTGTGGAATGCTTTGGATAAATATGATAATTAAGAATTAATTTTTGCTTGCAATATAAATTCACTTATTTGACATTTATGGTCACAGAGAAAACGTCAAACAGTCTAAGCAATTTAAAGTTGTTTAAAAACACAAATAAATCCTCTGAAAACACAATGTAATGATAAAGTTAATTTTAATAAATCAGAGTATGAACTGCTTAGAACTTGTCATAAAAATTTTACTATTCTGTACAATTCTAAAACACCCAACTTTCATAGCCCTAAAAACATATTCCGCTGAAATATTTTTAAAAAATAAAAAAGTATACAGGTACATACTTTAAAATTTCAAAAATTTTATTACTTTATTATAATTATAATTTTCACATTTTGCCAAATGTCCAAAGATTAACACAGGCGCGTTCCAGAGTGCGCCAGTGCCAATGGCGTATATAGATATTGCTTGGAGATGGGGGGGGGGGGGGTTGAGACGATAAAAATTTTCAACCAACCAAAAAAAGTCTTAAGTTCCGATTTTCTACATAAGTAGAATTGAACGTTAATAATATAAACATAAAAAAATGGTCATTGCATTATTTTAAATATAAGTAAAACTGGCTCTGGGGCTTTTACCCGCCAATCCAAAAAAAAGGTCCCTACTTTATAGAATGTCTCTTATTTTAGCTTAAATAAATGTGGTTGTGACATAATTCAGCAACATAAAACCTATTTTATATTGACTTACGGAAAAGATTCCTAGTTTAGGGTAATATGTAGAGTTTCATTTTGTCAATATGCAGAGATTTAATTTGATTTGTTTTTTGTTAAATTTACTTTAACCCTTTATCGGTCAAGTTATAAAATTTAAAACATACATTTATTGGTCATTGTAACCATATGGATACGTTGAATTCAAACGCATCTTTTCCGCAATCCTTGTACTTTACAGAGTTTAGGGCAACGAAACCACTTGGTTACAACTGTGAGTAGGAGGGGGAACTAAGAGTCGAGGCGCGCTCGCGATAAACTGAATTTTGTTTGCCACGTGTGAAGACCTGTTTTGTATTTTTGTGGTTATGTCGCAACTAGATATAAATGTAATTATTTGAACTAATAAAAATTATTCCAGTTTTATTCCAAATTTAGTGGTATTTTCTAGACATAACAGGTGAGTAATTTTATAGATTATTTTAGTATAAGCTTGAGGAGTTTCATAGTAGATGCCCACTGTAGATATCGATTTTTAGATTTTCGCGCCCATTTACCGCTATGGATGAATATAATTCAATTCCTTCTTGTTCCTTTTACGGAAAAAAAATTTCATCTGCCACCCCTTCCTCAAGTTTCGGATAATTCTGATTCATCAGACGATGAGGAAGAAATACTTTGAAACAAATTCAAGACAAAATACGGGAAGCTAAGATTTTGTCGGAAGGTAACATTTCATAAAAGACTGCATTTTATTTTATATAATATTATAAAAATTTTAGATGGTAATATTTCGGATATCGACCATACCTCTGACGAAGAGGCAGAACAAGTTATTGAGCCACCCCTAAAGAAAAAAAAGAAACTACCAGAAGTAGCATTCAACTGGACCAAAGAAGATTTACCAAAAATTAATAGGAATGACACTTTTATTCCTGTTTTCAATGATGAAGTGCTCACTCCTATTGAATATTTTACCAAAATGTATTCACTTGACATAATGTCTGATATCATTGAGCAAACTAATCTTTACAGTACTCAAGTAACAGGGACATGTATAAGCAATTTAACGAGATGACAGATTTTATTATATATGGGAATAAAGATCTTCCATCCTATCAAGATTACTGGGCAAGCGGTACACGTATTGAAAGGTACATCCTTGATGTAATTAGACGTTTTAAAACTTTGAGGCGTTTTATACACTTCAATAACAACAAGGACATTACGGATAATACTACTGACCGATACTTCAAGGTACTTCCTTTTGCAGAAAAGATCCGAGCTAATTTTCGAAATTATCATACTGATAATCAGTATTCAGTGGACGAGACCATGGTTGCCTATAAAACCCAGGCAATCTTTCAATATATAAAAAACAAACCCCTAAAATGGGGGTTCAAATTTTTTGTAATTGCAGGAGTTTCTGGCTACGTCCTGGACTTTATACCATACCAGGGAGCTAACTTTTTCTCAACTTTTGGAACCAGAAATAAAATAACTGAAGAAGAATCAAATTTACGTTAAAATTTCAAAAATTTTATAGCCCTTTCAAAATCCCTGCATGACCCTGATAATTCAAGTCTCTTTTTCGACAATTATTTTGCAGGCCTGCAACTTTTCCTTTATCTCAAAAATAAAATGAAAATATATAGCCTTGGAACACAGCAATAGAATCGCTGGATGTCCCATTGATACAGACAAAGTCCTACAAAAACAAGGGCGGGGAAAATATGACTACAAAATTGACAAAGACAAAGGTATCATCATTACAAAATGGGTAGATAATAAACCTGTTTTATTAGGAAGTACCCTTTATGGCGTAGAACCGCTAGGTACTGTAAAAAGATTTTGCAAAAATGCCAAATCAAAAATAGATATAGAGTGTCCATCAATAGTTATACAGTACAACAAACATATGGTGGGTGTTGATACAGCAAACGCTCTAATCTGTACAAAACTCCCCATAAGGCAAAGAGATGGTATTTTTGTATTTTTGCTTACCTCCTTGATGTATTTTAAATATGGCTGCTTTACAGAAGACTGCGTTGCTCTAGGCCAGAAAAAATACATGCCACTTAAAAACTTTAGGCTAGATATTGCCAAGTCTTTAAGTAGTTGTGGAAAGGAAAAAAAGGGGTCTAGTGCTGAAAGTACTGATATACCCAAAATTAGTTGTTGAAAGGCCACATAACGTCTCAAGGTTTGATTCCTTGGGACACTGGCCTGTATATACCAGTAAAGGCAGGTGCAGAAATTGTACTAAAGGGACGAGCCGACATGAAATGTATTAAATGCGACACCAGACTATGTTTTACAGAAGCAAAAAATTGTTTCAAAGATTTTCATGTTAATCAAAATTAAATTGATTATTATAATAAAAACAATTTTATTTAATAAAAAAGTTCTTTTATTGTTCAATGTTACCATATGGTTACAATTCATATTTTCATAAAATTTATAAGTAAAGAAATATAAATACTAATAAATAGATCAGCATTTTTTTCTGATATAACAGCAGAAGTTTAATTTTACAAATTTGTTTTTGTTATAAAAAATTTACCATATTACATAAACCGATAAAGGGTTAATCCGGTTTCAAAGTATGTTTTCGATTTAACATTTTAATATATCTAATGTCTGATTTTCCCAAGGACCCTCCAGTCACTACTTTAAATAAAAGCGCATAAGTCCTGTATATTTATGAAGTTGCAAAGATCCTATGATGTTTTGTAAAGGCGGGCCTAGCCATATCAGAAAATAATATGAATCAATTAAAAAATAAAGAATTTAAAAGAAAATGAGTCTACTTGAATTTGGACATCAGTGTATATTATACTAAAATTATAATATAGACATAAGATATAGAGTTATTTTGTATAAATAATGTAGCTAAATAATTATATTTGAATTATTAGAAATCCAGATTTAGTTCTGGGAATTTTCGGAAGGAAAATATTTCATTCCGTATACCTAATATATTTCAAAAATATGTAATAAGTAAATAAGTTTTAACCACCTGCTTGCATTCTAGTCCCGTTGAAGCGTAGGAAACACCAGGTGTTAATAATAAGCCTTTTCTTAAAAAGGGTTCATTGTAGTGGGTAGAGCTATATAACAGATGTGATACACATCTTTTATACTTAAAACTATTCTTTTAGTAACATTTCTGATTTTTTCAGTTTGCTGACCACTTTTGCACAGGGTGTGTCACGTAAACGGGTTAGACGATTTTATTTATATAAACATATGTTTGATCTAGATTAAATACACAAAACTTATTTACTTTTTTGCTTCGATTCAAATGAAAATAAAGACTTACGTGTAACATTTTCTTTTCCTAAGACAGCACTAGATATAAGGTTAAGCAGTTTTTTTACTGTTTAAGCTGTGCAGCAAGCATTTCCCTTCTAACACATAAAATAAATAAATAAATAAATGCTTTATTGTCAAAAAAAAATTTTACAATTTTGTGGACAAAGCTGTTGTAAAAAAATAGTTTACAAACATAAAATTAGCAAACAAAACAAGACAAAAACACATCATAAATATTATAGAAAAATAATATTTAAATCAGGAATTTACAATATTAATATTATAGAATCCTAAAAGAAGTACATTAGAAATGTACTTTGTCAGTCGTACTATGTTATAAACATTTTCATAAATATAATGTAAAAAAATAAAAAAGCAAAGTAAAAAATAAAAAAGTACGAAACTTTTAAAAAAATACATATACAAAGTTCGGTAAAAATGGTTGGTAATGGCAACTATCACACTAGGGGTTCATAAGGATAAAATTATATGTTGTAAAACTCGTTCACGGTGTAGAAGGCTCTTTCCAGTAAGAATGATTTCAAAGCCTTGCGAAATGAAGTCAGAGATATTATGGATTTGATGTTAAATGGCAGGTGATTATGCATTTTTTTTGCATTGTAGATTATGATCTTTTAATTAACTCTGAGTGTGGGGTTGGAAGATAGAGATCATGCTCAGTATTTCTGAGAGGGTAGTTGTGAGAAGGTCTCTCTAATAGAGCAGGTGCGTGCTTACGAATTAAGCAAACTGATTCCAAAATGAATAAGCAAGGAAGGGTTAGTATTTTATATCTTTTAAAGAAATCTCGGCAGTGAGTTCTACTGTTAAGTCTCAGTAGGTAACGAACAGCTCTTTTTTGTAGTATAAAAATTCGATCAAATTGAGTCGCACAACATGTACCCCAGAATGGAATAGCATATCTGAGGTGCGACTCAACAAGAGCAAAATAAACAGTTCTAGAGGTAGAAAAGCTAAGCTCCTCGGAAACAGATCTTAACGCAAAGCAAGCAGAACCTAACTTCCTTGATAAAGCATCGATATGTGGATCCCATTTTAAAGAATCATCTACAAGAAGCCCTAGAAATTTTACAGAGTTTACGACATCAATAGTGGTGCCATTAAGGTCAAAGGGTTGAAGCGTGTTTTTATAAGACAAGACTTTCGTTTTAGAGATGTTCAAACATAGGAGATTAGAATCGCACCAGGATTTAATGGTGATTAGGTCATTAGATACAATCCTATGTAGGTCCGTGACATCTGGGTGGCTCCACGTAAAGCTGGTATCGTCCGCAAAGAGACATATTTTTCCACTAATGTTTAAATTAGCCATGTCGTTTATGAACAGAAGAAACAAGATAGGGCCTAGTACCGAGCCTTGAGGCACTCCATATTCCATTGGCCTACAAGAAGACATCCTGTTGTCAACTTTCACAACTTGATTTCTGTTGCTAAGATATGACTTAAACCAATTGAGAGGAGCCCCTCTAAATCCATAGTACTGCAGTTTGTTAGTTAATATATTATGATTCACACAATCGAAAGCTTTGAAAAATCACAGAAAATTGGTGCCGTAGCGTGATGGTTGTTTAGGCTGGAGTAAACTCTATTAAGAAGGGAAAACATGGCATCGCTTGTGCATTTGTTACTTAGAAATCCAAATTGATGTTTTGTAAGTATTTCATATCTAGACAGAAATGATAAAAGCCTTTTTTTAACCAGTCTTTCGATGATCTTAGATAGCGTAGGGAGAAGTGCAATTGGGCGATAGTTCGAAGCTTCTTCTGAAACACCTCCTTTGTGAAGAGGTATGATTATTGCAGTTTTAAGGCAGCTTGGAAAAGTACCATTTTGGAAAGACATATTTATCAAAGCAGTCAGATGCTCTAGTGTGCATTCCGGCAGACTTGAATACATTTTTAAAGTAAGCCCATCAGTTCCCGAAGAAGATTTATTTTTGATATCATTAATTGTACTACGAAGTTCTGATAAAACTACTGGTGAAAAGTCAGGGATTATTTGTTAAATTTGTCTTATTTATATTTTCATTGTAAAATAATTTGTCCATTGAATAGTGGTGAATTAATAAATATAAGTTATGATGTTAAGTATGGTGACATACAAATTATTTACCTTAGGAGTTTGATCATGATTTGAATTCGGATACACGTATACAGCGCGTACGTGGATTTAGGTAACATATGACAAACTTTTTTAATACTGATTTTATCAAAAAAATTATTTCACAGAAAAGTTTTGCTTATTAAAAAAAATAGTTTGGCTTCAAAAAATTGCCATATAATATACAAGGTGCACTAAAAACACGCAAAAGCGAGTAGGTAACACAAATAAATCGGAAAATCATATTTTCCAATTTAGGGAGCTTTTATGCTATATTTATATGAGATAAAACGTCATTTAAAGTTTTTAGGTAATTTCATAGCCAATAAGTCGAAAAATTATTCTTCATAAAACGTTTTGCTTATCTGAAAAATAAGATTAATTTAAAAAAGGATGTCATTTTATAAAGAATTTGAAATTCCAACTTTCGAGACAGCTAAATTAAAAAGCCTGCAAATACAAGTCAAAAAGCTCTCAGAAGTTTTTCGATAAGACTTAATTTTTCAGAAAATTAATGGTGAATATGTAAACAAATGCATGATTTGTTTACATATTCATTTTGAACTATTGAGATATTGATAAAAAGCCCATCCCTTGTCATAACCAACCTTATGTTAATATTGGCAACGTTGACAAATTGACCAGTTTTACCAAAAATAAGAACACTTCGTTATTTTTTAATATAACCCCAATACTCATTTTCATTGATTCCAGTTACCTAGTTTTATCATGATGAATTTACAATTTCATATGCTTTTCAAGATATGACAACACAGCATTTCTGAAAAACATACTGGATCGGCAAATATTTAATAATAATATTAAGAAGAAGAATAACGTGTTTTATTAACTAATTACAAAATCCATATACAAATAGGCGATATTTAGCTACTATACTTAGGTGAACGTACAAATAACGAACACTGGTACATGGGTCTAACTGATAATATCTGATGCGCCGATGATGTTGGCATTATTGCCTAATTTTTGAGAAACTAAGTATATTTTGTTTTTTTTTTTAAATGTAACCCTATACTTTTTTTATGCCAGCCAATTCGCTCTGCCATCAAAAAAGCAAATCCATAATACCAACTTTCTATTTCACTTCTTTTTCAAGCTTTCAAGCTATGACAATACAGCATTTCTGTAAAAAGAACAGTTGAATAACACATTATCCAGTAAACTTAGATATACATACTAAATATTGTAAATGGTCATTGTCTTACTCGATGCTATTTGCAATGATACAATGTTTTGCAGAAAATAAAGTTGTTTTTTAAATAGTTTTGTAAAATAGCTGGTTATTATTATATTATTTACTGATCTGGATTGCTCCTGCTCACTTTAGTTTGATTCCAAAACATTTAATTTATATTCCAATTGTTTTTTTAAGATATCAAAACATATCTTTTTTTTGCTAGTACTGCAACGGTCAAATATGTATTCCGTTTTTTGCACAAGTTTGATGTTGTCTGATCTCACTGTAATATAGGCAATGCTGTCAAACAGGGGTTTTGCAGGAAATGAGTAAACCTCATTTTTCAAAATCTGAGTGTTATAATTAAATTTTCATTTTCTTTTGCTAACATTATTGCAGCCTTGTAATATGAAATGTCTATTTCACTTATGTTTTTAGATAGGAATGACAACACAGTGTTTTCCTGTAGCTATATTTATTGCTTTAAATTCCCTGGCCAATTTTTTTCCTAATCCCAAAATACAAAGATTATATTTTGCTTGTGTTCCAAGATATGAATGACAATACGATGTACAGAATTGGTGAAATATTTCAGCACTTACTGCACTTAGACATCATACACACAATAAGTTTGTTTTCATACCTATCTAAAAACATAGGTGAAATAGAGATTCCATATAATAAAGCCAAAATAATGTTAGGAACATTGTCAGAACTAAAACTGGTTACAGCTAGCTAACATAGAGAAGTAGCTTTCATGACTTTGGTTCGATTGCACCATGCATCTTCAGGGATCTTTACCCCAAGAGATTCGAACACTGCATGTAATCTGAGAAACTCGTACTTGACAACACTGTCTATATTACCATGAGATCAGGCATTAATAAACCTTGTGTACATACAATTTGTATATTTAAGTGTAGCAGGTAAGGATATATTTGACCACTACAGTACTTTTTATAAAAAAAAATGCTGGACTCTCATCTTAAAAAGCAAGTGGAATATAAACTTAATGTTGGAACAAACTAAAGTTAGCAGAATAATCCAGGGCAACAAATATAGCTATAGACTTACATTTTAAAACTGGTCATTGCAAATATTATATATGAGTAAGACATGACCGATAAACCCTCTCTACAAAATTTAATATCTAAGTGCTAAAAGTCCTATGTTGAAAAAGAAGTGAAACAGAGATCTAATATTATGGATTAACATATATGACATAGAGAACTGACGGGCATAAAGACAAGTACAGCATTGTATTAAAAAAAGTTTTATTTTTTTTACAAAACTGGTAAACTTGTCAACGTTGCTAATATAAACGTCGTGTCAGACATTATCAGTTAACTCCGTGTTCCAGATTTAGTATACCTAATTACACTAAGCACCGAAATGTATGATCTTTCGGTAATTTTACAAAAAATATGGTGTAGTCATACTTTGAAAAACAAGTGCAATAAAAACTTGGTATTTTGAGATTATATTAAAGCTGGTGGGGGTAATTAAAAGGTATGAAAATAAGTATGGGATTACACTTAAAGAAAACGAAATTTACTTATTTCCTGCAAAACTGTTAAACTTGATAACACTGCCAATATAATTATACATCAGTTATGATCAATAACCCATGTAAACCATACTATTCTAAAATCTTTCACCATTTCAGTTTTTCTGAAATACCTTGTATTTACTCAAAACTCTCTTAATGAATGAATAATACCCCCTATTTAATATGTTTGTACATAAACCTATACCTATAAGAAATATAGAAAGATAAACATCATATTTGTACATATATTGAACATGCTTGTATGATAATGTAGAAGAAAAATGAAAATACCTGGTTTGCTTAGACCTATCTTCTCTAAATCCTCTGGTTTGACAAAATCAAAATGTTCTAGTCTGGTTAACTGTAGATCATCTCTGATCGGTACTAAAAACTGACCAAGCTGAACATCTACAAGTATCTCTTTGAGCAATTCAATTCCATCTTCTGCCATTTTTTCGATAACTGTATGTATATCTATAGATAAAATGAAACTTACCATCTTAAATTACTAATAAAGAGCAATTATTGTTTCAGTAATTGTAAGGTAATTGATAATTTAAGAAGGATCCAATGAAAGATTAACATGAACTATGATATGAAATCAAGGAAGTCTCTGGGTCCTCAAATTGTGTACCTATATTATCTATTGTTTGGTATCGCAACCTGTGAACCATGGTATAATATTATAATATATAAATATTCTAGCAATGGCTTACAGAATAACATCATAATATAATTGGAAGACCTCAATAATTATAACACATTTCGATTTTCAAAGTACAAAACAAAAAAGAAAAATACTGACAATCAATTAGTAAAGACAGCCACTTCTAACACAAAAGTAATAAAAACAAAAGGTTTTTTGTTACACACTATTTCATCATTAAATTTCAGACATAATAATATAAGGCACATCACTATCAATAAAACAAACAAAAATTAATTGTCAGTTGTGTAGGGGTTAAAATCGATCAATTAAATATTTATTAGTATCATTGTATAACAACTCATTTACACAAGTTAATAACAATTACAATCAATAACCTCCATCTTAGCATTAAGCATATTATAAAACAAAAAAATCAAATTTGTAGACACTTATGAAACACAAAGCCTAATATGAAGAGAAACAAAACTAGATTTAAACATAAATATACAAAAGATAAAATTCCACAAAAAGTTATTATCAAGTACAAGTAATTTAAGTACAATAAAATTAAGAGTCAAAATAAATTTATAAAAACCTTAAAGACAAGAAAGGTAATAATTAAATCTATATACAAAAGAAATTCTGCCATAGTATTCTTAGAGGATGTGTTTTGTGAAACCAATTGTGAATAATTTCAATTATCTCTAGCTCTGGTAGAATAGCTATATGTGTCTCTGTTTTTTTAGCGGTTTCATGAGCAAAAATGTAACAGTTAAAGAGTTCCCGAAAAGTCCTAAAAACTGTAGGGAGCCATATTATGTTGCAATATAGTGACTGCCGACTGTACCTACTGGACCATTGCAATGTGCCTAATGTAAATTTGGTAAATACTAAATTTGGGGAATTATTGTAATTGTCTAGCATTTCATAATATGCATTAAATTAATGATATCTTAAATTCATATAACATGTTATTAGATTTGATTTTTTCCCAAGATAGCAATGATTTTATTGAAATTGCAGATAATAGGCTGCCATGCGATTCTCATCACCGGGCTATTGTTATGAATGTTGCCTTAAAGGTGTCAAACTAAAACTTGAATTTGATACCCTTTATTACAATTTCAAGCAAGCAGATTATGCTTACCTCTTAAATATTGATTGGGAACAATGTTGTCATGGTTTATATAATATTAGTGATAGGGTTGGAATATTTTATAACATTTTGCTTAATGCCATCGATCTGTTGGTACCACTTACTCATCTCAGGACACCCAAATTTCACAAATGATTTTTACATGAGTGAAAAGAACTAATTTAAAAAAAACTAAGCATAAAAAATCTAAAGAAAACAAACAATGGAATTTTCTACATTTATTTCAGGTTTTTGAATTAATTAACAAATTTTATACAAAAGTAACTTAATTAAACACGTTTGAAGAGAAATGTTTTTGTCACTTTTATTTAGTATTAGTTGTGGAAGTATTACTAAAACTATTAAAAAATAAACATGAATAATATAAACCGTTAACTAAAAAATACCAAAAAAAATATCTATTACTCTTTGAAACAATTCATAAAATTAAATTTATTCTTCTCTTATTTTCTGCGAAAATATCTATTACTCTTTGAAGATCTATGTTTTTTTATCAATGACTTCTCAATTGATACAATAGCCAAGTTTGATAGTCTGTCATTTCCAATTCTATTTCTCAAAAATAATTTTATTATTCTTAAACAAGAGAAAGTTCGCTAACATGAAGCACTAGAGACCAGGATTGTTAATATTTTCTTTGTGTTAATTAGGTAAGTCAGCTTATATTTGGGACTCTTACTAGTAGAGATATTTGGGATGTTGTGGTTTGAGTATTTTATTTTGTTAAACATATTGTGCTTGCATGAGCGTATTGTATAATATATTTAGACAGGCCAATGGGGGGGCCAGTGGAGGGGCCAGTTGGTAAAAAGGAGGGGCCGCCCCCCCAGACCCCCTCTTGTCTACATCCCTGCCTACAAATTTAAAAAAACTAAAAAGAAAAACAAAAAATAACTTTTATGATTTTTCTATCATTTTAGGCTTAGTTGAAATGACATGAAAATAATTTTCACTTCATTATTGTCATTTTTTCTCCTCTACTTTTTTCTGGGCATGATGTAAAAAAAAAGATTTATAATCTTAAATAGTTAATAAATACTTAAATGGTAAATAAAAATAACTAAACTAAATAAAAATAGAGATATAAAAGCAGTACAATAAGGTAATTGTTAAGGTCAATACATTAAAATGGTCATAATAAAAAATAATAGCAGCAATGAAAAATTTACAATAAATACATATACATATATTAAAAATTTAGTAAAAAGGTCATCATAGACTCACAAATATAAATACACATTAAAGAAAGGTACAAACTAAAACAAAAAATGGAAAATATATAACTATCACAAGCTCAGGTTAGAACTCCCCATCAAAGAATTCACCCAAATTATAATATGGCTTAAATAAGAGAAATTTCTTGAATCTTTGCTTAAATTACTTTTCGTTGGCAATCTCTCTCAATTCAGGCTGAATTTTCAAATATTTTATTATGCGGCCATTTTCTTCCGCCATCTTGGATTCGTAGCAAAATTTTACCAGTTGATTCCAACATAATACTTGATGTTTGCTCAAAAATTCGAGGGAAATTGAATAAGAAGTTTTTCAGTAATAATTTTTTTAACACTTGACTAGGCCATTATTTTGTTTTGCCATATTCGATTGTTACCAAAATATTGTCAGATAAGCAGGCATTTTGTGCCATCTAGGGACGCTAAAGCGTGAAGGCATATAAAACCTAAAAGATTTTTTTCATAATTACAAACATTTTATTTGGCCGCCGTTTTGTTGAGCCATCTCGAATTAGTACCACAATTTTACTAGTTGACCCCTATACCAGAATTAGTTATGGCATGGCACACAATTTGAAATCAATTTATTAAGTCGTTTTTTCAGGCAGACTTTTTCAATAATTTATTATACCGCCATTTTGTTCCGCCATCTTGGACGCATCCTGAAATTTTATCAATTGATTCCAACATAATAGTTGATGTTTGCGCAAATTTGAGTTAAATGGGATAAGTAGTTTTTTAATAATAATTTATTAAGGTATAAAACCACTTTTAAACTTTGTTAAATAATATTTATATTTCATGATATCTCTCTTAAATGAACCCTATTCTAAATTAAAATTTTTAATAAAAAACAATTTTGAACATGCTTTAAAGAGCATTTTGGAACATACTTGCTTCAATATTGCCTAACTTTAACAAAAAAAATTGAAAGATATTAAATTTATATGGATTAGCTATGACATACCATTTTTCTTAAGTTTGGACTTCATAGATGAAGTAAGTATGAAAAATGGAAAGTTTAAAGCTTAACATTTACTAAGTTGCAAAAAATTGATATATCTATAGATTAAATTCACTTTTAAATTTTTTTTTCTTACTTATATCATATTAGGGCTGGTTTATTATTATTTGGCTATATTTTTTTTTTAGCTTCCAGTTAGTTTTAGCTGTTGGTAAAACACAAAACTGTTATTAGGTATGCGTCAGTTAATTGATGGTTATTAAGCTGGAAGTATGAGTTATTTTTTGCTTTGACAATGTTGTGGACATCACATCTTAAAAAACGTTGCCAATACTGCATTAGCTTCCCATAACTTCCTAATATTTTTTGGGTGAAATGAATTTTTCCAGTTAAATATTATACAAGTATGAAACATTAAAAATATATATTATTCATAAATTATAAAAAATTTAGACTACTATTTTATTTATGTTGTATATCTATAGATGAAAAATAAAATAAGGATTAAATACACCAAAAATTAAATGACATTGCTCGATCTGGTGGCTGATAACCTGTGGGCATGGGACTGTTTTGGTTTTGGTTACACAAGAACACGGTACACAAGAAAATGAAGACCCAAAAATGAATTACCTTTCAAAATTCATCTATTCAGAAAGGATGTCACGAATATTGACAACAAATCTACACAATTCTTTTAATTATTAGCTTTACAGCTTATCATTCTGATAGAGTTTCAATAATGCGCTCCATTTGAGCTAAAACAATCAAAAGAACCTTCTCTCAGAAGAAAAGATGTACAAAAGGCTTTGTCAACCATTTCATTGAAGAGGGCATTCTGTTCTCTAACTACATAAGGTCTTCTTTCATATTCTACAAATTTAATAAAACCTTCATCATTTCTTAATATATCTATAAATTACCACAGCTTTCTCCATAATGAATTAAAATTAAACCCAATTGTTGATTTTAGCAACTTTACAAAAAAATGCTGAGCTTAAAGACACAAATTGCCAAAACTACCTTAAATAAATGTAAATTTGTTTCTTAAAAGCTATCCAAGAGTGTTTGTTAGTTTAGCAGTCACAGTAACACTTAGTCATAGGTCATTGGGAGTCCAATAATCAATTTAATTAATAGGTACATTGAAACCAAGAGCTACTCTAACTTAGGCAAGCACTGATAAACCAGCCCTAACTAATTTGCGACTGGAATATAATTGCTAAGTTGTAAAAGATATTATTTTAACTCTGCAGAAATACAATTATGGAAATAATTTGTGGTTACATAAGGTACATGTAATCTACTTTTTAACCTAGAGAGCAGTATTATTTTATATAACAACTCTTTAAAAGATACATATTGAGGTGTGGAAGAAAATTTATTGCCCATACAAAAACATGATCTTGTGATGTATAACTCTGTAGTTTTTAGCATCTGCAATTACCTCAATTATCTGGATACATTTTCCTCCTGGTTTAAGGGTTAAATGAACTTCTTAGTCCTTTCTGATTGAAATGTTAAGTTTCTTAATAATAATAATTAAAAAAAACTGAAAATTATCTATTTTATTTATTTTTTTTAAGACTCCTATTTATTTTCAAAAATACAGGTACACAATTTGCCTCCCTGCTGAGACTTCCAAAATTAAATATGATTTTGAGTAATAAATAAATGATACCTTATAAGTTAAGATAATTATGGCATACTTCCCAATTCGGACAGACATTAAGAAACATAGATATACCTAAAACTAATTATGTACACATTATGCGTTTGTTGTCGGTGCCATATCATTTTAGAAGCGTGTGTACGAAATAATTTCAATTACCTCATAAGTGAAAGTAAAACATTTGTTATTATAAATTAAGATGAAAGAATCAAAGGCTACTTACCGAAATTACTGGATTGAAATTATATTACTTGACATAAGTTAAAAAATCATCCAACAAACTACACAAAACATTTTAAATTAAGTCGTTTTAATTCTAGTAAATCAAATAACACCAAACAGGAAATTCAGTATTATTTTCAATATCACTTTAATCAAAGCACTTAGGTTGTACTTTCTTCATGTTACAGGGTAGATATAATTATCAAAAACAGTTAATTAGCGAAAAATTACTTTTTTCCTTCTTCGAAAATCAAAGCAAGTTGTTTTAATACATATTTAGATAAGATAATTTTGGAAATAAATATTAAAAACACAAGCTGCACTTTGACTTTGACTGCTTTGACAACCGTCCTTCTTTCTGTTTGACAAAAAAATCTTCTTCTATCCTCGAAACCTCTACTACTAACTACAACAGCGATTAATCCTCAAAGAGAAATCCGTGACTGGGCGTCACTTGAGACGGTTGCTTAACTAAACCGGTAACATTGAAAATATGGGAGTACAAAATTCGTCAAGTTTTTGCTGTGGGATGGCTGTGAAGTCTGCTAGAACAGTGGCAATGCAGTAAAATCTTTATTTCTATCTCAGGCAAACGTTGTTCTTTTAGTTTTATTTTTATAAAAACTCATATGGAATTGTGTTTTAAATATCGGACTGTTTTTTTGGGTTGATTGTCAAAATGTTTGTATAATAAGACCATAAAAATATTTTTCAGGCCAGGAACACGATACAAATACAAAATATACATTTGTGGTGTGGTACAAAACTGGGTTATAATTTTGACCCTGGAATTAAATGTATTCGTTTAAAACTTATACTACAATAAAGTATTTAACACATCACCGAAAACACACCTAAAGGAAAATAAAGCTATCGTAATTTTTATTGTGTCCTATGCTGAGGCAGATAGGGACAGTGAGGATTGTGGTTTGAAGATTAGTGTCCTAGATAATCTAAGTGCTCTCTCTCTCTCTTCTAATCACTGTAACATCTAGCTTCTCGACTTTGAGCATGCACCCAAATGACCACCACTGTGTCAAGTTTTTGGCTTTGTTCAGAAACAATGTGCCAGCTTAGAATAAAGGTGTTTATAAGTTATCAGATTGAAAACTCTATAAACTGAAGAGCATCAAGCTTCTATATTTTTTCAAATCTGTTTCTGACCTAGTGTCCATTTTCTTTCATATTTTTCCGAAAATTCCGATATCTCTCGTCGTAACGGCTTCCAATATTATATGGTACTAATACTAACACTGACAAGCATAGTTAGTTCTCAAAAAAAAAAGATTTTGCATTTACGGCGTCTGAATGGTTTCTAGGGAAAGGTTTCCATCAGGGATGGCAGGTACACGTTTTTAGAATTTCAGGTTTTTTAAAAACCTCCTCAAATTCGCCTATTTGAATGTGATATTTTCTTTCATTTTTGGTAAATGCCTACCTAAACTAAATTTCTTATTTCCAACACGGAATTTAAGGAGACATACCTAAAATTCCTACTTCCAGTAACACGGAATTTTAGAGAAAACAAACAGCTACAAAATCTCCAGGTTCTATGGTCTTCCCAAGATACACAAGAGCAATGTACCACTCGCCTGTCGTCAGTATAATAGACCCGCCACTTACAAATTAAGTAAATATCATTCAAATTTTCTTAATCCATTTACATGGAAAAACAGATTCTTTTATAAAAAAATCATTCAGTTCCAATGTAAAATCACTGTTCTCAAATATTCCTGTTAATGAGTCAATTTCCACTATATCAAACATATTGAAACAATAATCTTGATAATAACCTAATAGACCTAGTGTAAGCTAGCGACAATAGACCACAGAGTCGCAGTGGAAGGACGGTTTGATCCACTCACTTTTAACCTAACCTAACCTCGTGGAAGCTTGTGCTACAGTTACTTATTGCATTTTTCAAAGACCTTTTTATAAACAAACCTCAGGGGCAGCTATAGGATGTACTCTCGCACCTGTGGTAGTAAATATCTTATATCATAAAAGACCAACGTTTTAAACACCGACTACTGAAAGATGAACTGTAAATGTGTCCTGGCTGTGAAAGTCAAACCTATTCACAAGTCGAGTATATAAAAACAGGCATATAAAAATAAATATTCTTTTGGTTTAAGATATGAATGCCAATTGCTCACTATTTATTACTTAAATAATTTTATTATATACTGATTTATTATCATTTGAAGATTTTTCAAGATTTCCAATTCTATTACATAGTTCCCTATTGACTGCAAAATTTTTTTGTTAATTAGTTTGTCAAATTAGAGCTTTGGAATAGCCACTGTTTATTTCTATTTGGTATATAATATTTCATTCGTTTATGAAATCAACAGGTAACTTTACCTTGTGAACCCCTCAATTTTGTGCCACCCTAGTGACTTATCGTACTTAAATCGTCAAGCCTGTGTAGTGTGGTAATAATAGGGTTGCCAACTTTAAGGAATGCTATGCCGGGGCTGGACACGTAGCGAAAAATTCTCCTCTTGGATGGGTCCACCCAAAACACCTCATAAAAAAAACGTCATTAACACAAAGTGATTTAGCTTGAGTTTAATATAAATTTGAACGTTTATATCAAAATATTTCTCTCCAAAGATAACAAGAGTATATTATTATTGAACATTTTATTATATTTTCATAGATAATCACTAAGAAGAGACAAACTTTTAAACTTAAAAAATAGCAGTACATAAATGCGAGAAACGATGGGAAATTTTAATTTTTGAACCTATTTTTTCTGGCCTCGCGCTATCAAAAGTTCCGGGAAGTCTTTGATAAACTGAAAATTATATGCAATTCATGTTAAAATTCAAACGGGTTTGAAGTTCTGCTTTTAATAACGATTCAGCGGGTCTATTCCTATCATCCCTCGATACTAGCTGCATTAGACTAAAGATCCGTTCATAATAAGTATTAGATACCGGTACAGAAAATACGAAATTCACTAGCTTTAGGAGTTCATTAGAATCCGGCTGCCTCCCAAAAACTTCGTACGAAATTTAGTCAGTGGCGGCTTCTCCATTAGGTCATATGGCCAATAACTCCTCAATAATTATATTCAAACAGAAAATAATATATAATTTATATTTTTTAAATTCCTTCTATTGTTCTAAGCGTGTAAACCCGTTGAATGTTCAGCGGCAGTCACACTATCGATGTTCTTGTTTATAGATGGGCATATATAAATAAGGATAATAACTTTTGAATAAAAAAAAACAAAAAATATTAAAGGCAGTTCTATTTTATTGTTGCTATAACGTGTTCACTTTGACAACGCCGCCTTTTCGATGTGGTTATAAACGGAGGCGAGTTTTTCCCGATTGAATTCGCACAGGGACGCATAGCTAACGCTTACGTTGGCAAATTTTCGGACAACATACTTAAAATATGTTTGTCAGTTGATGCGTTTAATGCGAATCGTGTGATAGAGTGCCGCCAGTGAGCTGAACTTTAAGAAATGACTCGAATTTAAGGCCAGATCTCAAAAAAAAGCCAGAGACAAAAAAAAGTAAATTGTTATTTTAGTAAAAATATGTACGATTTATGTGACTGGATATGTGATTGCGAAGGGATAAGGGCATTTTATTGTTTCATGTCTTCGATTTTTTCAGATGTCTCTGTGGTGTAAGATATAATCATTAGGAAATTAAGTGTATTGGCAGTTCGACGTAATCATAGAAGGATTAATTATATTCAACTTCTGATATACAGAATAATGGATGCCGTAATTTACTGCCGCATTATTGTCTGCGTACCTTGTAGTATTATTCAAATTTAACCCACATCTTCTCAGTTTATCCAAAATTTGATTTGCAATTCCTTTGCTATAGTCTCATCTGGACCAACGTAAAAATCTAGAAGTTCATTTATTATCAGTGCTGCCAACCTCAAATTTCAGATTGTACGCGAAGTGTTTGTAAATTACCCAGTTTTACCAGCAGCCTAACATCTAATTACTCGCAGTTTTATCCACATGAATGAAATTAGAATTTAAAGTATGAAATTGATGAAATTATAAAATTTGATTAATTCATTGATGGTATGGTATAGGAATTGGATTATTGACTCTGTTCCGGCTGGAATAATTTGTTAGCTCATCCTGGGGTGCATCCAGGGAACTGGTCGAACACGTGGTTCTGTCCACTGAATGCAAAATTATGTTTTAGTAAAAAAGTTAATTAAACTTGTTCTAATGCGTCTTGGCTTCCACAGGTTGCTCCTTTAAGAAGAACTACTGGTATCACGATCCTTTTGGGGCCAGAACATTCTGTATAATTCTAGCTAATTTAGAACGCCACATGATATTTTTGCGGCTAGTTTCGAATCGCAAAAAATGTCGGAATTTAATTTGATACCACAGTTCTGTGATACGTAATCTGTATTTGTCAAAGCATGTTCCTGCAAAGCACGTTTTCCTTCATATTTAATTTTTTTCTTTGTTTTTCATAAATTGCAATACGAAGGCGTAGAAGTACCACATATAAAAAAAATAAATAATTTCGACTTTAAACTCGAATTCCGACATTTAAGTCGAAATTTTGAGAAAAAAGTCGAAATTTTTGTATTTCGTGAAAAATAAGTCGAAATTTTTGTATTTCGTGAAAAATAAGTCGAAATTTTAACTTTAAAGTTGAACTTTCGAGAAAAAAGTCAGAATTTTTGTATTTTGAGAAAAAAGTCGAAATTTAAACTCTAAAGTCGAAATTTCGAGAAAAAAGTCGAAATTTAATTGCTTTGCTTTTACCTAATTGGTGTGAATTGTGAATTTTGAGGAAAAACCAGTGTGCATAGTACATAAGGTAAGTAATGTTATTGGCAATAACCACAGGTCATTGGATATTGGTTTTTATTATTTATGGCTCCTCAAGACTCAAAAAGACTTAAAAAAAAAACAAAAAAAAAATAGTCCAAGTTGGAATTTAAACTGACAAACTCCACGACGCGGACCGAGAATCTCACCTCTGTACCACAAGGCTCACAAGGCTCATAGCGATGCGTCAACAAAATATATTTATACTACGCCAAATGACGTATCCTAACAATTAGAGCTATGACGTCACGATATACGAAAGTAATTTACTACGGTAATTCAATCTACTAAGAACAGTTGCCAGCGATTCCAGACGTACCATAATTATGGAATTGTACCATAATTTTTACCTTATTTTATTAACAGTCAGTGAACGTACAATAATAAATAATGGTACCATAATTTCATCCGATTTAATATTTTGTTAAAAAACTATTTAGACATTTTAAAACGCGAAAACTTTAAATCGCCGTATAATTTGCACTAAAAATTCCTTAAATATTTTACAGTTGGCGGAGCTGTTGAAACAAAACTGACCATGCCGGCCCTGTAGCAATGCTACACCGATTATTTTTTATTACAGTTATTTTTTAAGTTTTCAAATACATCAATATAACATACATTCGAATTAATGTTTTACTTTTGCCGACAAAATTTGTACCATAAATTTCCCTAAAATTCGATAATTCTGCCATCGCTGCGCTATAATTTTATTTTTGACATCTGGCAACGCTGACAGCCGCTGTCCGCCGTTTGGCGTTTTAACTCGCTAGTCCCGGCCGGCCAAAGCTGTTATTCCATTTATTAATTTGTTTATATGTTACTCGGTAGTCGGTATACGTTCGCCTCGTTGATTGAAATGTTCCAATTAACATAAACTTGATATTTTTATTTTTGTGATAGGGTAGGGCTTCTGTCTCAAGCTTTCATTATTTGGTCTGAGGCTGAGGTCTTAAGTGCTGTTTGTACACGAAGCTAGTCCAGCAGAATAGAGGAAATGCTAAAAGTATTTATGGAAAGTCGGCAAATACCAAAAGAAGTTATCTCAATGTTTGAAAAAGAAAGGGTAAGTTAAAATACAAATACCAGCGCCTATAAGAGTTGGCTTGGCATGTTTCTAATCTAAAATTATACCATACTTTCAAATTTGCCATAGCATAACAGCGGCAGGTTAAAACTTGCCCGTGCCGGAACTCTGCGCTCGGCGCGGGCGATATTAGCCGAATGATTATTTAATTCTCTCTCGCCGGTTATAGGCGCAAAGAAATATATTTTTTTAAAACTTGTTTTGGATATATACATTTTCGATAGCCGTTGTTTTTAAATGAAGTCTCATAGTAAGCAGGTGCTACCGGTAAGCAGGCAACCTGCTTCCACTGTGTTTCTACACTTACGCTAAAAATCCAATATGGCAGAATAAAATGGCGGCCTTACAAAATAAATGTAAAAAATTCCTTATTGAGAAACTACACATCGAATAGACTTCAAAATTTGCGCAAAAATAATACTTATGTGGGATAAACTGGTACTGGATTTTTGTATAAATTCGTATAATTATTTTAAATATATAATAATAATAATAATTATTATTATTATTATTATTATTACTATTATCATAATTAGAGTAATAATAATAACAAATTAAAACCTTTAAAAAAACTTAAGTAAATAAATTTCAGTTTATAGGATTGCTATCAACGAATTATACGCGTATTATACAGGGTGCTACAAATTCGAGTGTATTCATGGGGTTCTCGAAAAACGTAAAAGAAACGAAGTTGGTTAAATTGGGGCAAAGTTGCGCAATTTGGTGATAATTAATATACCGTTTACAAATTGATAAAGTTCTAAACCACCTCGGAGGGCTCCGCATTAATACGATTTTTCCCGATTTCTATTCTATTTTTTCCCGACTTTATTTCAATAGGTATTAGAACATATATTTTATATTTTCATTGACACTTTCTCGCAATCGCAAAAAAAACTTATATTAAAGAAAATTCCCACACGGAGACAATGTGTTAGAGGAAGGTAGTTCCCTATATGGATTTTTTTAACTTTTGGATCTAAAAAACAAACAATATTTTTCTGGCAAGTTTGATAGATCATTGTGATTGGAAATTCATCAACTTCAAAAATGCAATTAAAAATCCAGGTCCGTATTTTAAAAAAATTAAGTTAATATTGGTGGCCCAAATACGATACGTCGCATTTAAAATTTGATAATACTATCTTGTAGAGGAGAAAAAGTTACAATAAAATTTGTCAAATTTATTTTTAAATACCGGTTGAAATAAACTCCAAAAACCAAATCAGGAAAAATCGTATTTAAGCGGATATATTTGAAGTGGTTTCGAGTTTAAACAATTTGTAAACTGTTTATTAATTAGCACTAAATTACACAATTTTGCCTCCATTTAACCAACCTCGCATTTCTTAAGGTTTCCCAGATCCCCATGCATATGCTCGAATTTATAGCACCTATAAGAAAAGAAAGTGTATTAAAAGTATTTGAATTCTATATACGAGGAAAGTCGTGTGTAAAGGAGAATTCACCGTTTTTTTTTTAATTTTAACTAGAGTCCTCCCCCTTCTTTTGCAAAAATATGAAAATAAACTCATGAAATAATAATACTACTCACTTTCATGCAAAATTATCGGTAATTTTGCTGCACTTGTGCAATTACTACCGAAAATAGCACTCCTATAAAAGTATATAAAAATATATAGAAAACAACGATACCTGTAATTATTCCGGGACAGGGTGGCTCAAATAAGTTGTAAAGTCAAAAATGTAATTTTATGTTATGAAACACTCATATAAGGATTCTACTCTAAATTCCAGAAAAAAATTGTATTTCAAATTTTCACGTAACTTGAATTGATGTTTTCGGGATATGTATTGACACTAGAAAAATTAAAATTTGACACTTTTAAAGGCTTTATAATCTTAACAGATAAAACGACAGTCGATTTATTCATATTTCAACACGAGGCGTATGGCGACAGCTCAATCGCTAGTAGATACATAGATGCCTCGAATATTCCGTCCGGCCGTAGTACAATGAATTATAAAATAAACATGGGTATTTCGTATTAGTACCATCGTTTTCTGGATGGATAATTAAATTTTAAGGCCTAGAAGTAATGAAGCCTGTAAAGGCAGTGTTTATATACAATATTTTTTAAACATGGTTTAAACCCATTCATGTCCAGTGGATCTCACATAATCAATTTAGTAGACCGAATAATTAAAAAAAGCAGGACAGTATTTATACATGTCCTCTTTTCCTTTTTTGTGGTTTAAATCGGTAATGATTTTACTGACAAAAAATCATATTATAAAAAATGCGATTGTTTAAAGTTTTTGATTTAATCTACATTAGCTCTGAACGAATCATGTATGTACAGAGACGTAGATCTTTCAAAACTTAAATTGTTAAAATTGTACTAATTTATATTTAAGTTGAAAAAACTGAAATATGGGAGAAAAGAAATATAAAATATTTATTTCCGGAAAAATTCCTAAATATTATGTACAATGTGCAATATTTTAGAAGAAGAATATAAAAAACTAAATATAAACTACATCGTTTCTTCTTTTTCAGTAAAATAATCGCCAAGTCTAAATTATTAATATCAATAATACAAATGCAGGAAAAATATGCGAAGCATCCATCAAGCTTTTCTGTTGAAGCGTTCATTGCATAAAGCTGTATCCTGATTTATGGCGCCTTTGTAGTTTTCATTTTTCGCGATTCGTTTGGAGCCCAGTGATATTCCTAAAGCCTCCGATTTAATATTTTCGATTCATATAAGGCATTATTTTGTGGTTTAAGCTTGACAATTATTATACAATAACATCAAACACCGCAGGCACCAGGTAAAAGGGCTTTCCAGCATTTCTTTTCAATTTAAAATCCCTGCTCTTTTTTACCGCGGCACGTTACACACAAAAAACAAAATGGGTACGAAATAAATTTTGAACTGTGAATAACGAATGCCACTGATGAAAGCTAGCTGCCACCAGGGTCACCTGAAATTCTGCTCGCCCAAAGCAAACGTATGTGAAAGCTGACAGGGCTAAAGGGTGGAGATAAATTTCTATATATTTTTACTGAAAACGGGGCGATATTTTTTAATTGCAGAAATTATGTTAATAATAAAAATACAGTGGCAATATTTATTTTTCAACGGTGGATGATGAAATTTAAATTTCTAAACACTAAAATAATCAAATTACTGTTCTTTCTTATATAAAAACAAAAATTAAGTTAGTATCCACCAAACAAAAAAGAATACTGGACATTTTGGCAAAAGTTTCAGTAGATATAAATAAAATAATAAATAAATAATTAGGTAAGTCAGGAAATGACGCCGCATTTCTCTAGATATTGAGTGCTCTTAAACTTATACCTAGTTTCTTTGAATAGAGTTTTTATACTAAGATTGTATTACTCTCATTGCTTCCGTTAAGATTTTATAGCCTCCCAGAGTGTCAAATTTTAATAGTATCAATGGGTCTAATGAATAAAGATAAGTAAACTTTTTTTATTACCTATGTCATTTTCTGTTGTATGTAGCTTGCAAACTTCTTTCAAGTATAAGCTTTTACTTTAACTTTATTAATTAGACCGAAATTAAAATAAAATATTAAATACAAATTATTCTTAGAATTTGAAGCAGAATAAAAACAATATAAAATCTGGATGTTCCATACCGTAGAATGGGGTTATTCAGGAAATGAAGGGTTAATTTGGAAAAATCAAAACAAATATTAAGTCTGGCAATTATATAAAACGGAAAAACGGAATACTGCTATCCGCGTTGCAACTATTTATTTTTAACAAAACATAGATTGTACGACGTTCTTCTAGAAACCACTTATTTTGGTAGTATTTTAAAGAAAATAAAAGTGTAATGTTTTTACCCTCAAATTTCAAAAAACACCATGACGAAATAAATATCGTTGTTTTGTATATTTTTTAAATTCCTATAGCTATTATAAAGGACGTTTTTTATAACGTGTGTCATTTTCGAAATACTTCACCGCTCCGAAACTTTTAGATCAGCTAGTAGGTATGAGTATTAAGAAGGCACGAATAAAATGTTAATTATGTACCAATTACTGATAACCTTGTTATGCAGATTTTCTGGCCTCATGTTTTTTTTTTCAACATACAGGCCCCCAAACATTTCTAGCCAATACAAAATTATGTAGTTTTTTTAAGCCTTTAAATAACTACTTTGAATTTAAACCTAAGCGTTTTTTACACTACTTATTTTGAAAGCCTTTAATATTAGATTTCTGATCTAATGCTAGAATTTTCTTACAGATTGACATGACTGCTATTCTATTAATGGAAGACAGAGAACTGGCTGAATATATTCAATGTTATGGCGATCGACTTGCTCTTAAGAATTTTTGTAAAACCAAATGCACCCAAAAAAGAGCAAGTTTATTAGATAAAATAAGACAGAAATATGGAATGAAGAAATCTGATACGGATATAGAAAGAAGATCAAATAAGAAACATAAGAAAGATAAGGAAATATTTGTAGACTTTGGTTGGCACCATAAATCTGAAAATGCATTTGTCCAAGTCAGAACAAAGCAAGGAGGAGGAACTAGGAGCGTAAAGATTCAAGAATCTGCAGAGATAAAGGACATTTTTGAAAAAGCAAAAGAAATATTCTTCCCTGAAGGCGTTTCTCGTTCCGGACATATTTCCAATTTTAAAGTCGATCTATAGGACTTTAAATGTAATAAAATAGAAGACATTAATTTTAGTGTGGGACAAATGTATCAAGTAACAGGACTAAATAGACTAAGGTTTTATTTATCCACTGAGAAGAAAAACTTACCTGAAACGATAGTCAGGGAACCTTCATCTCCACATCACATAGAAGATGCCAGTGATAGCGGTGCTAATTCTATCGTATTTTTTGAAGACACCAATGACAACTATGTAGGATTACAAGAAGAGATTTTTAAAGAAGTTACTGTAAGCGGCCTTCAAATCGAAAATACATATAATTTAGAGGAGTTTTTGAAATTTTCCTCAGAACCACAATTGGATCCTGATCCTCAACCATTTACTTTTGGTGTTCGCCACGTAACACTTCATAGAGGACATGTGTTCCGAGAACTCATTGACATTTTTAAAGATTTGCCACTAACCATTACACTTGAGGTAGAAATGATATTACCCAATGGTAAGAAAGAGACTGGATTTGACATGGGGGGAGTATACAGAGACGCTTTGAGTGAATTTTGGGACTCCTTCTATAATGAAATAACATTGGGTATGAATTACAAAATACCTTTCATCAGACACGACCTCAAAGAGGAAGATTGGATAGCAGTAGCCAAAATACTCAAAAAAGGGTATACTGATCTTCAATATTTTCCCATTAAAATTGGCCCCACATTTATAGAGTTTTGTTTGTTTGAAACCTGTCACAGCAATTTATTGGATACGTTTTGTAAATACCTTTCTTCAAACGAGTGGAAGGTATTGTCCAAAGCTCTGGAAGACTTTGAGACAGTGGAAAGTGAAGAAATCATAGAAATATTACACACCTTGGACTGCAAATGGAGCCCTTCCAAAGAAAATATTAAACAGCTGATTTTAGATATAGCGCATAAAGAGATAATACAGAAACCAATGTTTGTGATAGATTGTTGGAAATCTGTTTTAAAAGGCTTGCTAAATGCAAATGAACTAAAAATTATTTATGACAACAAAGAAGCATCTTCAAAAAATATTTGTCGTATTTTGAAATTTACAGCAGAAAATACTGTCTGTGGCTGTTTAAAAAAAAATTATTAGGGAAAGCAGTGACGATACGCTAGAAAAGTTTTTAAGATTTGCTACAGGTAGTGATATGATTGTAGATACTGATTCGAAAATAAGCTTTAATTCCTCAACTGGTTTACAAAGAACACCTACTGGACACACGTGCTCATCGACCTTGGAACTATCTAGTAAATATGAAAATTACGTCGACTTTCGCTGTGAAATGAATGAAGTACTTAGGAGCAACATCTGGATAATGGATATTATATGAAAGCCGCGTTACAAGTCAATCTTAACGTGGATCATCGACCTTTTGTAGTAGGTAGAAATGAAATAACTGTTAGATATTAACTATTTTTTGAAGTTATTCTAACGTGCCATGTTTCAAGTTTTGTTTTTAAAGTTTTTATGCTATTTTTTAACAAAACAGTTTAATAACTAGGTATAACTAGTATTTAGTTTATAGTTATTAGTTTTTTATTTTGATGTTGTTTTATAAAAAGTTTATACCTGAGTTTTGTCCTAGTTCGGTATTTTTTACGCCCAAAATATTAAAATTAACAAAATATTTTTATATATCATGTTTTTAAATTTAGTTTTATTTAAATAACGAATTGGTTATTCATTTAAATACTTTACAGATTTTAATACTAAAATTGTGTTTTTTAAAACATTGATAATTGCCTAGAGAAATTTGATAAACATTTCGTGACTTTAAATTACATAGCTTTATAGTTTTTCATTCACGTAGAAACAGAAATAAATATTTGAAATGAAATAAAATAGTAGGTAACTACAGTAGCTAAATTGTAAATGAAACTACATATTTTCCTAATGACTAATGTTAAGTTTATTTCAATATTACAACTACAGTTGGGAATAAACTTCATTTCTCAAAGTAAGATACAAATCTGTTGCTCTATGAGGATCTTGAATGTGTTGCAAATTTTTTTCCATCATTATAACGTTACAAAGATGAAACACATCGGATTCACAACGAAACTTCTGCTGAATACTAAATTGCTCACAGTCTTTAAAAAGTTGCTCGTCATTAATGGTAAATGAATAATCTTTAGCTGAATAAATTTCAGGCATATTGTATAGAATAATCGGTCTGCCAACAGGAGAAATCGAGTTTCTGGAGGTTCTCAATGTATGTGTATTCCATTCCAGGGAAATCTTATCCAATTCTTCGTAAAACAGAAAACTTATAATTGCAAAATAATTTTAAAAAATATTTTGTTTTTATGCATATCTTTTAATATTTAATGTACATTTTATAATTCATTGGCACTTATAATGTTTTTCTTTCTACAAACGTGTTAAAAGTACAAGGTTTTCATATTATATAAGTAACACTTTTTATAACTACTCTTTGATGTTTATTTTTTTAATGTTTGCTTGGTTACGCTTTACATTCTCAAGGAAAGTGATATTTCTCACATTCCGTTCGGAGAACGGCAATTTCGTGCGGGAAAATATCACTTTTCGTACCTGTTATGGAAATAACTACTACCTATTCCAATTGCCAGCTTATCTTAAATCTAGAAAAAGTCAATTTCAATAAAAAATCATAGTTCTTGGGATTAGAACGTGTCAAATTGGAAATACTATCGGACGTTTTGCGTTCGATTGCACGAGGCATCTTCAGGGATATTTACTCCACGAAATCTGAACTTTGAATTCATTCAGGCGAAACGTCGGATAGTATTTCCAATTTGACACCGTCTAATTCCAACTTTTTAATCGACGGAAACCCTGAAAGTTTTCGTTCTCAATTTTAATAATTAAATATGTTATTTTCAGAGAGGCGTAATGAAAAATCACTTTCCTTTTTTGTCTCTCATAAACTGCTTATATGGTAAATGGGTATAAAACGAAAAAGTGCACTTTACCTCACGAGAGTAGGAAAGCATATTACTTTGAGAAAACCTTGCATATTCTGTCTTTAAATAGGCATGAAAGTTAGTTAATTTGATTTTTTTAGAATAACTCGTGTGTAGTCAATGACACAATGGATATTCTATTCTTATATGAAATTTACTGGTGGCCGTATTATGACGCACGTGTAATCCTAAAAAAAAATTAACTGCTAGTATACGTTATTCGTAAAGTTACCTGAATAATGTTTGAAAAAGAAAACTGGATCAAAGCCTTATCAAGATCACTGCCAACTAAAATTGTTATCATCTCTTAGTGTTTGGAATAAGTTTATCCAAAACTGACTGTTATGTTTACGCAAAATTGACCACCATGATTCAGTTCTTTGATTTGACGTACTTTTACCATAAATAAATGCATTATTAAGGTTGATGTTGTGAATTTCTGTCAGATAATTCTGCATTTTTTCAACCTGTACATTTTCAGTTCCGAAGTCAGCTTGAACAGTACGTGGAAATCCTCCCAACTTTTTTATAGTTTAAATAATATCCACCAATAACTTTTGAATTACTATTTGTTGAAGCAGTTTTAATCCATATATGTCGCGAAAATCCATCCACCCACTTATACCAATTCCATATGGCTTGAGCTTATCATATCCATCCATGTGCCACAAATAATTTGGTCGATTGTTTTTATATTGTCTTCGTCTTAACCGTTTCCTTTGTCGAAATTGCACACCTTCTGGATCTAATACCTTCAGCAACTGACGAATTGTATCCTGGGTTACCTTGTAGGAGTTTTGTAGGCATTTCAAATGCATCCATCTGTACCCATGTAACTGTGAAGATGTCTCAACTTAACTTTGAATGTAATTAATTATTTCATCTAAATTCGTATAATTTTTTCTCCTGTATAAATGCATATTTTGTAAACGACGCTTTAATGTTCAAGTGCTTATAAATATTCCATGTAAATAGCCCAAAAAGCATAAGATCTCATCATATTTCAAACCCATGCTGAAGTAACACTTGATCAAATCATTTTCCATATTAAAATCACTTTGAAATAGTACTTACGATATAAAATTCACAGTTTAAGTTCGCACCAGTTAGACAAATTTCGTTTGTTGATTTTTGATACATCCTTAAGTACACTATACGCTAAGAATTAAAATTTTGACTTTTTTCTCGGAATTTCGACTTTTTTCTCACAATGTCGACTTTAAAGTTGAAATTTCCACTTTTTTCCCGAAATACAAAAAATTGGACTTTTTTCTCGAAATTTAGACTTAAATTTCGGAATTTCGAGTTTTAAAGTCAAAATGATTTATTTTGTGGAAAGTGATATTTCTCACATTCCGTTCGGAGAACGGCAATTTCGTGCGGGAAAATATCACTTTTCGTACCTGTTATGGAAATAACTACTACCTATTCCAATTGCCAGCTTATCTTAAATCTAGAAAAAGTCAATTTCAATAAAAAATCATAGTTCTTGGGATTAGAACGTGTCAAATTGGAAATACTATCGGACGTTTTGCGTTCGATTGCACGAGGCATCTTCAGGGATATTTACTCCACGAAATCTGAACTTTGAATTCATTCAGGCGAAACGTCGGATAGTATTTCCAATTTGACACCGGCTAATTCCAACTTTTTAATCGACGGAAACCCTGAAAGTTTTCGTTCTCAATTTTAATAATTAAATATGTTATTTTCAGAGAGGCGTAATGAAAAATCACTTTCCTTTTTTGTCTCTCATAAACTGCTTATATGGTAAATGGGTATAAAACGAAAAAGTGCACTTTACCTCACGAGAGTAGGAAAGCATATTACTTTGAGAAAACCTTGCATATTCTGTCTTTAAATAGGCATGAAAGTTAGTTAATTTGATTTTTTTAGAATAACTCGTGTGTAGTCAATGACACAATGGATATTCTATTCTTATATGAAATTTACTGGTGGCCGTATTATGACGCACGTGTAATCCTAAAAAAAATTAACTGCTAGTATACGTTATTCGTAAAGTTACCTGAATAATGTTTGAAAAAGAAAACTGGATCAAAGCCTTATCAAGATCACTGCCAACTAAAATTGTTATCATCTCTTAGTGTTTGGAATAAGTTTATCCAAAACTGACTGTTATGTTTACGCAAAATTGACCACCATGATTCAGTTCTTTGATTTGACGTACTTTTACCATAAATAAATGCATTATTAAGGTTGATGTTGTGAATTTCTGTCAGATAATTCTGCATTTTTTCAACCTGTACATTTTCAGTTCCGAAGTCAGCTTGAACAGTACGTGGAAATCCTCCCAACTTTTTTATAGTTTAAATAATATCCACCAATAACTTTTGAATTACTATTTGTTGAAGCAGTTTTAATCCATATATGTCGCGAAAATCCATCCACCCACTTATACCAATTCCATATGGCTTGAGCTTATCATATCCATCCATGTGCCACAAATAATTTGGTCCATTGTTTTTATATTGTCTTCGTCTTAACCGTTTCCTTTGTCGAAATTGCACACCTTCTGGATCTAATACCTTCAGCAACTGACGAATTGTATCCTGGGTTACCTTGTAGGAGTTTTGTAGGCATTTCAAATGCATCCATCTGTACCCATGTAACTGTGAAGATGTCTCAACTTAACTTTGAATGTAATTAATTATTTCATCTAAATTCGTATAATTTTTTCTCCTGTATAAATGCATATTTTGTAAACGACGCTTTAATGTTCAAGTGCTTATAAATATTCCATGTAAATAGCCCAAAAAGCATAAGATCTCATCATATTTCAAACCCATGCTGAAGTAACACTTGATCAAATCATTTTCCATATTAAAATCACTTTGAAATAGTACTTACGATATAAAATTCACAGTTTAAGTTCGCACCAGTTAGACAAATTTCGTTTGTTGATTTTTGATACATCCTTAAGTACACTATACGCTAAGAATTAAAATTTTGACTTTTTTCTCGGAATTTCGACTTTTTTCTCACAATGTCGACTTTAAAGTTGAAATTTCCACTTTTTTCCCGAAATACAAAAAATTGGACTTTTTTCTCGAAATTTAGACTTAAATTTCGGAATTTCGAGTTTTAAAGTCAAAATGATTTATTTTTTTATGTGGTACTTCTACGCCTTCGTATACGAAGGCGTAGAAGTGCCACATATAAAAAAAAATTTAATAATTTCGACTTTAAACTCGAATTCCGACATTTAAGTCGAAATTTCGAGAAAAAGGTGGAAATTTTTGTATTTCGTGAAAAATCAGTCGAAATTTTTGTATTTCCTGAAAAATAAGTCGAAATTTTAACTTTAAAGTTGAACTTTCGAGAAAAAAGTCGGAATATTTGTATTTTGAGAAAAAAGTCGAAATTTAAACTCTAAAGTCGAAATTTCGAGAAAAAAAGTCGAAATTTAATGAACACGCTACTTATAATGTATTCAAAATCAACAAACAAGCTTTGCCTTTACCTAATTGGTGTGAATTGTGAATTTTGAGGAAAAAGCAGTGTGCATAGTACATAAGGTAAGTAATGTTATTGGCAATAACCACTATAGGTCATTGGTTATTGGTTTTTATTATTTATGGCCCCTCAAGACTCACAGCTAAAGTCCCGCGAATCAAGCCAATCCAAGGGCGCGTTCGAAAAGCGGTATGGTAAGGCATAAAACACCCTGACAGGTGAAAGTTCCGACGTTCGTGGGTCAAAGCGGTGTATTTTATAGTAATCATAGAAAAAGAGATAGCAAACATCGTCTTGACCTGTCGAGTGTCGTGGAAGACAAAAGTTCTAAGTACATGAGTCGATCATTGCAGGAAAATTTTCCGTTCAAATTAGCTTAAGTTTGATTTTGTATGTAATTTAAAGCTTTAATGATGGTTTATCTTCGAATCTGAGCTAACCTAACGCCCAACGGGACAGATCCACCTATACTGGCGTTTTTGTTAAAAAAATCCTTTTGATTTTATATAAACTCGTGCGCGTTTTCTTTATAGCAAACTTAACTAACTCTAACCTAACCTAATAAAAATGTTCAAAATTATAAGGTAAAAAAAAAACAAAAAAAAATAGTCCAACTTGGAATTTAAACTGACAAACTCCACGACGCGGACCGAGAATCTTACCTCTGTACCACAAGGCTCATAGCGGTGCGTCAACAAAATATATTTTTTCTACGCCAAATGACGTATCCTAACAATTAGAGCTATGACGTCACGATGTACGAAAGTAATTTACTGCGGTAATTCAATCTACTAAGTACAGCTGCCAGCGATGCCAGACGTACCATAATTATGGAATTGTACTATAATTTTTACCTTATTTCATTAACAGTCAGTGAACGTACAATAATAAATAATTGTACCATAATTTCATCCGATTTAATATTTTGTTAAAAATTATTTAGACACTTTAAAACGCGAAAACTTTAAATCACCGTATAATTTACACTAAAAATATGTTAAATATTTTACAGTTGGCGGAGCTGTTAAAACAAAACTGACCATGCCGGCCCTGTAGCAATGCTACACCGATTATTTTTTATTACAGTTATATATTTTTTTAAGTTTTCAAATATGTCAATATAACATAAATTCGAATTAATGTTTTACTGTGCCGACAAAATTTGTACCATAAATTTCCCTAAAATTCGATAATTCTGGCATCGCTGCGCTATAATTTTATTTTTGACATCTGGCATCACTGACAGCCGCTGACCGCCGTTTGGCGTTTTAACCCGCTAATCCCGGCCGGCCAAAGCTGTTATTCCATTTATTAATTTATTTATATGTTACTCGGTAGTCGGTATGCGTTCGCCTCGTTGATTGAAATGTTCCAATTAACATAAACTTGATATTTTTATTTTTGTGGTAGGGTAGGGCTTCTGTCTCAAGGTTTCATTATTTGGTCTGAGGCTGAGGTCTTAAGTGCTGTTTGTACACGGAGCTAGTCCAACAGAATGGAGGAAATGCTAAAAGTATTTATGGAAAGTCGGCAAATACCAAAAGAAGTTATCTCAATGTTCGAAAAAGAAAGGGTAAGTTAAAATACAAATACCAGCGCCTATAAGAGTTGGCTTGGCATGTTTCTAATCTATAATTATACCATACTTTCAAATTCGCTATAGCATAGCAGCGGCAGGTTAAAACTTGCCCGTGCCGGGAATCGGCGCTCGGCGCGGGCGATATTACCCGAATGATTATTTAATTCTTTCTCGCCGGTTATAGGCGCAAAGAAATACATTTTTTTAAAACTTGTTTTGGATATATACATTTTCGATAGCGGTTGCTTTTAAATGAAGTCTCATAGTAAGCAGGTGCTACCGGTAAGCAGGCAACCTGCTTCCACTGTGTTTCTACACTTACGCTACATTAAACTATAAGACAAGCTATTAGGTCCATAGCAAACACTCTAGTTTTAATACGTTTTCTCTAAAATCGAGAATTATTCTCGAAAATTACGCTCGTGCAACAAAAAAAACCAGATAATTTTGCATTCAAGCATGTTGTCTTTACAAATTGCCTCTTTTATTAGTGTTATAATCCTGAAAAAATTACCTTCCGAGATGTTTAGAGATCTTTGTATTTAGAGTCCTTGGACTCCGAAAAACATAGTCCCCCATGTCCGTCAGTCTGTCGGTTTGTCTATTCGCGGCATAGCTCAAAAACTACTTATTCGGTTGACTTCAAATTTCGGTTAAAATCAATGGTCATATGAGGATGATACAATTACATTTTGGTAAAAATCCAATATGGCGAAATAAAATGGCGGCCTTACAAAATAAATGTAAAAAAATCTTTATTGAGAAACTACACATCGAATAGACTTCAAAAATAATACCTATGGGATAAACTGGATTTTTGTATAAATTCGTATAATTATTTTAAATATATAATAATAATAATAATTAATATTATTATTATTATCATAATTAGAGTAATAATAATAATAATAACAAATTAAAACCTTTAAAAAACTTAAGTAAATAAATTTCAGTTTATAGGATCGCTATCAACGAATTATACGCGTATTATACAGGGTGCTACAAATTCGTTTTCGTCGTTTCTCTCGAAAAACGTAAAAGAAACAAAGTTAGTTAAATTGTGGCAAAGTTGCGCAATTTGGTGATAATTAATATGCCGTTTACAAATTGATAAAGTTCTAAACCACCTCGGAGGTCTTCGCATTAATACGATTTTTCCCGATTTCTATTTTATTTTTTCCCGACTTTATTTCAATAGGTATTAGAACATATAATTTATATTTTCATTGACACTTTCTCGCAATCGCAAATAAACTTATATTAAAGAAAATTCCCATAAAGAGACAATGTGTGAGAGGAAGGTAGTTACCTATATGGATTTTTTTAACTTTTGGATCTAAAAAACAAACAATATTTTTCTGGCAAGTTTGATAGATCATTGTGATTGGAAATTCATCAACTTCAAAAATGCAATTAAAAATCCAGGTCCGTATTTTAAAAAAATGAAGTTAATATTGGTGGCCCAAATACGATACGTCGCATTTAAAATTTGATAATAGTAGAATAGAATAGTAATTGTAGAAAAGAAACAGTTACAATAAAATTTGTCAAATTTATTTTTAAATAACGGTTGAAATAAACTCCAAAAACCAAATCAGGAAAAATCGTATTTAAGCGGATATATTTGAAGTGGTTTCGAGTTTAAACAATTTGTAAACTGTTTATTAATTAGCACTAAATTGCACAATTTTGCCTCCAAATTTAACCAACCTAGCATCTCTTAAGGTTTCCCAGATCCCCATGCATATGCTCGAATTTATAGCACCTATAAGAATAGAAGGTGTATTATAAGTAGTTGAATTCTATATACGAGGAAAGTCGTGGGTAAAGGAGAATTTACCGTTTTTTTTTTAATTTTAACTAAAGAGTCCTCCTCCTTCTTTTGCAAAAATATGAAAATAAATTCATGAAATAATAATACTACACACTTTCATGCAAAATTATCGTTAATTTTGCTGCACTTGTGTAATTACTACTGAAAATAGCACTCGTATAAAAGTATATAAAAATATATAGAAAACAACGATACCTGTAATTATTCCGGATACAGGGTGGCTCAAATAAGTTGTAAAGTCAAAAATGTAATTTTTTGTTATGAAACACTCATATAAGGATTCTACTCTAAATTCCAGGAAAAAATTGTATTTCAAATTTTCACGTAACTTGAATTGATGTTTTCGAGATATGTATTGACACTAGAAAAATTAAAATTTGACACTTTTAAAGGCTTTATAATCTTAACAGATGAAACGAAAGTCGATTTATTCATATGTCAACACGAGGCGTATGGCGACAGCTCAATCGCTAGTAGAAACATAGATGCCTCGTATATTCCGTCCGGCCGTAGTATACAATGAATTATAAAATAAGTATGGGTATTTCGTATTAGTACCATCGTTTTCTGGATGGATAATTAAATTGTAAGGCCTAGAAGTAATGAAGCCTGTAAAGACACTCCGAGTGTCTATATATAATATGTTTTAAACATGGTTTAAACCCATACATGTTTAGTGGCTCTCACATAATCAATTTAGTAGACCGAATAATTAAAAAAAGTAGGACAGTATTTATACATGTCCTCTTTTCCTTTTTTGTGGTTTAAATCGGTAATGATTTTACTGAGAAAAAATCATATTATAAAAAATTGTTTAAAGATTTTGATTTAATCTACATTAGCTTTGAACGAATCATGTATGTACAGAGACGTAAAATATTTATTTCTGGAAAAATTCCTAAATATTATGTAGAATGTGCAATATTAAAAAAAAAATAAAAATAAACTACATCGTTTCTTCTTTTTCAGTAAAATAATCGCTAATAAGTCTAAATTATTAATATCAATAATACAACTGCAGGAAAAATATGCGAAGCATGCATCAAGCTTTTCTGTTGAAGCGTTTATTGCATAAAGCTGTATCCTGATTTATGGCGCCTTTGTAGTTTTCATTTTTCGCGATTCGTTTGGAGCCCAGTGATATTCCTAAAGCCTCCGATTTAATATTTTCGATTCACATAAGGCATTATTTTGTGGTTTAAGCTTGATAATTATTATACAATAACATCATACACCGCAGGCACCAGGTAAAAGGGCTTTCCAGCATTTCTTTTCAATTTAAAACAGTTTATAAGTTTTAAAATCTATCCCTGCTCTTTTTTACCGCGGCACGTTACACAACTGAACTTGAACTGTGAATAACGAATGTCACTGATGAAAGCTAGCTGTCACCAGTGTCACCTAAAATTCTGGGCGCCCAAAGCAAACGTATGTGAAAGCTGACAGGGCTAAAGGGTGGAGATAAATTTCTATATATTTTTACTGAAAACAGGGCGATATTTTTTAATTGCAGAATTATGTTAATAATAAAAATACAGTGGCAATATTTATTTTTCAACGGTGGATGATGAAATTTAAATTTCTAAACACTAAAATAATCAAATTACTGTTCTTTCTTATATGAAAACAAAAATTAAGTTACCATCCACCAAACAAAAAAGAATACTGGACATTTTGGCAAAAGTTTCGGTGGATATAAATAATTAGGTAAGTCAGGAAGACGCCGCATTTCTCTAGATATTGAGTGCTCTTAAACTTATACCTAGTTTCATTGAATAGAGTTTTTAAACTAAGATTGTATTACTCTCATAGCTTTCGTTAAACTTTTATAGCCTCCCAGAGTGTCTAATTTTAATAGTATCAATGGGTCTAATGAATAAAGATAAGTAAACTTTTTTTATTACTTATGTCATTTTCTGTTGTATGTAGCTTGCAAACTTCTTTTAAGTATAAGCTTTTACTTTAACTTTATTAATCAGACCGAAATTAAAATAAAATATTTTTAACACAAATTATTCTTAGAATTTGGAGCAGAATAAAAACAATATAAAATCACAATCTGAATGTTCCATACCGTAGAATGGGGTTATTCAGGAAATGAAGGGTTAATTTGGAAAAATCAAAACAAATATTAAGTCTGGCAATTATATAAAACGGAATACTGCTATCCGCGTTGCAACTGTTTATTTTTAACAAAACATAGATTGTACGACGTTCTTCCAGAAACCACTTATTTTGGTGGTATTTTAAAGAAAATAAAAGTGTAGTGTTTTTACCCTCACAATTTGTGCTAGTACATTCTACTCTCAAGGATATATATTTAATAACACCGTGACAAAATAAATATCGTTGTTTTGTATATTTTTTAAATTCCTTTAGCTTTTATACAGGACGTTTTTTGATAACGTGTATCATTTTCGAATTACTTCACCGCTCCGCTTAGGTCACCTAGTAGGTATAAGTATTAAGAAGGCACTAAGCCTTTAAATAACTACTTTGAATTTAAACCTAAGTGTTTTTTACACTACTTATTTTAAAAGCCTTTAATATTAGATTTCTGATCTAATGCTAGAATTTTCTTACAGATTGACATGATTGCTATTCCATTAATGGAAGACAGAGAACTGGCTGAATATATTCAATGTTATGGCGATCGACTTGCTCTTAAGAATTTTTGTAAAACCAAATGCACAAAGCCTAGGAGCGTAAAGATTCAAAAAGAGAAAGTTTATTAGATAAAATAAGACAGAAATATGGAATGAAGAAATCTGATACGGATATAGAAAGAAGGTCAAATAAGAAACATAAGAAAGATAAGGAAAGATTTGTGGACTTTGGTTGGCACCATAAAGGGAAAGCAGTGACGATATGCTAGAAAAGTTTTTAAGATTTGCTACAGGTAGTGATATGATAGCTAAATGCAAATGAACTAAAAATTATTTATGACAACAAAAAAGCTTGTAGATACTGATTTGAAAATAAGCTTTAATTCCTCAACTGGTTTACAAAGAACACGTACTGGACACACGTGCTCATCGACCTTAGAACTATCTCGTAAATATGAAAATTACGTCGACTTTCGCTGTGAAATGAATGAAGTACTTAGGAGCAACATCTGGATAATGGATATTATATGAAAGTCGCTTTACAAGTCAATCTTAACGTGGATCATCGACCTTTTGTAGTAGGTAGAAATGAAATACCTATTAGATATTAACTATTTTTTGAAGTTATTCTAACGTCCCATGTTTCAAGTTTTGTTTTTAAAGTTTTTATGCTATTTTTTAACAAAACAGTATAATAACTAGGTTTAACTAGTATTTAGGTTATAGTTATTAGTTTTTTATTTTGGTGTTGTTGTTTTATAAAAAGTTTATACCTGAGTTTTGGTCTAGTTCGGTATTTTTTACGCCCTAAATATTAAAATTAACAAAACAATATATATCATGTTTTTAAATTTAGTTTTATTTAAAAAACGAATTGGTTATTCATTTAAATACTTTACAGATTTTAATACTAAAATTGTGTTTTTTAAAACATTGGTAATTGCCTAGAGAAATTTGATAAACGTTTCGTTACTTTAAATTACATAGCTTTATAGTTTTTCATTCACATAGAAACAGAAATAAATATTTGAAATGAAATAAAATAGTAGGTAACTACTAGGTAGGTAGCTAAATTGTAAATAAAACTACATATTTTCCTAATGACTGATAAGTTTATTTCAATATTACAACTACAGTTGGGAATAAACTTCATTTCTCAAAGTAAGATACAAATCTGTTGCTCTATAAGGATCTTGAATATGTTGCAAATTTTTTTCCATCATTATAACGTTACAAAGATGAAACACATCGGATTCACAACGAAACTTCTGCTGAATACTAAATTGCTCACAGTCTTTAAAAAGTTGCTCGTCATTAATGGTAAATGAATAATCTTTAGCTGAATAAATTTCAGGCATATTGTACAGAATAATCGGTCTGCCAACAGGAGAAATCGAGTTTCTGGAGGTTCTCAATGTATGTGTATTCCATTCCAGGGAAATCTTATCCAATTCTTCCTAAAACAGAAAACTTTTAATTGCAAAATAATTTTAACAAATATTTTGTTTTTATGCATATTTTTTAATATTTATTGTACATTTTTATAATTCATTCTTTCTACAAACATGTTAAAAACACTTTTTATAACTACTCTTTGATGTTTATTTTTTTAATGTTCGCTTGGTTACGCTTGTAGAAAAATTTTTTTCAAATTCTCAAGGAAAGTGATATTTCTCACATTCCGCTTCACGTCGTTTGGAGAACGGCAATTTCGTGCGGGAAAGTATCACTTTTCGCACCTGTTATGGAAATAACTACTACCTATTCCAATTGCCAGCTTACCTTAAATCTAGAAAAAGTCAATTTCAATAAAAAATCATGGTTCTTGGGATTAGAACGTGTCAAATTGGACATACTATCCGACGTTTTGCGTTCGATTACACGAGGCATCTTCTGGGATATTTACTCCACGAAATCTGAACTCTGAATTCATTCAGGCGAAACGTCGGATTTATTTCCAATTTGACACCGTCTAATTCCAACTTTTTAATTGACCGAAACCTTGAAAGTTTTCGTTCTCAATTTTAATAATTAAATATGTTATTTTCAGAGAGGCGTAATGAAAAATCACTTTCCTTTTTTACCTCTCATAAACTCCTTATATGGTAAATGGGTATAAAACGAAAAAGTGCACTTTACCTTACGCGAGTAGGAAAGCATATTACTTTGAAAAAATCTTGCATATTCTGTCTTTAAATAGCCATGAAAGTGAGTTAATTTGAATTTTTTTAGAATAACTCGTGCGTAGTCAATGACACAATGGATATTCTATTCTTATATGAAATTTACTGGTGGCCGTATTATGACGCACGTGTAATCCCAAAAAAAAATGAAGTGCTGGTATGCGTTATTCGTACACTTACCTGAATAATGTTTAAAAAAGAAAACTGGATCAAAGCCTTATCAAGATCACTGCCATTAAAATTGTTATCATCTCTTAGTGTTTGGAATAAGTTTATCCAAAACTGACTGTTATGTTTACGCAAAATTGACCACCATGATTCAATTCTTTGATTTGAGGTACTTTTACCATAAATAAATGCGTTATTACCGTTGATGTTGTGAATTTCTGTCAGATAATTCTGCATTTTTTCCACCTGTACATTTTCAGTTCCGAAGTCAGCTCGAACAGTAAGTGGAAATCCTCCCAACTTTTTTATAGAGTTTAAATAATATCCACCAATAACTTTTGAATTACTATTTGTTGAAGCAACTTTAATCCATATAATATGTCGCGAAAATCCATCCATGCACCCACTTATACCAATTCCATATGGCTTGAGCTTATCATAACCATCCATGTGCCACAAATAATTTGGTCCATTATTTTTATATTGTCTTCGTCTTAACCGTTTCCTTTGTCGAAATTGCACACCTTCTGGATCTAATACCTTCAGCAACTGACGAATTGTATCCTGGGTTACCTTGTAGGAGTTTTGTAGGCATTTCAAATGCATCCATCTGTACCCATGTAACTGTGAAGATGTCTCAACTTAACTTTGAATGTAATTAATTATTTCATCTAAATTCGTATAATTTTTTCTCCTATATAAATGCATATTTTGTAAACGACGCTTTAATGTTCAAGTGCTTATAAATATTCCATGTAAACAGCCCAAAAAGCATAAGATCTCATCATATTTCAAACCCATGCTGAAGTAACACTTGATCAATTCATTTTCCATATTAAAATCACTTTGAAATAGTACTTACAATATAAAATTCACAGTTCAAGTTCACACCAGTTAAACAAATTTCGTTCGTTGATTTTTGATACATCTTTAAGTACACTATACGCTAAGAATTAAAATTTTGACTTTTTTCTCGGAATTTCGACTTTAAAGTTGAAATTTCCACTTTTTTCCCGAAATAAAAAAATTTGGACTTTTTTCTCGAAATTTCGACTTAAATTTCGGAATTTCGAGTTTAAAGTCGAAATGATTTATTTTTTTTATATGTGGCACTTCTACGCCTTCGTACCTTCGTATTACGAAATCCATTTTCAATATTTTCTTTTTTTTAGCCATGTAAATTAGTTAGTTAGTTAGTTAATTCTTTATTCAATCCATATATTACAATATAATAGTTAGACCCCAATTGAGGTATGGATCATGTCACAATGAGTCTTAAAACTAGAAATACCTACAGCTAAATAAACAATTAGATTAGAATTCGTTTCGCTTTGGAACTACAAGAAGTAGGTTCCTTGGATTCATCTGAATTCTGAACAGTCCGACTGGGACATTTTTATTTTTTTGAAAAGGCACGATACTTAACCCATAAAAGCAAATGGGTACTCTAGGAAGAGATAATTTGTACTATACAGTGGCTTTATCTTGTATAAAGTCACTGTAATGGTACTGCAGCCGTGGGACGGTGCACACCGATTTCAACAAACATACGCAATATCAAAGGTCGTGGATAAGAGCACCTAGGACCGGAGCGAAATTCATGTTTTTTGTCACGGCAAATCGCGGTAGATGAAAAATGCAGTATTGCCAATCGGTGTATAATTATACGATTTTCGCATTTTTTAACCAGGCTGTTTATAATTTTGTAACCCTAATAAAACTCGTATAAAATCGTATATTTTGGTTAAAGGTAAAATTTAACATTATTCGTATCAAAATTCAAATACCAGCCAAGTTTTTACATGGTGGATATACATTTTTAACGAATTGTCCGGTTTGCCAACATTGAGTCATAGCCGTCTTGATGGTTGCAGTGTATGACTTCTCGATTCTCGTGTTTCGCCGTTCGCGTTTCGTACGAAAGGTCAACATGCTGAACTTTTTTTTTATTGAGTCAGTTAATTTTTTTTCTTCGTCCCCCCCTTTTCGACCACAAGGATTTAGGGATGGGTGTATAAAATCGTATCTTTTGGATCCAGTCATTGCATAATTTAATGATTTGCTATTGGCGACACCGAAAAAACCTATAATTTTTGTAATGTACATTGTCTATTAAGGAAAATATTAAAAATAGGGTAGAAGAATATAGGAAATTATCAAATAAGTGAGCAATTTTTGGATTTGTGACGCTTTTGGCAGTAGGGCGTGATTTCTGGTTAATATCGTGTCCCGTCGACACTTTAATTCGATTTCGGCCGGACAAGCGATGCAATTCCTGGTCAACTCTGCAGAGTCTCATCTTGTTGACAACCCTAGGCAATAATAATAAACCTATTTTTAATGAATTTTCTTCAGTAAAAAAAATGCAATTGGGTGTTCTCAATTTTTACCTATATTCAGCATTTTTATATTCGTCGTCCTGTAAATCATAATAAAATGGAAACAACTATATTTTTTGAAGAAAATTAACTGTATTTTTGTATATAAAACGAACAAAAATAAAAAAACACCTAAAGTAGACTTCATTTTTTCGTTTACATTTTTTTACTAAAAATCAAAAATATTTATTTTGATATATATCAACCTTGTGCCATTATTTGAATGATTTTTTCAGCTTTAATATCATATATTTTTAAGAGCTGAATATTTCTATTTTATAGATTGTAAAATCTTCACACCTTAGTGTTAAATGTAATGTAGTTAGCAAATGTAAAAACAAAAACATGGTGCTACTTACATACCACTGATTTTAAGTTAACTGTTTTTATTGGAATAGGTTACAGACAAAAAAAATATTTTCCACTCTAAGGGCTAAAAAATGTTTAAGCACCCACAGTAAAGAATGTTTTATGAAATATAATGTTGAGAATAATTAAAACAATATTTTAAAGTCCATGAAGCCCAAGGATATAACAAAAATGATTATGAAATATTAATATATTAACAGTATATCCTAAAAAAGTAGATCATTTATATTAAATTTCTCCTTCTGTAAATGGCTTTTCCGCAACTCAAATTACAATTTTTTAATGTTTATTCAACTGATTATTAAATTAACTAAAAAATTTGTTGGACATTTCTACAACTTTACTTAAAACATTAGATATTTTTTATTATTTAATTAATAACACAAAAATGCTAAGCCAAGCAACTTCTACAAGAATAAAATAACAGTAGTAGGTCGATTGATCCCCTTACAAATTACTTTTGACACATTTTTTATTTATTTCAACTAAATATTAGTGGGACTTTATTATTAACTGGACAGCTATAACTTTGGAGGTTTAAATGTGATATTAATAAAATTTGAAATCAGTCGATTCATACTTATAATTAAAGTAAGAACAAAATGGTAACTCTTGAACACCTGTGAATAAAAACATATTAAAACTAAACCTTTATTTTAATTTATTTCACTTAATTTCAACTAAATAGGATATTTTACCATTAATTAGACAGCTATAACTTTGGAGATTCAAATGTGATATAAATAAAATTTAAAACACTCTAAAAAACAGTTGTTCCATACTTGTAATTAAAATAAAAACAAAACAGTACCACTCTCGAATACTCATAAATAAAAACAGTTATGAATACTAAAACTAAATCTTTATTATTTTCATTTCAATTAAACTAATTTTTCAATGCTAACTAAAATTTATTCTAAAATACAAAAAAATTTACAAATAAGGTTATTAAAAGTTATGTGTAACACCAAACAAAATGATCGATGCTCATTCAACCACTGTTTTATATTACTGATAGCAATCGATAAAGCACATTATTAACAATGTCAAAAAATATGTATTTTGTCACACAGATATGTGTGATATAAAATGTGTGTATATTTTTACACAAAACATAACTGACAGTCCTTTACTCAAACAACACAATTTTACATTTTAAACACTTTGCATTCTCTGATAATTATGGTGCTTAAATATTACTTCATTTCTTTGCTGTAAGCATCTAATTCTGCATCCAATTCTTCTGCAGTGGGTTGTTTTCGATTTTGATTTCTAATTCCACCACCTCCTCTACGACCTGAAACAAAAAAAAATATATATAACCAAATTATCAAGATATTTATACTTAAAATCTGAAGGCAAGAAAAAAATCTAATTCATAAAGTGAAAATTAACATAATTCCAGAAATTATTTATTTCTATTTTTCAAATTAAGAAATGTTCAGCATTTCAAACAAGTAGAACTGTCAGCAGTGTTGCCAATCAGCAGATATTTTTAGGATTTGAAAATGTTTCTGATAATTCCAGATATTTCAGTAAAAACAAACAAGTTTACAATATTTAGGTCAATATCTGATTTTTGCAGTTTATTGTGTTTTAAGTTAACATTTGATGTGGCCTGAGAAAAGTACAGAATCACCTATGTCATCATGCACTATGATAATTCAAAAAAATTAAAAATCGTCGTTGAATTACTATCAGCAACATTTAAATTGACATTTGTAAATCAAACAATATTAATCATTGTTGGGTGTAGGGTTACCACCATTCCTGTTTTGGCCTGGATTGTCTCTGAAATGTAATTCTATGTCCAGGGAAAAAAGAATTCAACCAGATTTCAGAAACTGCCTGGAATTGAAGGTTACTAAGCAATTACCCAAATACAAAGGATAAGCAGTGCATTCAAATCTCTTTTCTCCACCCTTCTGGGCCAGCATAGAAATCTTCAAGTTAAAGACGTTTTTTTAGTCATCAGTTGTTCCTTAGGTGTCCCAGATTGACAGTAACCGTTAGATGTCTTTGTAAAAGGTGGCAATCCTGGTTGGCTGCCTGAGCATAAGCAAATAAAACAGGTTTTTTTTTGCAGAAAATGGATATTCCACCCTCGCTTGGTAACACCGACAGTCAGTGATGATTAATTTAATCTTACAATCGCATTTTATACAAAGTTCTGTAGCAAGTATTTACCTAACTTAGGTATACTACTTGAATTGTGGAAATATTTTATTATGCCTATCACCAATAAAAATACATTCACTCATATTAAATAAAAATTATTAAACAAAAGAAAATTAAACAATTATAAAAGCCAAGGTTTTATGAAAGTGACCTAAAAAAACTGACTAAATAGTCTAAACCATTACTTCAACCAACATTTACTAAATTCGATTTATTTTCAATGTTAATTGTGCTTTAACTTTAAACAATACAGTATTCATTCATGTAAAAACAACATTACCTACTATTATTAAAATATTGTTTTAAACTATTTAAGTTATATTTCATTTTAATATAAGGTAGTTAATGTCAAAAAAAAATGTAACTACCTCGGAAAAGGAAACTCTGCAGGTGGGTTTATAGAGCAATTAAAATTAAATAACACCAATTGCTGTCAAACCTTGTAACACAATAGTTTTTCCAAGCTTTTCAATACTGCTATACCTATTGGATTAATTTTTTAAACACAACTTTAATTTTAAAATACACACAACTCATCCAAATACAAAATATTAAGTGAAATTGTCAATATCATATGTTCCGAGATACAATGCGTAGCATATTTTTGAAATAAAATAAAATAAGAAGGTAAAAGCTGGTCTTCTCTGTTTGTTGAGTTGCATGATTTGATCTCCTTATTTAATTTAATTTTATTTTATTTGCTGTATAAACCCACCTTAAGTGAAAAAATCTCTTCAAAAGAAAAAAATTTGAACATATTTAAGCAATATGAAGAAAAATGGAGCAGTCTAATTTCCAAGGAAAGTCCTAAACAATTTAATCCAAATCTAACAGTGATAGAAGAAAAATTTTTGGGCAGAACAAAAAAAATAATAAACTTGACAAAAGGCATACAGAAATAAATATTTTCACGCTTACTACCCACTGCCTTTTGCACTTTTCTATCATTACAGATATTGTGGAAAACTTTAATAAAGAATGGTCTAATATACACTGGACATACATCATAGCCCCATAAAATCAGTTTCGACAAAAAGATGAGAGAACACTGTAAAAAAGCAAGACTTTATCATTACTAACAAAAAGAAAATAAAGAGGGCTGATAAGGAGTTGAGCCACAATAAAATATTTTTCTACTGAATATGTCAAACTATGTGGTTTGTAAACAATTATTTGTTGATGTTAAAAGTAATATTAAGTTTATTAGTTTTCAAAGCTACAAGTTAAGTTACATTTTTGGGAGATATGTAAAATAAAAAAAAAATATATAAAATATTTTCTATAGAACAAGGTTTCGTCAATTAAGGTTCATCTAAGAAAAAACATTTAAAAAATTACACTTACGATTTGGTTGACCTCTCATTGGGCGTGATTGGCCTTTTGCCCCCCTAGGACTTCTGTTGTTGAACCTCCTTTCTCCACCTCCGATGTTCCTCCTAGGTGGTGCTGGAATCTCGCTGGTCGTCAACTGAATGTTCATAGCTCGTCCATCCAATGGAACTCCATTGTATTGCTTCATAGCTTTGATCGCATCACTTCTTCTTTCAAAAATTACATCAGCGGTACCTAAGGATCTCCCTGACCTATCATAGTGTACAGCAGCACTCTTTAGTGGCCCAAATTCAGCAAAAAGCTCTTGGATATCAGAGTCAGAGACTCCAAAGTCTAAGTTGGAAACCATGAGCTTTGTGGGTCCCATTGTAGCCTGAACGGCGGCACGGGCAGCTGCCACTTTGCGGGCACCATAGCCCTCGAAGAGATCGTGCTTCCAAGCACTGTTTACGTCTCCCTAAACGAAAAAGTGGAAGTCAGCAAGCCAAGCCTCGGGGTGAGACGCAGCCTAGTTTTCCTTGATAAAAATCAAAAAAAAATTAAATAAAGTACTAAAAAATTACCCGAGCATAGGAGCGCGAGATGCCGCCTCTACCTCGGCCCCTCTGGATGACACCACCACCCCCACCGCCAGATCTTCTAAAATTGCCGCCACCGCCGCCTCCACGGCGTTGGCCTCTGTTACCTTGTGAGCCCCGACCACCGCCGCCACCCCTTCTACCCCCACGTCCGCGCCCCTTATTAGTTTTAATAATATCATCCAAACTCATGTCAATTTTATCAACCATTTTTCCAAATACAAATGAAGTAAAAATTAAAGAATTAACCAAGGACGAACACGAAACTCACAACTCGTTCTTTTCACGGACGTAAAACAAAATGGCGTTTCGTTTCATATGAATGATTCTAAATGGAAATGGATTTAAATAGAATGTCAAAACTCGAAAATAGGGATGTAGTATCAACATCGATGCGTATTCGATGATAGATGTTTGCATGGATGTTGATGATATAAATATCGTTAATATGGAACACCCATATATGAAGTGCAGAACACAATGCGATTTACGTCAATCGTTTCCGTCCATTTACGTCAAACTTTATTTTTCTTTCTGTATTTTTCGGTGTTTTGTTAAACACGTTTTTGAAATATATGTTATAAACGATTACATTTAGTTCCAAAGTTAAAATTATGACCCATTTTGGTGCCACAAATATGTACTTCCTTTTTAAGATTTGTTTTTGTAGGTTAGTTTTTCCACGTAAAGCGTGGCACACAAAGAAATTTACGTAATTCGTTTCCATTTACGTCAAACTTAATTTTTTCTGTATTGTTCGATGTTTTGTTAGATACTCTTTCGGGATCTAGATTATAAACGGTTATATTTATTTCCAAAAAGAGTTCCGTTTTTGTATGTTAATTTGCTAGAGGGACAGTGTTGCCATTGTAGTACAATTGTACTAGATCTAGTAACATTTTATACAATCTAGTAAGCTGGAGGCAGAATCTAGTATATTTTAGAGTCAAAAAATCAGGAACTAGAACAAAATATGAGCCACGTACTTGTGCTACATGACAGGACCTTTTTGAAAGATCAGTATATTTTTCTTTAATCTAGTACATTTTCTTTAAATAAGTACATTATTGTAATTTACCACCAACCCAACAAAAATTCTACACTATTCAATACTAGAGAGAGTTAGAGCAAAGAGAAAAACGTATAGAATTTACTCGAAAGCGGCTACTAACTAGAGGTGGGCCAAACTGCGATTTTACTGGAACAGTAACAAGATGTGACTGCTCCAGTTATGTCACTGTGACAAATAGCAGGGGCTTTTTGGAGCAGTTTTTCTTGTTTATTCCTCGGGCTGTCTGTGCTGCTATACACAAACCCTATAGGGTAAACTACGGTCGCGATCGTCACAGAGATGTTCACTGCATCTCAGCTTGCACATTTATGGTTTGACACTAGTTACTGAAATATATATATTTTTTAATGTTTTTAAACTTTAACTGCAAACTTTAAATATGTGTATGTATTTTTTTCTAGGTTAATTCTTACGTATACCCCATACATTATTTTGTTTTTTTACGCCAAAGCTACGTTTTTTCCGTTTTTTTGGGTTAATATTTAAATATAAGAAGTTATTATGTTTTTTTTCTATATATTATTAAGCCAAAGACTGGTTGGTTGTTTCTTTTTTGTTACAAAAGATAACTAGTTAATGATGAATAGGTTTATAGGTAGGCACTTCAAGCAATCAAGGAATGTTTTATGCAATAGTAGGTACATACTACATTACTAAGACTTTACTTTGCTTTTATCCATGTTATAAATTGAGAAAGTACTTTCTTATATTGTTTTATATTACTGACATGCTCATCATTTATTTCTTTGTTAAGGTTAAAGGAATCTAGACTTTATTTTTTAAATTTATTGTGTCTTTTTAGACCTAAGACGAGTTCAACAAAAATATCATACATATTAGTAGATAAAGTGTTGTATGACTAGGCAAATTAATAACTTTTTTTTTTGACAACGATCAATCTCATCTGCCAACGAACTAGCGATATGTGAGAAATCATGTCACGAAGAAGGAATAAATACATATAGCAGTGTGCACTCTGCAGCGCCAGTTCCAATTTCTGTGTACCTGGCCGTGACTGCGATTTTGTAACTCTTTTGTATGCTGCGCCAGTCGAAGGGGTCTGTCCAATTCAGTGCCAACCTGTGACATAATGTCACTGCTTTTTGACTGTGACTGGAGCAGACCGTGATTGTGACAGACGAGTAACAGTGACAAAGTCACAGTTCGTGAAATCGCAACTCACCTGTACTACTAACCAATTTAAAGCAAGGATCCAAGCATAACAGAAAACAACTGGATATACTGGCAAGTGGTACATAGACATTGTTTAGTACTAGTTTCTTTATGTTAAAAGTTTGTTTCGTCGGTGTTATTTTTTTAAGATGAAAGATTTATTGAAACAAAGATATAAGTGAGTTAAGGTTTTAGCAGATCTCACTTTTGGGATAATTAATTGGTGTTTTCTTGAATGTTGACACCACAAAAAAGGTGTTTTAAAAAACGGATTGCGTTTAGGTTAGCCCTGGTTAGGTTTTTTTGTGGGATGATGTAAAATGCGTATCTATATAAAAAAGTTTATCTATATTAGGGATGCATGATGCTCTGGTAAGAATCGATATTTCGGATTGATAATTAAAGTACTGGTACAGAAAAAAATCGTATTAAAACGAAGAGGTACTGGAAATATCGATACGTTTTCGATCCTTAGTAATCTAAGTATTGTCAACTGAAAGATTAGGCAAGTGAAGGGACTCGTGCGGATGTTTAAGAAAAAAATGTGGCGCACACACTACATGTGCGACGATGTTGTACATTATCCATTAAAGTAACATTGGGACATATAGTTTTCATACAGGTACACTTTTTTATACCCAACCCAAAAACACAGTACGATATTTAAATCAGTTTTCATACAAAATTATTTCTAGTAAAATTAGGAAAAATCACCCGACGGTGATAGAACCCAAGCACTACACGCGTGAAATGATTTCACTGACGGTCACAAGGATGAAACAAGAATATACTTGAGTCTTCCGGTTCGTCTCGTCGAAGGCAGACCTCTATGTTATTAACATAAGTGGTTCCACGTGTTCGGTTTTGCTATTTTATTTCGGGGGGAAACGAGAGACTCAAACGCACAGAGTGGAAACTAACGGCTCCGCAAGAAAGGGAGCAGACGCTGTGAACGTGTGAGGCCTAGTTGTTCCTGCATTCTATCCCGTTTGTCTGCCGCAGTTCTACATAGAATATTAGCGTAATGGCCGCTATGTGACGGGAGTGGGAAGGATAAGGGGGATAGCTTGAATGAAAAGGTCATCTCGTGAGACCAGTAGTACTCTCAAAGGGCATCTAGTGGAAGCCAAGATGCATTTCAAAAGTTAAAAAGTTATTTGAAAGAGATGAATTTTGTTGGTTGTCGGGTAGCCAATGTCTGAACTGTCAATTATTTGACGGGTGTTTCGTTTTTAAAGGGTTTTTCAGAAACCGCAGTCTGACTTCTGTTAATTGGACTGGATAACCAGGTTTGGAAACGGAATGCGGCCTTAATTCTCACAAAGCCTACGAAGTGTAAACGTTCTATCCATGGAATAGCTCATACAGTAAAAGATTTTGTTTATGCCCGTATATTTTCAATAACGTCACCAGTGTTTTTTAATAAAAATGCAGAATTAACATCTCTGTTGCTTCAGTCACTGTGAAATTTAAATATTACAATACTTTATAGTTCGTGCATATTTCAGATATGATTTTCAATGATTTGAAGTGTAATTTTACGGTTTTAATCTTAGATTACATACACTTAATGTACTTAATCTGAGGATTTAATGTTAGTTTATAACTTTAATGGTGATTTTATCGACTAACTTCGGCTAACCTAACGCTAACGGGACGCACTTTTTATATAGATACGCTTTTTTATATCATCCAAAAAAAAATAACCTGACCAGGGCTAACCTAAACGTAATACGTATTTTAAAACTCAGTTTAAAAAAAAATCAACCAAGACTCGGCAAGCGGCGGGACTTGTGCTGATGTTTAAGAATAAATTACGCTAAGTCTTAGCATTGAGCACAACGGTTGGAACACAATGAAACGTAAAAACTTAACTACAAAAACGAAACTTAAAAAGGAAGTGTACATTTGTGGTACAAAATGGGTGATGGTTTTTGATGGACATTAAAATTTAATATAAGCAATTGTAGCCAATATTTCAAAAGTGTCTAAGAAACACCGAAAAATACGGTTATGAATAACGATTATGAAAGCGTATGATTAGTTATACTATGACTGTGGTATATTATTGGTGTGAAGCCTTGTGTACGCAGCGGTACAATACTTGGCATTGTATTAAAGCTCCGACGCGGATAAAATTTTTTTTTTTTTTTAACAAAATCTATAATTAATAAAAATGCAGGTCCAGATGAGTTAGGATAAGTCAGGTTCGACGTAAAAAATGCGCGCGGTAGCGTGCCTAAAAAGTTTGGGGTCTATATTAAAACCAGAATTTTTGTAATACAAATTCTAACAGAATAATTAATTATTTTGCCGATAGTTTGATTCTCTCTCGCTCTCTCTCTTCTACTCTAATTACATCTTGCCATTTAGCATCTAGCCAACTATGACCCAACGATTTTAAACAGGAAAACTTGCTTACTTCCCTGCCTTATACATTGGCCATCACCGGATCATTGCTGCCTGCACAGTAACAGTCAAGACCGTTTAGTTTAATGTTTGAAGCTCATAATATACGTTTCTTAGCTTCAAAAAATTATTGGGCAGTATTTTCCCGTCTCATTTTATAAATTCTTTAAATATGCCAACTGTAGTTTTTGCTTAAGATCTAGAAACGTGGAATAAAATTATCCTATGTGTTCTCATTATATGAGCGATTGCGTTCGGTAACGCACTATTTTGCTCGGTATTTCCTGTAACAATTTGACAAACATGTTAAATTTCCACACTTTTTACTAATTATCTTATTGGACTTACACAGGGTAATAGTTTTTGAGCGGCCATGGTAAGTTATTCTCACAGAAAATTATTTCGTGACGTGTTACTTCTACATTTTTAATATAGATAAATTTTTTTATTTTAATCCGTAGTTAAAATGACCTAACTAGCGCTAACCAAAAGACAGTCCGATATTTAAAACACGTTAACAAACAAAATTATAGGTTTTGATAGAAACAAATCACCCGATGGGTCTTTTGATTAACTTAATTTATATGTTGCAATAAACATGTAAGAATTCAAAATTTAAATCTAAAAAACGGCTTCTCAGTCTGTAAACTTATTTAAATTTGGCAACGAATGGACATAAAGTGTATAGAATGTCATGACTTGTGAATATATTTATTTTTTTTTATTTTATTTTTCAACATTCTTTTTTAGTCAACTTGATCAACTGATTATTTTTATAGAAATGGTTTTAATCAGAAATCAATACGGATCCCGATGCATCCGGCTATATAGCAAACTTAAATAAAGAAAAAACGGAATGTTAAGCGTAACTAAAGACCTAAGTAATAAGGCATACTTATTAAATCTTTGAGCAGGACTGCAATTCCTAATGTGCAACAGTTATCAAAATACTAGATCACTCTAACACACTAACGGTACCATATTTTTTACTTTAAATTGTATGAAGTGAAAAAAATTGCTTTTGAGTTTTTGTAGATCTTCACGTTTCAGTATTCCTAATTATCGAAAAACATTTTCTCATATTTCCGTAGATCTATCTCTCTGTTTTGCTTATACGGTGGAATAGCTTCAAAATTATTTACAAGGTTTTTCGTACGAACCATTATAGACTATATATAAGTGTTGAAGGTTAAAGCTACTGATCCAATTGACTTTTCCACAAAAGTCAGGTATGACAGAGATAAAGTGGAAAAATCGCGATGCAAATTCTAATATGGCGGGACAAATTGGCTGACAAAGAAATGATTTATATATATATATATATATATATATATATATATATATATATACATTAACTATTAACTTTCACACAGAAAAACTAATATTTTAAATTAAATTAAATTTAAAATGTTTAGGGAAATCAGTATTAAATGTCAGTACCCAGTAAAGTAATTACTTTATCAAAATTCTCACGATAAACTGCCTAGGCCATCACAGACAGATTTCGGTCTTAGGAAAAATTCGTATGTTGGATGGCACACAATACGGCGTATCGGATATTACTTGTGATTGGTTGATACACTTATGCACCTATGTCGCGTTATGTTAACTTGTCTATAATTGCTTTTATTATTTGCACTCAAAACACCTATTAAATTAGGTATAGCATGTGGGACTTGTACAGGAAAACAAATTAGATCAGCTTTAATGCAATAAGTGCATAAAAATTACCAGAAATTCTGAAAAAGATCGTGTTGCTTCAAAACTGCTTTATTTTCTTTACTGTTTCAAAGTTAACCGGCTCTCCAAAGGAGGCTATTTTTTAAAACAATGAAAAAATAAATAAATAAACGCATGCAGTTTATAGGCAACACGATTTTTATTAGAATTTTCCAGTTAATTTTTACGTACAAAGGGTATCCGGTTCAATAGTAAATTTTGGGACTCTAATAACGAATCCAATGTCACATTTTTTCGGCAACGTTTGTTTTTTGGGATATTCTCCATCCAAGTTCACAATCCCATACACACAATTTTTTACCTTCCATCCTGTTTCCTTCAACCATTTTTATAAAAAAATAGTTGAATATACACAAAATTAGATATATTTTCCACTTTATAGCATTATATTACTCGAAAATCACATCAATAAAATTGTCTGTCAAACTGCTGTATCGATCCACCTATTTAACAAAATATCCGTAATAAACTGTTTTAAAAATTACTGCTTTGATAAAATTTCTTAAATTTTAAAATTAAATATTTACTGCAATTTTTTTCTTTGGATGACAATGGTTGCCGTTCTTGCCAACATGAAACATAAAGAAAACTTTAAAAAAAATCCTTATTAAAAATAGTGTTTGACAGATATAATTTTTTTGATGTGGTTTCTGAGTAATATAACGTTACAAATTGCAAAATAGGTGATCCAAGATTCCAAAGCACCAAAAATAGTTCAAATCAGACAGGTGAACCTATATTGCTTAATTACCCATATAGGGGTTATAATTATGTTAGATTGGTTAGATTTGTTGTAAAGAAAAAACGCCAACAACTGTCTTTCGAATCGCTTCGTGGAAGGCAAACCTCTGCGTTTTTAATATAACAGAACTTAACAGAAGTGGTTTCACGTGTTCGGTTTTGCTGCTTTGTTTCGGGGGGTCCGGGTGGCGGGTGGAAACTCAATTGCTCGGTGTGGAACCATCATGCTAGAGAGGGAGCAGACGATGTGAATGTGTGAGATTTAGTTGTCCCTGCATTGTATCCTGTTCGTCTGTCCAGTTCTATATAGAATATTAGCGTAATGGCCGCTATGCGCTGGGAGTAGGAGGGTGCAAGATTTATAAACCACACAGGATAGTTACTTCTCGTAAGCGTAACGTTCGCCAGACCGCAAAGGTCAAAGACCGGGTGCGTGACGTACTCCGGCTAAAGTCTAAAGATTTAGTATTAATTAGATTGCTCTGTAATAGAAATCTGCCTTTTAAGCATTGTTTTTTTCAATATTCTTTAGTTTTTACAAGTGGTAATAGGTCACACAAGTTTGAAAAACTGTTAAAACTTTTTTTGTAACTGATATATTTACTTTTGCAAAAGTCTACATAATAAAAAACAATGTCTGGAAATATGTGTGCTGTGCATAATTACAAAAATAGTTACAAATATCACTTGCCAGGTGTAACTTTTCATAGGTTTCGGAAATCAATTATTATTAAGAAACAGTGGGGTGCAGTAGATTATTTATTATTTTTGTATTAATTTTTCAGACAAGTTGTGTTTTCTTTTAATATATAGCAGATAGTTTTAATTTTAAGTTGTGCCCTGGATTGTTGCTTTTTTAGTATCAATGCAAATCGCAAGAAGCCTCTGTAGTTAGTGTGTTTTTTGTTTCTGTTTCCGTTGTAAAAGTGGTTATATTTAGGTATTTTTTGTAATCTGTAGAGTCTAGAATATATTATTTTTAATTTAAAAAAAAACCTACCTACCTACCTACCTAAATTACGGAAAAGTGCTTATTTCATTTAACGATTTGGGACATCCAGTCTTAATGTACATAATGTAACAAAATTTCGTAAATTAAGAAGGCATTCACAATAATATATTTTTGTCTTGACATAATGTATAAATTATTTCCTAATCATTTATTTTTATGTCCAAATATAAATTTCTAAAACATTTTGATAAGCAATTGACCATTCCTTATTGACCGAAATGCATACGGTAGGTAATGTTGCTTTATTAGTTTAATAAATATAAGATTTGTCAAAATGTATTGCATTAAAAACTAATATAACAGCATCAAAAGGCTAAACCATGTTATCGTCCTATAGAAATAACGCATGTGCGGCATCACTGCAAAGGAACGGTAATAAAGCGAATAATTATAAAGAAAGAATAAAGAAAAAGTTTGAGAATGGAATATTACCAGTTGTTGGAAAGACTGGACATGGCAACCTCGTATTTAAGGGCTGAGTTCGTACATCCTTCTATATACAGTTACTGTAGAACGTACTATTCTAAATTATAACCGTTTTACGCTGTTGATGTTAAATTGGATAAGAGATTCCTGGAGTTTTATTTTTGTTTTCTGCTGAATTCATTTTCATATAATTTGTAGTAAATAGTAATCAAACAAACCAATATGTTAACTGATATACTATCGATTCTTCGATGTACTCATTTTCAGGGATTTATGAGTAATTGAAATATTTAGCTAGTTACTAAACATCGGATATAAACTTTTTTTATGTCTAGACATCTTTATCTATTTTACACATCGGATATAACCTTTTTTTTATGACTAGACAGCTTTTTTTTTATCTATTTGGAGCATTATTGTGCTAATTTTTTATAACAATTTTCCATTGATCAGAACCCGCATACGGCATCCTAAGGCTAAGATGTCATTTGTTTAACTTTGTTTTACTGTTTTTTGTCGTAGAACCATCTGTTATTTTTTTAACGATTACAAAAATTAAATTCCTCTTCCTATACACATTACACGATTTCACAAATATGGTTGCAATGCAAACAAGATGAATCATTACTTATCATAGTATATAATAAGAGCCCAAATATTGTATTATTAATTCACTATAGTTAGAGGAAGTATTATAAATTAGGGATCCCACCCGTCCAGGTTTGGCCGGGATTACCCCAGGTCCGGTAGTACAGGCCGAAAACTTATGCACCTGGGGTAGGTGATTATACATTTCAAATTTGCGCCAAAAATAGTCTAGGCCAATGTCTGACAGGTCACGCGCGGGCATTAATTTTTGGGTGTCAAAAGCGTAGACCTTCGATATTTTTAAGGGGTATGAAAACGAAAACAAAAATATTTTAAGAATGCTGAAACCATTATTAATCAAATTGAAAACAGAAATAGTTGGGGTAAACGTTTGGCACAGAAAAATTGTAGTCCTTGTTGCAAATACTTATTATGTGATTTATTTTTTAAGCAAAGGATCTCTTAGTAAAATTTAGGTTTGTATAAAGTTTTTACTTGAAAAGTAATGTAATCAATATCGGACCGGGTCCATACGCGCCACGAGTAAGCTGCCACTGACTGAATGTTAACTGAATGGATCCGCGTAGATCTAAATTCTTGACAAGATATATACTTGTTATCCTAATCGTACGTTTTGGCATTTGTGCTTCTTATAATCAATCATCTTCTATTACCGGAGTTTGTCCGCATTAATTACATTTTGCTAGGCTCATAATTCCTATTTAACAATTAATATAAGACATGAAACAGTCAACAAGTCAGCAACCAATTCAATCGTAGGCATCGGACTAAATGGACCCGTGAACGAATCCATTGGAACGGGTCAACGAGCGATTGGATCCGAATGGATCGAAACCATCACCGTACCCTGACCGCCCGTGTCTAATATAAAATGACAATAAAAATATTAGTCACGTGATTGAATTTACCTGTCAAATTTGAAATTTTTTTCAAAAAGTGACAAAAAAAACTTTTTTCTCAAAATTTTAAAAAACGAGTAAGGAAAATATTGTTTATTTTTTTAATCTTATACATATATTTCATTTTTATCAATTTAAAATATTGCTATTTTATTTTAACATTAACTTAAAATATTTTACTAGGTTACCAAATGCTTCATAGTCTTTATCTTAATAGTTAGGCTTTATTTGGTCATTTCAATGCTTTAATAAAAATGTTCAATTTATTTTTAGAAAGGACGATATAGGATTGAAAATAAGGGTTTTTTTAGTTTTGTTGTAAAAAAGTAAATAAATATGTATTAACTTAATAAAAATATTCAATTTAAAAATATTTCACATACAATTTTGGAAAATTGGACAAATTTCGCATGAAGTTGGATGTATTTATCAGAAATAGAATAGAATGCAAGTGACAGCTAAATCACGTGGCTAAATGTTTTATTGTTTATCGCATTCTTTTTTTGAGCAAAAACCTTTTCCAAACTTAAATTTTACTTAGAGTAATTATATACAAACATTGTACTGTCACTCTGCATGTTTTATAAAAATTAACATATTTCGAAAAACTCTTTAAAATTTATTTTATCTTTTCTAGTATTCCATTTTTTTTCTCCTTTCCACTACCTTGCAGCCTTAGGATGAAAAAGTCTGAACTCGGAAGTTATTTGAAAAGTGTTTCGCTTTTTTAACAAATGGTTAAATTTGTCAAATTTTTATTTTTTCCCATAATACAGGGTAGCCCAAGAGATATGAAGCAGCCCCCAAAAAATGAAAATATACATTTACTTAAGTGGATAGTAAAAAATTTAAAAAAAAAACTGAAACATGTCAATTATTTCTTTATAAATCGGACATGTTTTTTAAATAAAATAATTAAAAATACAAATATTTTTTTATTTCCATAACACTGAGATTTTAAACATAAATCCCACAGCTTCCTCAAAAAAAATTACAAGGGTTAGTTGTTCATTCTGTATTCAAAAAATATACTTGACCTAAATAAATATTTAGTTTTTTTTTTAATCTTCAATTTTAAAACATTAGATTAAGCATTTTACTCTATAATATCTATAGATAACAATGCTATTAAAATATATTTTTAGTCCAAATATTTTATAATTCTTTTACCTCCTATTCACCTACCAGAAATCCGATTACTCTGGAAGAAAAAAAATTGGTCACTTTTGACTTAACATGAAATATTTATTTCTGATAAGTCATTTTCTTGCTCGACTTACCTTTAACCAAACATGTTAAGTCATAATGGAATACTACTTAAGTGATCTATGGTTTAAAGAATGACTTAATTTAAAACTTAAAAAATTAGTCTTTCAAATTTACTTGGGACAACTTCGCTCAATCAATATTTTAATTACACAACACACAGTTTTGAGATGTGTCTGCTATTTTTCATGTTATTAGAATAATTTAATTTAATTATTTTAAAAAATAAATAAAAAGTATCCTTTATACTTCACAAAACTACACATTTATTATAAAAAATACAGTTTTCAAAGTTGTAAAAATTAACTTGAACAAATAAGCATATAAATAAATTAGCTTAAAAGTATAATCTCTCCATTCTACCAGTACAGCTCTTAAAAAATAATTTATAGTCATGAAAATATATACATTATATACATACTTACAAATACTAAGAAAACTAATAAGGTACCGAGAGGAAGAAGTTGTAATCTGGCATGTTTGAGATATTAAATATTGAATTTTGGAAAGCAATGTTATTATTTTAAAATAATGAAGGAAATAGTTCTGAAACACTTTGATCCCAGTTTTCTAAATCACAATTACTAACTGGTGAATCTACAGATTCATAACCTAGATCAGACCTTGGTGATGAATTTCCTTCAGTCATGGTAGACGGAGATAAAGAACTAGAATCTAGAACAGAAACATTTTCTGAACTAATAACATTTTCACCTATTATAACTTCATTTAAAGGTATGCTATCATCGTTTACTAAAATTGTAATAGTGTTGGTATTTTCATCAAAACTGCCATATACAAATTCATTATTTGTCGACGTTTCTTGTAAGTCAACTGTAGTCTCGGTGTGTACAGGTAGACTGGTTTTTACAGCTAATTTAGATGTATGATTTATATCAACATTAACTTTTGGTCGTAGAGTTTTAAGTTTTCTGGTGCTTGTGGAGGATTTTCTATTTGGTTTAGTGAGTTTTTTGGGGTGCGTTTTTGCATAGTTATGGTGAAGCAGTAAATATTCTGAGATGTCTCGTTCAATTGACATTTTGTTTTCTAACATTTCACTTCCACAGGGTTCCAGTTGCTTTGATGGCGACCCCACCACTTTTTCAGAAATATCTTCTCCACTAGAGGTTGATTCCTGAAAAGAAGAAGGATTACCGTTATTACATACATTAATGGCAAATGCTATATTAATATTACCAGCTAACCACTAGCTGAAGACCTTCAACCATTCAGATAATTTCAACAATTATCAATGTACAAAAGTGAGAAGGGTCAAAGATATCCAGTAGTTAATATTCTAACACAGAGAGGAGCCTGTTTTCTAGTGACCAATTTATGTGCTGTAATATTTTTTATTCATTTTATAAACAAAATCACTCTTTTTTGATTCACTTATAAATAAAAAAGCCTAAAATTTAGACAAACCTCAAATAATATGTACACAAACGTAATTCAAGTGCAGAAATGTATAAGAGCAAAAGCTTTTTAAATGAAATATACAGTTCATCTGTTGAAACTTTACTTATGCCTCATTAATTTAAGATAATATCACAATATTTTATTGTATGTAGTGAAATAAAATTCTGCCATGTAACTACAAGTTCATTGAAAAACTTAAACCATGTCTATAGTGTTATACTGTTAAACTGACACATAAGTTGTAATTGTGTAATATCCATCTTTTAAATTTCTTATTAAAGGATTCTGGGATTTAAATCTTTTGAGCCAAATGTAGTCTTAAATTATTTCTTGCCAAGTTTTGGTATATCAATCATCATAGAAACCAACAACTTTTCAAGATATCCCTGATTGGGTAAAAAGTTTTCTCTAGAGAAAGGGATAAGTCTTTAATTATTGTTATTTTAACCACTGTATGAATTAAATTCTTCTAAACTGTCATTATACATTCAGACTGTATTTATATGAAGTATGACAAAGAATAGGTAGAGATAGGTAACAAAACAACTGTAACTTGTTAATGAATCATTTAAATGCTGAAAAAAAAAAACTAGATCAGCCAGGTCACTATAAAAAAAACTCATTGTATTACCCCTTAAGTGAAATTATTTCAGTATGCATTTAAATTAAAACACAAGTTCACAAAGAGCGTTTAATATATAATTTCTAATCTAAGCAGTTCCAGTGCAAAGAATGTGAACCAATAATTCACGAGCATATAGACCTTTTATGCAGAAAGATACTATACTGCCATATATAACTTTTATGACAAATTTGCATATAGTAATTTTCGTTTTTAAATACATGTGTAGAAAAAACAATTACATGCAATTTTAACATAAAACTGATGATAGCATGCATGCCATAATTTTTCATTAATTTTTAAATGAAACTACACATACATTGGGTTGTGTGCTTTCATTCCAAGTGACTGTGCACATTTTAAAAAAAGTTTTACCTCTCTTTAACTGATGTTTTGAGAATAAAGTGAACATATTGGCCCACATATCTAGAAGAATAAAAATATTGAAATGAGCCAACTAAAATTATTGTCATTGTATTAAAATCTAAGCTTATTAATATGCCTTATCAAGGTATGTCCTAACCTTTTAGGAGCAAAATTCAGTCTTACAAGCACAATAAAATTTAATATAATAGACATTTTTAGTAACACTCACTTGATCAGCTGCCTTTTGAGCAGCGCTCTCCAAATCTCGGGCGATATCTTCGAGCAGAGTTTGTGTAAGCTGTTCGAGGGCATTGAGGTCGACTGCTTCTGATTCCAATTCATCGAGCAGGTCTGGTAGAGAAGGCAGGCAAGAATTATCTTCAACAGCGCCCTCTTGTGACCGTCCTTCAAAGCCGCTGCTGTGTAGGCGCTCGTTCCTTTCGGTCGAAGGAGGGATTCGGTTGATCCACTCTCGGGCGCGCACACGACAGTCCGGTTTTGACATTGGCACTGTGGGGCATTCTGTAAATCAAAATTTAAAAATTAATATCAGTCGAGTATAAACAACATGAATATTTGCCAGCAAAGAGAAACCGGAAAATTTACAAAAAAAACTGAAACAGTTGTCCTGATATTAAAAGCAATTGAGAAGATGGCTGCGACTGGTACTCCCGAGGTTAGTCACGTGAAATTACGGAGAACTGTTTTCGCTGTAAGAAGGTGTCTAATTAATTGGTTAAATATCAGAAAGGTTTGTACAATAACTTGAAGAAAAGGATATATCATTCAGAGAGAACTGTGATATCTGGAGAGGAAAATTGAAAAAGTTGGGAGCCAGCAGCTAGCAAGGGATTTTACAAGAGCAAAAAATTTGGCAAACAAATACCTTCCAAATTGCCTCTCAAGCCTTCATCCATTGTGTCCACATTCTTAAAATAGTTTTTGAACAGCTGCAAGATGTCGCCACAACTGAGGATTACCTGAAGTCAGTGGTAAGGCAGTAGATTTTGATTGGTGATTGTACAGATTCAATGTGGTAGCGTTTGAGACTACTTGGTGAAATTAGCAGGCAATATAACTATATAAACTTCAAACATCATTATGAGGAATATGAAAAATTGTATAGGTCAAAGATATGCAAAGCTAAGAAAGCTGCTAACGATAATTTGACTTACTCTTCAAACAACAACTGTAAACAGATGAAGCAAATTACAAAATAAAAAGAGGGGTAATACTTTTTAGGCATAGATCAAGAACTTGTAAGTAAAATTCCATTATCAACTACGGACGCATTGGATAATTTAAAAAACAAAATAGTCCTAATTATTTTTTTTATTCATGAACTCAGTTTTAATGATGTTCGAAAAATTATAGGTAGTATTAAGAATAAAAATAACTGTGATGTGTTTGGGATGAATGTAAAACATATTAAAACTATTAATAATTTGATTCTTTTGCCACTTAATAAACTAATTAACCCAATGCCTTAATGAAAGCAAGTTGCCAGCTATTCTAAAAAATGCGTTAGTGCTTTCTATATTTAAAAAAGGTGACCCTGACCTGCCTGCAAATCACCGACCTATATCTTTGCTTCCTATTGTCTTGAAGATGTTTGAAAAATGCGTGTCAAAACATTTTGGTTTAAAGGAGGGCAAAAGCATAGTCCTGGGTGTTCTTGATTTAATTTCAGATGTCACAGATGAACCCCACAATATGCAATACAGGGGTATCACAAGGCTTGGTATTGGGACCAATACTATTCTTGATATACATTAATGATCTTCTACTTGTAGATCAGAAGTCAAAATTCACTCTTTTTGCTAATGACATGACTGTGGCTGTGTGTGCTGACACTAATGAGGCTTCACTCCACTGGCAGGTTTTATGGTGGCACAAGATGGGGTGAAAGTTGATTTAATAGCAACAGATAATGTTGAACAAGGAAAAGACATTGAGAATGGTGTTTTGCATGAGGAATCTGGAAGATGAGAACTTCAATATTTCAGACCCAAGATTTCTTGGGGTATAGGTTAATCTTTGCTTAAAATAGGATGTCCATATTAACACTATTACCCTTAAACGGCCTAAGAGCCTATATCTGTTTCAGAATTCTGCTCATACCATCCGTTGTAGTGTACTAAAAACAATTTATTATGCAACCTTCCACTCCATGGGGATTAAAAGTCTGCCATTTTTAAATATTAAAAGAATTATCAAGAAAATATTAATGCATAACATGTAATATTTTAATTTTAATTGTATAAATGTTTCATTGTTATTGTTAGTTACTTTAGTATCAATAGGCTATTCTTTTTTTATGTTTAAAGGACCAATTGTATTCTTGCTTATCTACATATGAGGTGTGTATGTAGCAATTTGTAATGGCTACACATAAATATGAATGATAAAAAAGTTTAGAAAAATTCTGGATGAAACTTATAATTACTGGTTATTAATTTTTTTTAATAATAATTTTTTTATATGTTTAAATACGACATTATTCTTTTATATTTAAGTTTGACATTGTATTCTGATATTTAATAAGTTTTTAAATGGCATTTTTCCTATAGCTTATTTTTTTTTCTTTACTGCATTGTAAATGAGAATATAGGTAGGTATCTGTACAATAAAGCACATAAAATTTGAGAGTAATTTTTACCTGTAATCGCTGATTCAATTCTGCATTCTCTGCCTGTAGCCTTTCATTGACCTCTTTAAGCTTCTCACATTCTGCAATCAGTGTTTCATTTTTGTTGAATAATTGTTGGATAGCAGTCTCCATCTGTTCAAGTTTTGCTTTTTTACGGTCCCGGGAAGTTTGAGCTGCTACTCTATTTTTCAGTTTTCTAAAGAAAAAATATATTTTTAGAACTATTAACGCAATGTTGAATATTCAAGTACCTAAGAAATGTTAAATATTATTATTTTACAGAAAACAATTAACAGAAAAGAATGAATCCCCTAAGTAGACTATAAAACCTAAATCTTAACTGATTCAAGTCAGGATTATTTTACAATTAACAACTAATATTTTCCAAATAAATTATTTTGGGCTCCAACCAAACAAAAACACATATGCTACTAGAATGTACCATGTTACTTAAACTAGTTGATCACCCACTATTTATTTATTTATCTACTGATGGTAGCCCAATATAAATACAACTTGTAAAATATAAAATATTGATACCTAACTTACTATAAATTGACTAAAGCTGGATTTATACAGACAAATAACATAAAATAAAAATACCATAAGAGTTAAATTACACGAATCTCATACACCATTTATCGAGGCAAATAAGATAAAATAACATAACAGATGACCAACTTCCATCTTTTATTTTTATTTTATCTGAAAATTGAACTATGCAAGTAGTTATATGCACAAGGCCAACTGCGGCCTGTTTCAGCAGCCTGTTTGATTGGGGAAACTGGCAACAAGCACACATTTAAAAGGATGTTTTATTGGTCTCAGTTTTTTAATTTTTATTTGCTGTATAAAAGGTAAAAAATCACCTATTCTTACTTTATGTTATTTTAAATTATTTGTCTGTATAAATCCAGTCGAAAGAAATTATGTAAATGTTACTAATAATCTAAAATTTAGAAACTGAACAATTAAGACAAGACAATGATATAATATAAGGCACTGAACTGAACAAAAAGAAATCACAGAATAAATTACACAGTATTTTAGTTGGTTCTTAAAAGAAGGATGATTTGTAAAACAGTCTAACCTCAATGAATAGGAATTGGCAAACCTGGTAGTCCTTGACAAAAATGAATTATAGCCATAATTAGTTCTATGGGTAGGAGTGTAAAACGATGAAACTGGTCTTATTTAAAAGTGCAGGGCAAAAACTATTACTATGGAGCATGTCATAAAATAATGTTACATCTTTATGCATATGGTGAATTTGGAGAGTGTTGAGATTAAGTTCAAGCCCTAATTGAGAGTAATTTACGTCATGTCGATTTTATTTAAATAGAATGTACCGATTTGGGAAATTTGTTCTACATTCCCTCCAGAGGAGAACATGAACATTGTAGTAAGGTGGCCAAACACAAGATCCATTATTTAAATAATGGTGAACCAATGCACAATAAAGGAGTTTGATGGAATGAAAATCATTAGAACAGTGCTTAATGAATCCTAACATTTGTAAAGATTTAGAGATAATAGATGTGATGTGGGGTATGAAACTCAACTGACTATCCAGAACAACACCAAGGTCCTTGATCTGAGAAACAGTTTCAAGAAATATTATTGACATTATTGTTAAAATTAATACCCCTCTATCAAAAACTACAGAGTGGCATTTTTTGGTATTCGATTCCATCTTGTTTTGGTCATACCAAACGACAAGTCTCTCAAGATCAGACTGGAGCTCCACATGTCAACACTCACAACTCTCATGAAAAACTTTAAATCATCAGCAAATAAAAGAAAATACCTATTAGGAAAACATTCTTTTACGTCGACATTGAAGAGTAAAAATCCAAGATGTGAACCCTGCAGTACTCCAGAGGGCACCACCTCGATTTCTCTAGATTTGAAGTTACAAACTTTTACAATCTGTGACCTGGTGGTGAGGTACGATTTAAGCCATTCCAAAAGTGGAACACTTTTACTCCCAGAATCTCCAATTAGTCAATGAGAACTGCATAATTTACTCTGTCAAAGGACATGGAGAAATCAGTGTAAATGGCATGCACCTGACAGCCACCTTCCAAGAAATCCAACAGGAAATCTGTGAATGAAAGGAGGTTTATTAACTCAGTTGAACAGAGTGGAAGGAATCCAAACGGTTCAACTGGCCATGCAGAGAAGAAGATAAGCAGTCACACACAAAGGTCTTAAAATTTTTGGAATTATACTAAGTATGCTTATAGGTTTTTAGTTAGTCACCTATGTTATCAAAGTCAAAGTCAAAAGTCAAAAAAAGCTTTATTGTAATTTAAGAAAAAGCTCATATACAAAGCAAACTTAAACTAAGCAACAACCAAAAAAAGTCCTGTCATTTTTGGCAATATATACTCTAGAGTAGCAAGTCAATTTTACTGTGTAAATGAACAAATACAAAGTTGTATATTAAAATAAAATATGATCGTATAAAAATATATAAATTAAAACTTCAACATATAGTACTTAGATGTATAAAAAACATAGCAGAGTGAATACAAAAACACAAAACAGATTTTAATGTAAAGCATAAAATACAAAAATAACCATTACAATCCTAAAAAAGTATTTACATATTCAGTTAAATGATTCGTCAAAAAATTCAGCAACTGAATAGTAGGCTTTCCCAATCAATAGGCTTCTCACTTCTCGCTTAAAATGTCTTGGATTAGAAATGCCCCTTACATTTGAGGGTATATGATTAAATATTTTTTTGCTGTTGAAAATGATAGATTTCTGGGTCAGAGTCGAAGAGGGAATAGGCAGGGAAATGAGTCGAGAGCTTCGAGTTGCATAAGCTCGGGTTGACTCAATCTCATGCCCGAACTTAACATGCACAAGGCAGACTTTTTCTAATATAAATATGTAGGGTAAAGTTAAAATTTTTTGACTTACAAAGTAAGGTCTGCATGACTCCCTGAAGGGTAGTTTACACATATATCTAATTGCACGTTTTTCCAGTACAAAGACCATGTTAAATAGCTGATTAGAGCAAGATCCCCAAAAACATATTCCATAACATAAATGGGACTCAATCAAAGCAAAGTAAACGTTCCTTGCCATGGACATGCTCAGCTCCCGAGCAACAACCCTCAAGGCAAAACATCTCTTAGCTAATCTAACATTCATACTTAAGATATGTGCTACAAAATTTAATCTTTCATCTATATACAAACCCAGAAACTTATTAACTTTCAAATTTCCCAAAACCTGAGAGTCAAGAAACATTTCACCAATCTGGCACTTTAAAGAAACAATATTTGTTTTTGATACATTTAGAGTTAAAAAATTGGAATCGCACCATTCTTTTATCTTCAATAAATCCATTTTAAAGGCAAGCTCCACTGATTAGCGTCCTTATTATGCCAGAGAATTGTCGTATCGTCAGCAAACATCATAAACACTCCCAAAATGCTCAGTCTGGACAGATCGTTGACATATAAAAAGAACAAAAGTGGGCCCAAAACAGATCCCTGAGGAACACCAGAAACAATTTCTCTTTGACTTGATTCCCTGTCATTAAACACTACTGACTGATAGCGCCCAGACAAATAAGAACTTATCCAGGCCAAAGTTGCACCTCTGAATCCATATGTTTCAACTTTTCGCAACAGCACTCTATGATTCACACAATCAAATGCCTTGGTAAGGTCACAGAATACTGCTGCGGCAACTTCTCCATAGTTCAGAGTTGTATACAAGCTGTTAAGGAAAGAAAAAATTGCATCATTTGTGTTTTTGGATGCTTGAAAACCAAACTGAATACTGCTAACAAGATTGTGCGCCACAACGAAGTCAATGACTCGCCTCTTCACCAGCTTTTCAATAACCTTAGCCAATGTTGGAAGCAATGAAATAGGTCTAAAGTTAGAGGACACTTCACGGTCACCCCCTTTAAAAAGTGGAATAACTTTTGCTCGCTTTAGGGAAGGGGGAAAAATACCACTCTGAAAAAACAAATTTATTGCCTCTGCAAGCGTCTTTAATGCGATAGCGGGCAAATGTAAAAGTATCCTCAAAGAAATATTATCCCAGCCAGATGTATTCTTATTTTTTAATTCTGTAAAGGTATCTTTAATTTCATTTATATCAGTTGGAGCAAAAAATAATGTATCTCTCACCCATATACCATCAAGGAAGATTTATATGAGAGGACAAGTTGGCGGCCACGGTGCAGTAAAAGGAATTTAACTGATGACAAGTCAGATTGGAACAGGTTGTCTGACCATTTTCTCCACACAGTTCCTTAACAATCCTCCAACTCTCCCTCTGTTCATTTGTGGATTGCTTCAGTCGACTGGCATAGTAAAGCTGTTTAGCTGCTTTAATTGTACTTCTATATACAGTTCGATATTTATTAAAATATGAAATAAGTGTTGGATTTTCAAAAAAATACGTTCGCAGCATGTGCAAGGAAAGCATATTTCTGGACGAGGTTTTAAGTCCTTTGGTAAACCACAATTTCCTCTTCCTCGTTTTTATGGTTTTAAGGGGAAAAGCCAAATTGAAATTGTAAGTTAGTAGGCTGTGATAGACTGCGAGCGAGTCATTTAAGTGCAGAACCCCATTCCAGTCACCTTCAGCACATAATTGAGAAAACCTACCATAATTTTTATGAGTAAAAAGTCTACCCCTCCGTTTAGTTTTCTTTGATTTTTTAAATGAAACCTTAAAACTGCACAAAACCGGTGATCAGAAAGATCTGCATTTAGCACACAACAGCTTTCAAATGCATCCGCTCGGTTAGAATCATCACCAGACTTTAAAATTCGAGTAATAAATTTCACCTTCATGACATGTATGAAATATAAATAGAAATTGTGTAGGGAAAGTGAAGTTTTGTAGGAATCTATTACTGAATTGTTGTAGGGGCTCCGTGAGGTGGGTAATAGCAATTTATAATTGAAAAACAAAATGAAAGACCTTTTTTTTTAGTTAACAGTTATTTCTAAAGGGCAGGCTCTTAAAACAAGGTTATGTTATTGTTTACATCTCATTCCATGTGCTCGTTAATATTTTCTTAAATTTTCTTTAAATTACTAATTAGTTATTGATATTTGTGACAATTTCGGATAAAGAAATCGCTTTTATACTGACACAAATGCAGTGAGTGACTCTTATGCTTGTTTTTCCATCATAGAATCCATATTGGTGCCGACCCGGTATAACGTCCGCGGCAGCCCGAAAATCATGTTTGACTGTGTAAAGTGCAATAATAACAAGGAACAATCTTTCCCATGTGATAGTTGCAAAAAAATGAACTGTCCTAGTTGTGCTGAATTAACCGCGTCCGAGGTTAGGTGCTTACAACTCAAGGGCAAGAGGAAACTAATTTATCTTTGCTCAGAATGTGAGGGGTCATTCTACAAGGTTTCAATGTTGGCCAAGGAGGTTGAGGATCTGAAAGATCAAATCAGTGATCTTAAACTGCAACTAAACTCAATCGCAGACAAAATAAATGGTACTCCACAGGTAATCCCTCAAATTCCACCTACTGAATATACCACTAATTCTACTTGAAGAGTTTTATGATCGGGAATATAGAAAGAACAACCTAATTATTTTCAATAAAAGTGAGTCAACTTTACCAAATGCCAAACAAGATGATAACGTTTCAGCCACCCTGATTCTGCAAACCTTGTGTCCGAATATAGAAGTAAACGATGTCATACAAGTTTATCATCTAGGTCGTCCCTCCCAAAATAAAATTAGACAAATCAAAGTTAGATTATCCTCATCACAGAAGGTTATTGAAGCACTAAGGAATTCTAGGAACTTAAAAAAACACGATAACTTGAAACACTTATCTGTCAACTCAGACAAAACACCACAACAACTTAAAGAATTTCGTGAAATAAAGCAACAACTTACGACGCGTCAAGCAAATGGTGAAGCTAATCTAAAAATTAAATATATTAATGGATCACCAAAAATTATCCAGGAGCAAAAAAATTGATAAATTTGTCTAACAGTAACTGTAATTTTAATATTATCTACCAGAACGTAAGGGGTCTGAACACAAAAATGCACGAGTTTTACAAATCTACAAGTTCAGCGGAATATATGGTGGTAGCAGTTAGTGAAACATGGATTCAATCAACAGTAAATGATTCCGAACTGTTTGACGAAAACTATGCAGTCTATCGGTCAGATAGAAATCTTAATGCCCTGAATGTGACGAGAGGAGGAGGTGTATTGCTGGCTGTAAGCTCTGATCTGATCTCCTATAAACTAAATTTAAACACCTTCCATGAAGCCATCCCATCAATTGATATGGTTGGATGCAAGATATTACTAGGTCATTGCACTGCTGTGATTTTTTGTGTTTATATACAGCCAAATACAGCTGTGGAGACTTACAGGCACATGTTTGAATATATCGAATCGTTAGAGTGTGTAACCAATAATAACTTTGTAATTCTGGGTGACTTTAATATCCATTGGAGCGTAACATTGAACTTCATAATACAAACTCCAGATTGGATGCTGTATATGAATTTATGGATTTTTTAAATCTTACACAACACAACTCTATTTACAATCAGTATAATAACCTGCTTGATCTGGTTATTGCAGACATCTATTGTATGGTGGACAGGGAATGTCAATGTTTAGTGAAAGAAGATGTCTATGATCCAACTTTAAATATTACTCTCAAATTAGAAATAAGTAACCAAACTAATAATTTCAGAGCTAACCCATATAATAAAAAATTTAATTTTAGGAAAGCTAACTTTAATTTGCTCTATGAACTTATATTAATTCATGATTGGGCTTTTCTTGAGAATATGTCTGAAGTCAATGCAGCAGCTCAGAGTTTTTATGGTGACTTATTGATTATGTTTGATATATGTGTACCTAAATATAATAATTTTAAGAAGCGTAAATTTAACTATCCAAACTGGTATACTCAGGATATTATTGTTCATATTAGGAGAAAATCTCTTTTCAGGAATAAGTGGCTTAAAACTAAACAAATCAATTTTCTGGATGATTATCGAGACCTTCGAACTAAAATCAAAGAGAAAATTAATGAGGCCTATAATATATACCTAATCTCTGTGCAGGGCTCTATGAAGCTGGATCCAAAACGTTTTTGGAGCTATGTCCACAGTAAAAAACGCAAATCACGAATTCCAAGCACTATGTCATATAATAGTAATGAAATTACCTCTGAGCAGGACATTGTGGACTCCTTTGCCCACTTTTTTAAGAGTGTGTATTCCCCCTCTAGTACCACGGATCAGAATTCTACGACCCCAATAGCACCTCAAAATAATAGCAACTTAATAAAACTAGGAATTTTGAGTGTAGATGTCACAAACACGCTAAAATCTCTTAAGCCAAAACTAACATCTGGCCACGACAATATTCCTTCATTTATTTTAAAGGATTGTGCTCATGCACTTGCCTTACCACTTACAACCATTTTTAATTTATCCTTAAAAACCAACAGCTTTCCCGAGATCTGGAAAACATCAAAAATTTGTCCCATTTTCAAATCAGGGAAAAAAATCTCAATATCAAACTACCGCCCTGTTTCAATCATCCCAAACTTTGCAAAGGTTCTTGAGAAGGTACAGCCTTCTAATTCTATAATAAATTGTTTTTTCAACTTAAATCTGTTATTATACTGGAACAACATGGGTTCTTCCACCAACGTTCAACCGTCACAAACCTAGCTAGCTTCCTTCAGGACGTATATGATGCTTTGGATGAGGGTCTTCAAGTTGATGTAGTATACACAGACTTCTCTAAAGCGTTCGATAAAATAGACCACAAAATTGCACCAAAATGCAGGATATCGGCTTCGACGGCAACCTTATTTCTTTTTTTCAATCATACTTAAAAAACCGTCAACTATTCGTAGAATATAATGGGATCAATCAGGTAAATTCTCTGCTACAAGTGGGGCCCCCCAGGGGAGTAATCTAGCGCCGTTAATTTTCTCCATTTTCATCAATGATATTGCAATGGGAATCTCTAGCAAGACCATCTTATTCGCGGACGATATGAAGGTCTACAGGGTGGTACGTTCCACGGCTGATTGCGAGGAACTTCAGAATGATCTGAAAATTATTACTGATTGGTGTAGCACAAACAAGCTTCCCTTAAATGTACAAAAATGTAGGAAGATGACACTCACCCGAAAGCATAATCAAATTCTGTTTCGGTATAGTATTTCCAATAATGTCCTACCTAACTGTGAATCGGTTAGGGATCTAGGAGTAGTTGTTGACAGGACCTTGTCTTTCAATGGTCATATTGAGGAGATAACGCAATCTGCATTGAAAACTCTTGGCTTTCTCATTCGCACAACCAGTAAATTCACTGACAGTGAATGTGTTATAACATTGTACAATGCACTTGTTCGGTCCAAACTAGAATACGCCTCTATAGTGTGGTCACCTATATACATGGTGCAAATAAACCAAATTGAATATGTCCAACTAAAATTCTTAAAACACTTGGCATATAGGTTGGATGGAGTGTATCCTGCTCGAGGGTTTGATCACTCAGCCCTGCTTCAAAGGTTTGGATTTGTGTCCCTATCTGGTAGAAAGGCTTATGCTTCTTTAACTTTTTTATTTAGGTTGGCCAATAACCAGATCGACTGCATTTCCCTTCTGCAGAAACTTAACTTTCATGTACCCCAACGGTATATGAGAACTACGACATATTTCTATCTTCCACTCTATCGAAATTATGGAGAGCACAAAGCCACAGGCATGTCAGTATTTTAATTCTATCTCTGCAAAGATCGACATTGACATTCACGGTCTAACCTTCAGTAAATTTAGACAGAAGGTTGTTGAGTATTTACATATGCATTATTGTTAAATAATTATCTTTGGATGGGCTTTGGGGTGATTGTTACGCAATTATTGTTCCATTTATTTTGTAATTATACCAAGACTAGTTTGAATTTGGTTTTGTGATACTTATTTAGTTTCAATTGTATAATGTACTTAAGTTAATAATGATGTAAACTATATATATTAAGCTAATTTGTCTTGTAATTGGGTTTCCTGTTATACAATATATATTATTATTATTATTATTATTAAAACCTCACGCAGGATTTTCTCTTGGTGGCCTTGCTGATTACACTGGCCGACAAGATTTTTCTAACACAGGTCAGCTCATTATTTTCACAATGGAAATACCCTCACAATAAAAAAATATTTGGAAAGCCCTAATACGTATAATTTTTTAATAGCCTTATTAGAATCTTTTATATTGGCAGGTAAACAATTATATTGTGGGGTGGTTAAAATGGGTCCATTTTACAATGGAAAAATTACCTAGACTGGGTTGTTTACAACATTAGACATAAAATAAGCATTAAACATCACTCTTCTGTTGAGTTTCGAATTGAGTGGTTCTCTGTGTATCGATAAGCAAGTGTTTCCAGCAAGTTCTCCTGATAAATTTTCTTATATTTATGGAGAATTTCTGGTGAAATCACAAGCCAGACCATTTTCTGAAAATGTAAAAAAAGCCTACTTTAAATATTTTGGTGTGTTAATTGGGGATCAAGATAAGCGGTGGGCTCCCCACGTGTGCTGTGTTAGTTGTAGTTTATCATTGGTGCAGTGGATGAAGGGAAATAGTTAAAGTATGCCTTTTGCAGTTCCAATGGTATGGCCCATTGAATCCAACCAATCATTCTGACAATTGTTATTTTTGCCTGGCAGGTAATTCCAAAAAGGGAAAGCACAATATAGAATAACCAAATTTGCATCTACCATACGACCTGTTCCTCATAATGCAAATTTGCCAGTGCCGATTGCGCCTTTAAATTGGCAAGCTCTTGATTTGGGAGATAATGGAGATAATACATCATCAGGCAGCTCAGAAGAACAGTGCACCGATCCCACTTTTACCGCAGGTCCCAGTTCCGGCGAGCCACATTTGATTGTTGTGAATTAAATGATTTAGTACATGATTTGGGGTTATCCAACCAACAGTCAGAACTTCTGGGTTCCCGTCTTAAGGAATGGAACCTATTGGCCAAAGAAACAAAAATTATGAATTTCAGAATAAGAAATGCTATGTTTTCTGAATTCTACAGTATGGAAAATTAGTTGTGCGCATTTACTGATATAGACAGTTTAATGCACGAACTTGATATTGAACATTCTCATCGTGAGTGGCGCTTATTCATAAACTCATCTAAATATAGCTTAAAAGCTGTGTTATTACATAGTGGAAATTTAAAACCTTTTATACCAGTAGCCCATTCGGTTGCAATGAAAGAAAATTATGAAAATATGCACATGGATAAAATAATTAAAATAAATAAAAATTAAAATAGGTATAAATAGCAGATATGTGGGGACTTAAAGTTATAGCGATTTTAGTGGGACTTCAGGGGGGATTTACAAAATATTGCTGTTTTCTTTGTTTATGGGACAATAAATCAGTATTATGCAACAAAAATTTGGCCAGAAAGAAGCGTATTTCAACTGGGATCTCAAAATGTTAAATTTATATCTTTTGTTGATCCCAAAAATATCGTTTTGCCTCCTCTTCACATTAAACTTGGGCTGATGAAAAACTTTGTGAAGGCTTTGAATAAAGATGGTGATGGATTTAAATACCTAAGGCAAGTCTTTCCCCAGTTAAGTGATGCCAAATTAAAAGAAGGCAATAAAAATGCCACAAATCAGAAAATTGCTGGACGATGTCAATTTTATGGAAAAGCTTACCAGCCAAGAACTCAGAGCATGGAATCCATTTGTTAATGTAGTAAGAGGATTTTTAGGCAACAATATGGATGAAAATTATGAACAATTGGTTAATGAACTCTTAGATGCCTATAAAGCGCTTGGTGCCAGAGTGTCATTAAAAATTCACTTCCTCCATTCCCATCTGCCATTTTTCCTAAAACTCTTGGGAGCTGTTAGAGACGAGCAGGGTGAAATGTTTCACCAAGATATCAGAACAATGGAAATTCGGTATCAAGGACGATGGGATCCAGCCATAATGGGTGACTACTGTTGGTTTTTGAAGAGAGAAGATAGGACACCTCATAAATGGAAAAATAAAGTTTAATTAGTGTTTTAAGTTAATATTTTTCTTGTTTGCTTTTCTCTTAGATGTATGGTATGATTAATAGGCGAAAACTGTAACCATAGTCAATAAACAGGGTTAAGAATTTTCTGGAATCATTATTTCTATAGATATTAAGTATCGTAACATTTGATATGGTTTTACAACTCTAACAAGAAAACCCCACTTGCTACAACTTTCGTTTTGTCATTTTCGTATTTAGATAGGTCCATTCTATTAGATTATGCTATTCTGAAGTGTGTTACAACAAAAAAAATTTTTTTTGTCGGCCAGTGTTATTATGTAATACTATATTTTAACACATAAAGGAATATAGATATACCGCAACTGAGTTAAAGAGGTCCTATCAAGCCTGGTGTGATGTGATCACTCACCAATTTAAGAACTGGGTCCCAAAGGAGTCAGAAAAGACAAAATTTTTCAAGTGATATTAGACTATTACTTCACATAGAAGGTATGTACGCAGATACCTACACCACCATAGATTCACCACTTTTAATCATTCGTGTCACCATTTGATCAAAATATTAGGTCACGCGCAACAAGATTACGCCTGGAATTGCTAAAAATGTGAGTAGTTCTATTTGTGTAGAAATATTTGTATGCATAATTTATTTGGGAGGTCCGCCAAAATCTCTCGATGGAGCCCTACAATAGCAAAATCTTAGCTGTATCTTTCAATTATTGACTGCCCATTACAAATCGGTATAATCGCGAACGCCAAAAAAAAAACTATCCATATGTAAAGCATAACCTGGTGACTTACTTCCTCTGTATCTTTTCCTCCCATGAAAGATGATCGAGTCGCCGCTTTTTGGCCCTGGCTGTCGATGTCTCCACATTTTGATCGGCAAAATAATTGTTATTACTGTCGTTTAAAATATTTAATATCGTGGGAACTGGGAGGATTGTTGTTGCCATGATTTTATTCTAGAACGTTCCAGGTTTCTTCCTTACTATCGAATTATTTCTAGAATCGATGCTGATTTTAACTATTTGTATACAAATACTCCAAATTGGAGATGTTTACTGCCAAATATTAAACGCGTATATCAACGAAACACCTTTTCGAACCTTTAAAAATCGCACCAAAAAATAAATCTTAGTACATCTGACGTTCACTAATCACTACTTTTCTGACGTAACTATAACCAACTGGGCAAAATTTTATTATGCTTTGTAGCCAGGCGAAATAAACCGCAAAGAAAATTTGTGGGCGGAGTCGACCCAACTGTGACCTTTAAATACGGTTGTTGTGGCTTATTCTAATTGGCTTACATTGGTAACGTGATGTTCCAGCCAGCGTACATGCAATAATTATAGGCGGAGCTGATTAATATTTAGAATCTAAGGATGGATCGATAGAATCCAAAATTACACGTTCAGCAAGTAATAATTTAATATATTGCATCATGCGAACATTCGAAAATATTGCTGTGTTTCTATCTGAATAAATTTATTTTGTTGTCTGTGACTCATAACTTAAAAAAATCGGAGTGGATCTAGCGTGAATATTTTATTTATTATTTATGATTCATCCTTTTATGTATTAATATATTGTATTTTGTGCGGTACAGCTTACGAATCTGCTTACTTCTCTATAAAATCAAAACATTTAAAGCTTCGATGGGGAATAGAGATTGCAGGGATCTTGAAGATAAAATTAAATAAAGATATTTAATAAAAATATTAACCGATTTACGTTAGAGAGAGTATAGCTAGAAAAAATAAGACATCAATATATTCAAAAGGGCTTTAGTTAGTTAGCTCAGCCAGGCATGTAGCCAGGGGTCTGTCCCCCCCCAAATTTTGAAAATTTGTTGGCATAGGAATGCTTTTTACTAATTTTCCTGAAGTTTCCGAAATGAAATTCTGGCAACGTGCTTGAGCTCAGCTCAGCACAGAAATGTGTATATTATAAGCACCTAAATATTGAATGAATGCTCCTTCGATTATCTGAAACCGCCTGCATAATAGTACGAAATTAAAATTCAACATCACTATTCGCTTTTGCCTAAGTTACGACTCGATGTCCAAAATTAGCCAGGTGGCCCGAGATATTCAGCCTTCTTCAATGTTATGGCACTTGGTCATTAAGGCTTTCTGATAATTTAGGCATTAGCCGTTCTTGGTCAGTTCTATCAGTCACTAGCTACAAAGAAGCTAACTTCAGAATAATAAACATTTGCTGACAGTCGTGACATTTCAATGACATCTGACACGGACACGGTGTTCCTTGTTGATAAACAAGTTGACATATGGTCGTATTGATTGAAGATATGTGAATTTTGCAAGCAAATACATTACAAACGTTTTTGTTGTTAAAAACATGAATGAAGAAGGTCTTAAGAATATTCTAGCGACCACCGCTTCTATTTGTACTATTTTACAGTTTTTGTCTGGCACGTAAGTTATTTTAATCCAAAATTATATTATAGATTGCATTAAATGTTCCTATACTTTATATAAGTTATAAGTTGATTTTTGTGACTTTTTAGACTAACTTGCCAAAAAATTGTACAAAACAAAAGTACCGGAGACATATCATCCTTCCCTTTTGTTAGTGGATGTTTATCAACATCTTTATGGCTTAGATATGGATTTCTCATCGAAGAAACATCTATTATATTAGTAAATACCATTGGAGTATCTCTGTTTTTTTCTTATGTTGTGGTATTTTTTCTTTACAGCATTAAAAAGGTAAGTGAATTTAATATTTGTAATTTTCATGGATAATATCACTTATATACATAAAAAGACCAGACCAAAAAGGATTTCTTAAATATATCCAATTTTGTCTTTGAAAATTGCCATGATAATTAAGTTTTTCAGCTGAATTATATTTCTTGTAAATATGTAAGCATGTTTAGTTTGTTAGAGGAAGATTCTTCTGAATTATAAGTATACAAAGTGACTGGTATGTATGGAATTATTTGATTATTTCCAAATGTATATAAAGTATTCATATATAGTTTTTAATACTTAAGTATTATCACTAAATATAATCCAGACAATGCCCAATACCTATATTTGGATCATATTTTCATTTTTATCAGTAAACACTTGGTAATCTTCTGTATTTAATATCAGTCATTGTTTAAGATAAGTCCTAGGGCAATAAATTAATGTTTTTATCAGTTTTACATGTGAAGGTTATATTCAAGGTTAACCTTCAATATGAAAAAGATTCTTTGGGTGCCCTCTATACCCTTTTTAAGGGTCTATCCTATGGTATTTTATTTTTTCAAAATCATCTATTAATTTTTTGTAAATACTTTTCTTTAATTAATCTAGCTTTCTTCATACACTATGTTGATCCCTCTGTAAAATAAATAATTTTTGTTTTTACTCGTACCCTTTGCTTAGGGTTACTAGACATTCTATTTTTTTAAGATTGTTCTGGTTTTGAGCTTGTTTTCCCAATATCCCCAAAATACTATAAACATACTCATTTGTCTCCAGTTTTGTTTTGTGCTAGTTTCCTAAATTAAAACAGCATTTTTAGCTAGAAACTGACTAATTATTGTTAAATAATAATAATAATAATAATAATATATATTTTTATTGTCGCAGTTATTTTTTAACAAAATTAAGTATGTTAAAATTGTGAATTCAGAAACTAGGTGATTGTCATTGCAGTCAACCATACAAAGGATTTTAAAACATTTTCAAGCACTGATGAACATGCATATACAATTTTACATAAATGTCTCAAAACTTTCTTGTCTCAAGTCTATTTATTTTCGATGCACAGTAATTTTACTCTGCTCTAAAACCCAATATTAAAAATTTAGCATTTAAATTGAGAATGCTTGTTGAAAATTGTACTATCCTCCTAAATGGAGGGGAATGGATATTTTAATGTTGTAGATATTGCTCTAACAATTTGTATTATGTTCTATAATTTAACTCAATAATTATGTGTGTGATAAGTCTTTATAGTAATTAGTTCAATTATACCAAAATATATGAAATCCAGTAAATTACCTTTTAGTTTTTTAAATAAAGGTTGAAAGTTGGCTTTAGTATTTTTGGATTTCAAGTTACTTCCCTAACTTCTACACTTCACTAAGCTACAATGAAGTTTGAAATTTTTGAGAATTCTTAAAAAAACATTTTGGTGTGGCTTTAGTATGAGCCACATAAAAGGTACACAAGTACCAAATATTTCTTTAAATTTGATTACATTTGTGTTAATTATAATTTTATATTTTAGATCCATGTCTTACGTCAGTTTCTGTTCTGCCTCTTAATTCTAATTATTGTTTTAATGACACTTCACCGTACTGAAGAAACAGAAAAAGCCCGCAACTTTTTAGGTCAGATTTGCGTAATAGTTACCATACTATTTTTTGCTGCACCTTTTGCATCTCTTCTACATGTGGTCAAATTGAAGAGTACCGAGAGTTTGCCTTATCATCTAATAGTGTCTACCTTTATTGTCAGTCTACAATGGATGATCTATGGCATATTGTTAAAGGATAAATTTATCCAGGTTTGTCATATTTTATGATAATAAGTTTCCTATATTTATGAAATACTTTTTAGTTTGCAAAGTAACTTTTCTCAATAGGATCTTATATTAAATACAAATGAGGGAGATTTGAAATTTACAAAATAATATATGGCACCCTTATCTAAAGACTTAAGGGTATGGAAATTTACAAATCACTTCTTTATGAGCTTTGATAAATATTTTTAGTAGTAGAATAGATAAGACAGATATATTTTTTTATTTGTTTAACAATATTGTTTTCACACATCAGTATTACAAATATAAAAATACTATTACATACATTATATATACAGTCTGTCCAAGATTTGGCTGACATGTATTGCTATCGCAAAAACTATTACAGCTAGAAAGGTCGTTCTTCTGACTGAAGATTTAAATTACTTATCTTGTGGTGAGATAATTAGGAAAAACTAAAAATGTGCATTTTCAAATTTTCTCTGTAGCTCATCAAATACAAGCGTTATGGTTTTAGGAATAATACAGTATTAAGATACAAGGTTTTTGCATTTTCTGTAAGAGCTCGTTGAGAGCTTTCAAATGATCTGTTACAACATTATTATTTTGCTTTAGATCTAAAAACTAAAATTACTGTTTTTTTTCATAGTACGTTTTGGTTATGTCTGGTCACCATAATGAAACAATAGAAAGTTAAGGCATACTTTCTAACATCGAACTAATTATTAAATTAAGCAAGAATGCAATTGGAGGATTGAAGTTTTATTAAAAAGTGTTTAAAAAATCATGAAACATTCTTCACATAGCCTTAAAACTTTATGGTAACTCTCCTTAATGTGTTTCTATTGAATCAAATAAGAACATCTCGTACCTTCTGATCCTAATCTTCATGATTTTCTGATGAAAAAAATTCACAATCGGGAGGTGTAAGGTCTGTGACCTTGCCAGCCAAGCAATGGTTCCATTATAAGAAATAATTTTATTGCCAAAAGTGTCTCTAAAAACCTCTGTAACCTCTCTATTATTGTGAGCTGGACAGCAATTTTGGGGCAACCAGGTGTTCTACAATTCATTAAGTGGAATGATGTTTCTAATTGCTGGAATAATTTGTTCTTGCAACAGCTGCAGATATCTACGTCCAGTTAGATTTTCTTCCAAAATGGAATCCCAATCAAATGGTTGTCTAAAATACAAAAATGGTCTTTTAGCTATTTAAACTAAGCATGTTCTGCTGAAACCAGATTTTTTTTCAAGAGGCAGATCTTTAGGTTTTAGTAACTGATGATCAGTTATGTTGGTGTTGACGTAAAGAACACACATATCAGGGTACAAATAAAAATTTTTATATTGAGGGTGAGTGAGAATTGGTTCCAGGGCGGGTTCCTGTGAAACTCCTCATGTCAGACCTCAGATTCCATTCCATCTAAGCTTATACAATGAAATATTTGACCTCTTCGAAAATTTTACAGTTTTAAATTACCCACCACCTAATCACAACACAGATTTTTCAATGTGCTTCTTATTAGTTCGTCATTTCCACAGAGTTCCTAGTTCAGTGGTAAGATACTCGGCTTTGAATGTAGTGTTAAATTAAATTAAATCCCTGCTAATGATGATTTTTTATTTTTTTTATCAGAACTTTAAAAATGCAGTTTAGGTGGGGGTATGATTGGTTAGGTTGTATTCGTGTAGGTGAATTTGTCCCATTAGCGTTAAATTGGCCCAGGTTCGTCGATAAAACCATCATTAAAACTATAAATCATCATTAAAGGGATAAAATCACAATTCAAATCATTGAAAATCAGCTTTGAAATACGCGTGCATTGTGTGATTGCTAAATATGCCTGGTAGGTTTTGTGTATTTTCCGTGGTTTCTACATGTAAAGAAATAAAAGAATATATTGTTGACACAATTTTCAATATCAATATCAAAAGCCCAAATAACATTAACTAGTATACTAATTTCTTTTTAATTATATAAAAAATTGAATGTCTCAACATTTAAGTCTAATATTTATTTTTTCTTACAGATTCCTAATTTCTTAGGGTGTGTGCTGTCAGGAATTCAGTTAAGCTTGTTCCTGATTTACCCAAATAAAAGTAGTTCTAGTCTTATTCCAATATAATATAATTTTAAGTGAAGACTGCTGAGTTGAATTAAGTATTATGGTCAGTTAATTTTAGAAAACCTTGATGTTTTCTTTTTGTAACTTCTACTGGTACTGATGTTTGTGATTCATTTCTGTTACAGTAATGTAATGCCTGTTCTGTGATTGAAGAAGCTTGTAGTCTAGTTATAGTGAGAAAGTTGTTGTTCTGGAAACTCCTCACCCAAATTAAATTGGTTTATACAATTTTAAGTTGTAAGTGTCTTGCTCTGTGTGCCATATGTGTATTTTAAAAAAATCCAGACAAAAGCCTGATTTTTCATAAACTATTTACTGTTTAGTTTTGTATTAATTTGAGTGACTTTAGATGGAATCAAATGTGTCAGCCAGAATAGGGAAATGGTGGTTACTAATTTTTTTTTCTTGCAGATGGCAAAGAAATGAGGAAAAATTAATGTTTTCCGTCCTTTGCCTACAACTTTTTTTATTTTAATAGTAATAAATAAATATTTATATTATATTTTGGTATTTTTTAAAATAATTACTTGAAAAATTAAAAATCTGGATATTTGTGAAGTCCAGGAGGAATCTGAAAAATAGATTAAAAATTCTGACATGTTTGGAAAAACTGATACACCTTTGACAACCCTCTGTTTTGACTATGACAGGGCATAGGGTTGTCCAATTATATAAAGGGCTTCAGTTCCTGCAGAGCAATCATAGTAATATTGTGATTTATTGCTTTTTGTTAACTAAAATATTTATTATATTTATTTTGTTTATTAAATAAATAAATAATACATTAGAGACTACATGGACTATGTTCTAAAAAAGTGTTATTCCCACAACATCCCAACTAAATTAAAGTATTCCCTCTCTTTAAAAGTATCAAATAGCAATCGGTCCCTTGGGGTAATTAAAAATATTCAGAAATGAAAGGAAAAGCGAATAGTTTAAATATAATTAAAAAAAAATCTGATTGAAAAAGAATTTTTAGTTTCCTGAACCACAGAATTTGTTTTATAGTTTTTCTGAGTGGTTCAAAACAAAAGTTTTCTCCAGCTACGGTTGATGTAGGGTTGCTTACCCTCCCTATTTAGGCGGGAATATCCCACCTCCCGCCGAATGGTTCAAAGCTCCCGCTTTTTAGAAAAAAAAATAAACATCAGTTGTTATAACAATGAATAAAAACAAATTATAATTAAACCCATTTCGTCCATGTAACAAACAAATAAACCTTGATGAAAACGTATAGATCCAATAACAAGCCAGGGCCTTTTTTTGTCGCACTTCAATTTATTTTGGAGGACGTCACCCTTTCTTCCGAAGGAAGCTAACACTTTTGATTTCTGAAAATCTAGCAACTCTAAATTGGTTTCAGAATTCACCTGTAGGTAAGACTACTATAAAGATTGAGAAATCACTAAGACTTAAGGATACTAGCAAGTATCAAGTACCGTACTGATCCGGATCTGTGATTAAAGTATTGTTACAGGAAAAAAAAATATCCAAATATCCATAGATTTTCGATCTACAAGTTGAAGAGTCGAATCATTGACTAGAATCAGTACTCGGTAAAGTATTTTAAAAACACACTGTCGGCAAGTAAGTTGGAGGGAGTAAGCTTTTGCGAGAGTCGTTGCATTGTGTTGTGTTCGGATTCTTAAGTGATGCTCAGTTAACATTTTTAAATTGTAATGTTGATTTAATTTAAAAATATAGATATGTGTTTTTTTTTGTTCTGGTTCATTTATTTTATTATGTAGTTTTAACCAAAAATAATTTACTTTCTTGTAGAGTGTAATATTTTTATTTTTTGTTACATTAATTAAAATGTTCATTATATATTATTCTAAGCAATATATTGATAAAAAATGTGTCGCTCTATTATTTCAAAATAGTATATAATATTAATATATTAATAAAAAAAACATATAATTATATAACTGGCTTTCAAATATGCAAAGGAAATACAGCGATCGTCCGAATAGATCGGTATTTTTATTATACAGCAACTCGGTATTTTTATTATACAGCGAATCGAATCAGTGATTATACTCATTTTAGAGAGTTGATTCGACTCAATAAAATAAGTAGTTTTGCCCTTCACTAGCCGGGAGTTGGTCCAGTGGGCTCTCATAATTTGATTAATAACCACAAAATTCCGCGCCATGGAGTAATAGTGACATCTGTAAGCTCTTGTTTTGCGACCTAATTTATGAACCCTATGACTTACTAAAAAATATATGCCCTGTAAGGATTATAATTCTGCATTTAAACAAATAATACAATTTTGTCTAGAGATTTTCCAATTTCAACTATATTTATTCAAAAAAATATAGGGTCCTCAGCTCTTGACATGGAAAACAGTGTAAATAACGAGCTGCATCAGACTGGTGTCGTTCCGAGTGAACCGGTCCGATTCAACGAATCCAGTGGCGGACCCGGTTGGAACGAATCCAGTATCAAAATCGGACTGGGTCCATACGCGTCACGAGTAAGCTGCCACTGACTGAATGTTAACATCGATTTCGCAGTCCCGCGATTTTGATTGGACTGGATCCGCGTAGATCTAAATTCTTGACAAGATGGAGTCGGAGAATTGTTCGCAATGTTCGCATTAATTACATTTTGCTAGGCTCATAATTCCTATCTTTCCAAAGTCATCGGACTAAATGGACCTGTGAACGAATCCATTGGAGCGTGTCCACAAGCGGCTGGATCCGAATGGATCGAAACCGTCGCCGGACTGATTGCGATTGGATTGGGTCCGCATAATTGTACGTTTTCTAGCAGATATAAAAGAATATATTCTTTTACCTGTGGTTTTAGGGTTTAGCACCTAGGAGCAACAGAGACAGATTTATGTCAACAATCACAGTTATGACCGTACAATTTATATCTTCAGCAGTTTAAAGTAAATAATAAAATATAATAATAATAGTTTTTCTTTTTAAGATTTAATAAAAGCTCCGCCACACTAAAATATTGGTACAGATAGAATTGCATTCAACATCGATATGGGTTCCGCAGTGTTACCAATCGACGCCGACGGATAAAATCGGATCTTTTTAGTAGTAATAGATATTTCACTCTCAAAGTAATTGGAAACGCTGTATAAGCGTCATTAACCATCTTTATTAGTATGTTTTGATTAGAAAGGATAAGTTAGTTAAGTAATATGTTTAATACATATTGAATACGGCATTCGTTTATACTATAAATATAAAAATGCACCAGTGTCTCCTTAGTTCAAATTAGGAGTTTTTTTCGAATCTCTTTATTTAGAGTTATAACTATTTTATATGTGGAAAGCATAATATTTAAAATTGATATCACGTTCATATACATATATTGGTTACTTGCATTACACAAATTCTACAACTCTGCAAATAGGCGTAGTAAATACATAGTATTTACGAAAAATACATTTATATTTATTAATAAACATTAAACATTTTAATTTGTGCTTCTTATAATCAATCATCTTCTATTACTGAAGTTTGTTCGCAATGTTCGCATTAATTACATTTTGCTGTCAACAACTAATTCAACACACGTAACGTAGACATCGGAAGTAAATGGACCCGTGAACGAATCCATTGGAACGTGTCCACGAGCAGACTGAATCCAATGGACCGAAACCATCACCGGACCCGGTCGCCCATGTCTAAGCTGCATGTCAGGCACCTTGTTCTATGTTACCACCACCATAATGCAAGAATTTATCAACAGGGAAAATATTGGGGGAACGTCGCTGTTTCCAACGAAATTCGCTCTATTTAGTTAGCCAGAGTGCTATCTAAATAGAGAGCCTTCGGTCTTGGATCTTGTTGGACTCTGATTCTAAGCCAACGTATATTTTTGGTAAGTATGCAATTAGCCGTACTTTAACTAGTATATTGGGGCGTTGGCGTTTCTAAAATATACTTCATCAACATTT